>JAOUQZ010000034.1:2907213-2923738 GCA_028564935.1 Neosilurus hyrtlii
GAGTCGGCTGAGATGGGCGCCAGCCTCCCCGCGACCCTAAGTAGGAATAAGTGGTTCAGAAGATGAATGAATGAATTGCGCAAACATGCAACAAAGCTGAATAACATTTTTAAATTAGATTTTTCCATACACGCTCTGATTCTGTGACAACCTTTACTGGGATACTGGGTTCCAAAAGACTCTGCTTTACAGAGTGTACAATGGGCAATATTTGCTCTGACTGTAGATCATTGCCCATTTGTGCATTATAAGGTAAACATTTCTTAAAAACTTCTAATGAATTGCTTATTTGTTCAATATTAGAAGTAACTTAACAAAAACAGACTAAACAAATGTCAGATATTGTTTAAATTAATGTATATTTCTTGCTAAAGGTGTGCTCACACGATTCCGATCGTGATCCTGATTTGAGCTGATCACATTCCGATGTTAGTCCGACATTTCAGCCGATTTTGTTTCCAATATGTGCGATGTTTTCCGATGTGTACCAAAGTGTTCCGATGATATTCCAATGTTTCTTCTGATGTTTCATCAAATATTATGATGTACTGATATTCTCCTGATCTTACTTCCATTTTTTCTAAATTTAATGCTAATGATTCACTGATTACTATCAATGTGTGCCAATGTTCTCCGATGTGTACCGATGGTACTCCGGACACAAAAAAAAAACACCAAATTTATCAACACTCCCAAATTATTTCACCCTTCTCTGAAGTTTTCCCCAAAAACCTACAATGTCCTCTAATGTTCAATCCAATCTTTGTCGATGTGTACCAATGTTCTCCGATTTCCTCTGATGTAACATCAGAATGTGATTGGGATCAAATTGGGATTATGATCGGTATCATGTGAGTGCATCTTAAGGCACTGGCTTTAAAAAACAACACAGGAATTTGTATAGACTACCGGTAGTCATATCTAGTCGGAGTTGTAGCACACAATTAATACTGCAGTAGGTGTAAAATGCAGGAGTTAGCAGATGATCTTATACAAATTACTTATACTGGTATAATAAGCCTGAGTAAATGAAGTTCACTTTTTTGTTTCATTTCCAGCATTTGGCAGACATTATCCTAAGTGACTTACATTCACAATTTTTTATACACCTGTGCAATAGAGGGTTAAGGGCCTTGCACAAGGACCCAACAATGGCAGCTTGGTGATACTGGGGCTTGAACCGCCAACATTTGGATCAGTAATCTAGAGCTTTAACCAATGAGCCACCACAGCCCTGTTTGGCAGGTTAAATACTTGTTGATTTTTGAAGTTGCCAGTGACTCAGCCTTTCAGACTGGCTGTATTTTAAAAGGATTATGGGTCAGATTGATTTGTGCAAGTGGGAATATGGTACAGAGTGGGGCTGGTCCATGTTTGGCTTTGTAGGCGTGCATCCATGTTTTTATTCTCTTGGGAACCCAGCAATGGAGCAATGTTGGAACACAAGAAGATTAAAAACAAGTTAAATTTGGTTTGTTCACAGGGGGCTAATGGTACAGGAAATGACACGTCAAGAGCAAGGCACAGTAATGCAGTTTTTGAGTAGACAATGTACTGAACATGTACCTTAGTGGCCTTTGTGAAGAAAAATGATAAGATCCGGGTAAACCCTCAGTATGAACTTCACCAAGGATGTGCACTGTCAGATGGTGTGATTTCTGAGAGCTCTCCAGAGAGATCACAAGATTATGACATGGGGATGCGCCTCAAGGGATTTACCACAACTCTGTGTTGCTTGGATTTAGTTTGTAGTGATGAGAGTGCCATCTATGATTGGACATTCTGAGATATGAGCTGAAATGAATGAAGTTTTATCAGCATATATTATAGAAAATTTACGTTTAAAACGGAAAAGAAATATTAATTGTGGAGCGTTTGTGGATTAGATGCATGTGCTTCCAGTTTGTTTTTGCAAAAGGGGTTCTTTTTCTTGTTGCTGGTGCTCGCATTAGAGGTGAACTTCAGGAGGGGAGACAGGCAGGAAGTTGTGACTTTCCCCCACTTTCTCTGAGCTGCCCTTAATTTTCTGCAGTTGCTGCAGAGCACAGTGAGCAGCCAGGGAACAGAACAGGAAGATTTTCTTTGTCTAAAAAATAGCATGACAGAGAAGGTACAGACATATGGGGTGGGGTGGAGGGCGGACTACACACGATGGACATTTTGCTTTTTTCAACATCTTTAAAATAAACAGTGCCTACTAATGATAAGGTAATACTTATAAACACACCCATAAGGAAAAACACCATCATTGATTCAGCAACAGAATCAATAGATGGCCAGAACGGTGGTGTAGTGGTTAGCACATCCACCTCACAGCAAGATTTGGGTTGGAGTCCTGGGCTCGGACATTTCTGTATGTAGTTTGCCTGATCTCACTGTGCTTGCGTGGGTTTCTGGGTACTCTGGTTTCCTCCCACTGTACAAACACATGCATATAATGCTACTTGGCTGTTACAAATTGCTCCTACGTGTGGATGTGCGTGTGAATGGTTGTGTGTTGCTCCTGCAATGGCCTTGCAAGCTGTTCATCCAGTGTTAGGCTCCAGCTTTCCAGCAACCCTAATACAATTAAGCGGTTTGGAAAATGAGTGAGTTAGTGAGTATCAGTAGATGTAATATTCTTCTGTGGAGAAAGTAAGTGTAGCCTTAGCATCATAAGCTGGCACCACCCATTCAGCAGAAATGAATTCTTATAGTTATCTACCGTATTTATCCACAAGCCTGTTACATTAGGTTGCTAACATTTTCAACGCTCATCCTTCAGTTGCATAATGCATAAGGTTCTTCTTAGATGCACTTCTCTTTTCAAATCTCACCACATTTTACTGAAACTCAAATCTGGATTTGATTATTATCATTATCCTGTTGAAAGGTTCAGCACTGGATCATATTTTGGACATTGGCCTCAGACTATCTCCATTTGATATGTTGCAGAATTCATAGTTGAATCAATAGCCGCAAGCTGCCCAGTCCCTGAGGCAGTGAAGCAAGCCCTACCCATACTGTTCCCACCATTATGCTTCACAGTTGGTATGAGAAAAACAACTCAATGGTTGTCCATGAAAGATGGCTTCACTGTTTAGACAAAATCTCTGAATGCACTTTTCATTAATGAGCCCCAGTAGGCTATATCCTAACGAGGTTAGAATATTTGTTTTGCCATCTCTATTGCATTTGGCAAGCTCTGCTTCACCTTTCTGACTCTTTCAAGGGCTCAAATAAATGCAGTAAAGGCATTCAATTATTCATTCACTTAATAATTGCTAGTTCTGTTTCTATTTCTATTTCTCTTAACCAGGACTGATAACACCATGTTGTTTAATGTCATATCATTAAATATTATTTTACTTCTTTAACAATGTAATAAAGAGTTACGTTTACCGCATTTGGCAGCCACCCTTATCCAGAATGACTTACATTTATATCTCATTTATACAACTGTGAGGTGTTAAGGGCCATACTCCAGGGTCTAACAGCGGCAGCCTGGAGTTCCTGGGGCTTGAACTCCCAACCTTCTGGTCAGAAGCCCAGAGCCTTAACCACTGAGCCATTGCATCACACTGAGTTAAGGAATTTTACTGTAGTTTACAACAAATTACATACTAATGTGCAACAACTAATATAGGATTTATTTGTTTAATTTATGTGATTTAATTAATGTCTATGCCTGTGCTAATTAATTATAAGATTTATTTGTGCAAGTATAATATTAAAAGTAGCCCTCGCCTGTAGTGACACTTGACTTACTGTATTCCTCAGATGGACGCAGCTAAACACTGCCTAGGTCATGCATAGAAGGCATGTAAATGTCATTTTCAAAAAATACACTCCACTTTTAGTTTTGCTTCACCCAAAGCATGTACACTACATGGACAAAAGTTTATGGACATTTGACCATAACACTCATCTGTGTTTCTTGACTCTTGGACTCCAGGTTCCGTTACTCTTTGCTGTTATAGTAAATTTCTTTCTTCTGGGAAGGCTGTCCACCAGATTTCAGAGTGTGGCTGTGGGAATTTGTGAAAACTCATACACGATAGTATAAGGTCAGGCACCGATGTCAGGCTGAGACACCTGGGGCAGTTGGCGTGCTAGTTCATCGCAAATGTATTCAGTGGAGTTGAGGTCAGCACTCGTTCTGCACTGCATTCTGCACAGTTGGGTGCTTTCAACTTTGCGGCACCAACTTTGGGAAGAAGTTGCATATGGTTTTGATCATCAAGTTTCCTTAAAGTTCTGTTCATATAGTTTAGCTGCCTTCATGGTGCGTGAGTTCTGAATTGAAACCCAAGAGAAAATGTGTCTATAGTGAAAACTATGTAGCTGTGAACAAGATGCATAAGACATAAGTGCGTGTATGAGCAATTTTGCCAACAATTACTATATTTTATTCGTTTTTTTAGAATGATGTGTACTTTTCCTTTTATTTAGAGTTAAACAATTGTCTTGGAACACTAATGAAATAAATTAGTTCATGTTATGTCCTATTTAAGAGCAGCAATAGACAATTATCCACCCTGGAGCTGCTCTTTTACCCCCTCTTTACCTTAATAACACATTGAACTTAACTTGTCAGGTGACCAAAAAAATACACAAAGCCCTCTGTACTGAAGACTTTCCTGTTACATATGTTTATATGGCACACCACATTACCGGACCTTAAGCAGAGCTTCCATATGATATTCCTCACCTGACAATTTTTTTCAAAGGAACTTTCAAACTTTATACACGTATCCTATGTATATCAAGATTAAATTATTTTAATGATGTGTTTATAGAAGTGAATAAAAGGTTTAGAGAACATTTCAATACCACAAGAATATCATTAGGTGCTTATTTATTTCACGCCATTTACGATGACCTCACATCACGTGACTGCATTTTGCTGGAGGGACGGACGGTCGTGAAGTCATACGCTATAGGTTTTTCTTGACATTCCAAAAGCAGCTCGATGATTAGATGCCTTTTCCTTATCTATGGTGTGACACTTCTCGCTGAAACAACTTCTGACTGATTAGACAAGACTATTTAATGACTGCTTTGCCTAAATTATTCATTCATTAGTTTTTCTGAACTGCTTAATCCTAATTAGGGTCGCGAAGAGACTGGTGCCCATCTCAGCCGACTCTGGGCGAGGGCAGAGTACACTCTGGACAACTCGCCAGTTCATTGCAGGAAAACACACACACACACACACACACACACACACACACACACACACACACACACACACACACAAAACCATCCTGACTCACACCAAATGACAATTTGTAACAGACATTTAGCAACAGACTTGGAGCTGTAGGATAAAACCAAAGTACCTAGAGGAGACCCACGCAAGCACAGGGAGAACATGCAAACTTCACATAGAAACGAGCCCAGGACTCGAACCCAGTACCTTCTTGCTGTGAGGTGGACGTGATAACCACTACGCCCCTATGCCACCCGTAAAAGAGCTCCACTAATGCCACATCATGGTCTAGATCAGATTAGAACTTATATAAACTGTGCTAGTGAATGTTATACAGGTTCACCTTTCACTTTCATCCAACCACCAGGGGTATGACCCATCTCCGAAAAGACTCAAGGAAAGTTCAAAGGCACACTCAAACCTACAGCTGTGGTCAGTTCCTCCTGCTGCTTTGGCATACGAGTGTGTGCATCTAAAAAAAACTGTCTCAAACTGAGCTGCAGCCTGTCTTTAGCCCACATATACAAAGAGGACGTATATAAAAGTGGAGAGACTTTCTGGTGGAGACGACAACCAAATGTTTAATGTTGCTGTGGAATATCACAGGTTATTTTCAGTAACAAATCACCTGAAGTTACACTCAGCTGATTGCTCAGGAGAACCGGCTGCCAGAAAACTGCACAGGAGAGAGAGAGAGTGAGAGAGAGAAAGAGAGAGAGAGAGAGAGAGAGAGAGATCTTTGAATACAGACAGCATGTAACACAAGGTCAAAGAGTTACTTAACACCCACAGGAAAGACAGCAGGCAGTACCAAGCATGTTTCCTGTCATATACTTGTCAAGGCTTTTCACACACACACACACACACACACACACACACACACACGCACACACACACACACACACACACACACAGGGGAATACAGATATACTGATTGCAAAACAAACACTTACTCATTTGTAAAACCGCTTAATCTTACTAGGGTTGTGAAGCGGCTGGGGTCTATCTCAGCCAGCACAGGGCAAAGATGGGCTACACCCTGAACATCTCGCAAAACCATTGCTGGGCCAACACACATACAACCATTCACACACACCTGGGGGCAATTTTAGACAAACGATTTGCTTAAGATGCATGTTTTTAGAACGAAGGACGTAACCAGAGTACCTGGAGAAAACCTATGCTAGCACAGGGAGAATATGCAAACTCCACCCAGAAGCACTCAAACCTGGGACTTGAACCTAGGACCTTCTTGCTGTGAGGAGGACATGCTAACCACTATGAAACCATGCCGCCCCAAGAAAAACATGCATGAACATTCTTCATAGGATAATATGTGTGTGTGTATATATATATATACACACACACACACACACACACACACACACACACACACACACACACACATATATATTACAATGGCACCATTGTAAGTCAATTTGTTAATATTTACCAGCATTATTTCTAGCTCAGTATGATTTGTAGGAAGGTACATAGCATGATGAGGTGGTAGGTGTTTTAAGACTTGGTCGTTGCTGCTTCCCCACTTTGCAGTATTGATTCATATGTCAGGCAGTTGCTACAAAATGGAGCTTGCCGTCCTCGAGTAATGGTACAGGTGTACCAACTGTTTTTTTCTTCTCTCATTCATTCCAATCTTGTGTTTTTCAGTCATCCAATCTCAGTGCAATTTGTCCGAGCCCTTTTCAGGGGCAGAAGCTGATTACAAAGCCTACCAGGCTGGTGATCACGTGCGTGTGTGTTTGTGTGTGTTTGTGTGTGTGTGTGTGTGTGTGTGTGTGTGTGTGTGAGAAGGTACACAGACCTTGCCTAATTGGTCTGGAATGTGCCAGCCTGAGACTGAGCCTCCCTCTGAATTATTTACTAGCCATCACCTTTTTTCCCCTCCTGCAGAAATTCTTTAGAAGACACATGGCAAATGTCCTTTCATCTCACCCTGTGATCTTATTTCGCCCTGTCTCCATCTGTGACATCTTCCAAACTCTTTGAGTCATAGGTTCAGGCTTTATTCTTCCTCTGACTCACTTTGGGACCTGCTCAATTCCATTTACTTGACATTCACCCCCCCTTTGGGGCGAACTGGGGCATCAGTTGAAGAGGTGAACTGCTCTTCACAAGAAAAGTCATAGAGTATGAATAGCTATGACAAAAAGGAAATCGAATGAAAGTGCTACTTCCCTTTCCTTGTATACAGACACCTCCGATCACTTCTCTTAAGACCGATGCGACGTTGGTTACGTCCCTGAATGTCAAGCAAACCAGTCTGATGCACACTGACTTACCAAATCTGTTGACGTTTTCACCACAATGCATTTGTATTAAAGGGTTTTATTCTAGTAAGCGTTTTAGCATTTTAGTGGTGGACCACTTCTGCTAATGCCCACCATAACATTGTGGCTTCAGTAAAGTTTAGAATTTTTAAAAAAAATAGTGTTTCTAATGTCTTTTAATTTTGTAGATAATTCATAATCTGATGCAAACAGACATGTTGTAGCGAGTACTTAATCGAGCGTGGACGAATAAGCTACAAGGCTCCGATCTGTCGACTTTTAACACATGTACAGTTGATCTAGCCATAATTGATCAACATCACTTTTCAAATATGGGACATGTTTATGCCTTTCATTATATGTATGTATGTAAATACGTTTGACTGTTGTATTCTGAGTACACTAAACAATAATAACCTGTTGAGAAATAAGGCTTTGTGTAATTGCACACACATGATGCAATTTATTTATATTGTATAGCTGATTATGGCTGATGTATTGCACATAGTATTAACAAGTGCATCTCTTTCATAAAGTGTTATTTTCATTTCATGAAATGCCTCATTTATATTTTCTTCAACTGGCTTAATGTGTCTAAAATGATCAAGGACCCAGTCGTGTCTAATTTTCATGTAATAATTATTGAAATATCCAGATATTCTTAATATAGTCAGATTTATCTGGTATGAGACTAGAAAAAAGTTATTTCTCGTTATTTATCCATTTCAAGCTCTGCCAGTGAGGTTATGTTTTGCCTTGAGTTTGTGTATGTTCATTAGCAGGATTTTCATGAAATTTCTACCAGAGGTGAGGCTTCACTCTATTAGATTTTAGAGATGATCTGGATCAAATTCTGGATCCAGGATTTTTTTTTAAGATTGTTTAACATTCTGAGATAGGATCATTTTTGACATTTTGGTTTGTATGAGGAATTGCTGAGCTTGGTGGAGAGGTTTACACTCTGAGTGCTCTTCTTCTAGAAATAAATGTTAACAATTATCAGCAAGATGATTTGCAAAAAAAAAAACAATAATAAAAAAATTTAAATAAATAAAAATAAGTTTAAAGTATAGTTAAAGGAAAGAAAATATCCACAATTACATTTTACAATCTTATTTTTGTTATTTTGAAATGCTTTATAAATCTGACTATATTCAGTTAATTTAGTTTGCTAAGATTTTTTGTTCTGTGTATCTAATTTTTAGGGGAAAATTTTTAAAATGTATTTATTTAAATGAAAGAGCTGGAGGTAAAAATGTGCAAAACAGGCCCAGTACATCTTTCCTGTTCTACATTGTCTATAAGTGTATATTTAAGAAAGTCCTCTGCTTTAATGTTGTTAAATTTATTAAAATAATACAATATTTTGTTTAGGGGCAGCTATCTTTTAAAAATTAAAACATCTAGTGGTGTGGAGAATACAGTGAGGGGAAAAAACACCCAGTGAAATATGTATATAAGTTGCTGAAAACATGCAGAAAAGGTTTTTTTTTTTTTTTATTGGAATATGACATTTGTGAGTTATTCAATGAGACTAAACTTTTAGCGTATAACACCGAGATTGAATCTTATAGCACTAAATCAGGGCCACAGAAAGCATTGGTGTTCCTGCAGGCCTTCACTGCAGTCATGACGAGAGTCAAACCTAAATCCTTTCATTTAATAAGTCTCCAATCAGCTAACAAGTGCGCCTCTAATTTGGCTGGAATAGAAGCCTGCGGCCATCCCACCTCTTTTTCGGTATAAGTCTCAAAATAATGGTGACCTATCTTTGGTCAGTTTTAAAAAATCCACTTTCTCACTGGCTCAGGAAGTGAAGATGTCGAGGAAATAAACGGTTCAGAATGTTAGAGTTTAGGAATAAAGTGCAACTGAATAATAAGATTTCTAAAGCCTTACATGGTCTCCTGGGGCCAAGTGATTGATTAAGCTAATTTCTAATGAGGGTGTCTAGTTCATTTTTTTTTCAATGGATTAAAAAAAGGATTAAAGGGATTAAATCACAAGGTCACTTTAACAGCACTTTTTTGGGGCCACGTACAGAATCTCAGGCATATTAAGTCTGAATCTGGTGTTCAGATTCACATCCTAATTCACTTCATACTAAGTGGTATGTTTTGTAAAATGTATGTGTTTTTATCTGAGAAACTCTACATAATCGTACAGTATTACCAATCAGTGTACTTTGAAGCACCTGGATGAAAACTCAGCAAGCAAATTCTTACATTGGGCCAAAATCGTTTTAGTGCCTTTCCCATATCACTGGGGCATCTATTACATGTGACCTGCAGTATGAATATTTAATAGTGATCCTTGAGCATAGGCTTTAATTATTAACCAGGATTGATTGGGACATCCAAATAAAGTCCAAAAAGTGATTTATTTAGTATGAAGATGACTGATTATGGAATCAAAAATGAAACATAAAGGTGAATTTTAAACAGTAATGGGATTTTTACAAATTGAATTTCAGGAATTATTAATAGTTGTAAAATATATTATTTCAAAAGATATTTTAATTAGCATTTCATGTTTGTTTTGGATTTAGATTTATTAAAAATTAAAGTTTTTTAGTTTAAATTGCAGGAGAGGTTGACTAGTAAATAATTGCATTCCAGACCTAATTGATAGCTTTTTCTCCAATCCATGGGTAGCCCAGACTGCACTTGTTGAAAGTTAATCCCAGTCAAAACTTCATGTTAAAATCTGTCCGTGTGCAAAATCTTTCGCCCCGTCATATATTAACGATTTGTAGAACTTATTAGACATATGACAAATTTCTGGAAAACGCTGGCATACGCTGAACTATCGATATTATTCGAGCTTTGAACGTATACATAACTTTTTAGCAACTTATCCAGAACCTGTTGAAAACTTATTGCTAATTTATATCAACCTTATCTCAAAAGTATACTGACTTGTGTAGATGTATGTTCCGGACGACCACGGAACTTTTATTGAACATCTTTCTAACTTACAGCTAGCGTGTTATGGGGGGTGTTGGCAGTGGTTAGGGGGATTTGTATAGAAAATGGGGTTCAAACGGGGAACTGGTCGGTACGCCTCAAGACTCCCTGGGGAGCAGATGTCCATGTCATCCGAGAGAGGAGGCTGAGACGAGAACACCTACTAGCTGTCCTCCAACATCAGCATGACCTCTTCGATTTCTTCAGCATGCTGGTGATGTTGATACTGCGATGTCTAGTGCGGATCTGATTTGAATCTAGTTGCGAACGCATCCAACGCACTAGGCATCTGTTGGTATAAGTTGTATGTAGGTTCAAAGTATGTTAGACATTACATTCATCTTATGAGTAATTTACAAATAACGTGTGAACGATCGCTTAACTTACCTACAACTTATGGCCAGCGTATGCAGAATGTACGAGCCGTACGCTAGCATACATCGTGTCATAGTCATAAATTATGTGCATGCACAAACTTTTTCGACGACCTCACCATACTACAACGTATATCAGCGTGCTTTTAACTTACACAATACCAACCCATAACTTATTCAATATGCTTCGGCGTATTTGCCAAATTTCTTCCGTTGGCATATGCTGCCTAAATCGTCAATGTGTCGCAGGGGTAATGAGTGATACCCGCTATTTTAATGATTTTATGGGCAGTTATTTGAAAACTGAATCTCAGAAGGATGATGTTCAAGTCCTAGGTTAACGTGGAGTAGTTTGACTTCAAACATAATTTTTTCAGTACTTAAGGTGTTCGTGCTTAAATATATAAATCCTTTTGTATATATAGTTTCCCACTGCACAGGTAATAGTTTTCATTTATGTTATTTTGATTTACGTCCAACATAAATCTGTCAGTAAATGGCATGAATGTATCAAAATCCTGAACTTGTACATGTTAACTTGGGTATCGATGACATCATCATTCTGAGCTTCAGTTTTCAAATAACTGCCCATGAAATCATTCAAACAGAAGCTACTGCAGTCTTTTGAAGGGGGTACATGTGCAAGTTTTGTCTGCAAAATGTTCATATGCTGTGAAAACCCATGGCTCTGCTTAGCACTGAATGGTGGAATTTGGTCTGCCACAGTGAACAAAGTCGAATACAATTTTTTTAGACTTGTAAACATAAAAAACTTGCAGGTGGAATCCTTTTGGGAGTGCACCGGAATGGGATTTCATTTCATCCAAAGTGATATCAAAGAGTTAATGGTCCATTGAAGCAAAAGAGAGGGATGGGGGGTTGGGGGGCACTTTCCTCAGTATAGAGATGTGCAGTTGGCTGTAAAATTGTCTTTGTCAAAAATTTTGGGTAGAGGAATTGTAATCACTGGCATTTGTGAACTAAATCCTGAATGCACCTGTGCATGGATTTTCACCAAACTTGGTGGGGACACTATCTTACCTGAGGCCCAGAGATGATTTGGTTCCGCAATGTCAAGGTCAAAGGTGAAGGTCAGTGCAAGGTCAAAATATTCTGGTGATAGATTGCTTGTAACTTAAAAAACGAGTGCTGTTATGATGGAACACTAATAGGAAAACTTTTATGGATTTTTAATGAAATAGTTCCCTTTGCCATTGAGTGACCTTGAAAGGTAAAAGGTCAAGGTTTTTGGGGGATTTTTTTTCCTGCCAATTTTGTCACTTCCGTCTAATGTAGAGCATACCATGAGGCAGGCAAAAGGGTTATTAAAACCAGTACCCATATTGGGTCTGTTTGCTACATTATCCATGCTGCGTGGTGGAGGTACAGTACCTCACGCTCTATAAGTGCCACTCTAGTTTGAAATGTTATTAAATTATTAAACCCAATTTAAGGTGTTTTATTTATAATCTACATTTAGATGTTTATCCACCAGCCCATCTACCCTACAGCCCCCCACAGTGGCACACAGTAGCAAAGGTATTAGATAAAAAAATCTACGCAATCCCTAATGTGTGTAGATCAGGTTGAAAGGGTCATCTCCCCTCTTATCCCCCTTGTCTTACTAAACCTTGTTTTAATCAGAACAATAAACGGTAATAAGGGCATATCCAACGTTTTCTATGGCAATAACAACCAAATTCCCTATAAAAAGCTCTATTGTGTTGGGAGACGTTCCCTGTGATGGAGCACATTTGTAACATCGATTCTCTCAACTGCAACAGGTGTGGAAAAAAAAAAGAGTTCAAGGCATTCAGAGCAGGCTGCTTGAGCTGTTTCAAACACAAATCCATCACAAAATACAAAAGACCATAAATGCCCTCAAGGTGAGTGTATTGATTTGATGTATGAGAACCAATAGCATAGCATTTATACAACACATTGTATAAATTGTCTTTAAAAGGAACACTTCAACAGAAACATCCCGACTACGCAAGTACAGATTTACAGTGATAAAAAAAAACATTAGAACAGCTTGTGGTCTTTTTCACAAAACAAATCATTGTACAAAATACTTTTGTGGCTTGTACATTAAACACGACTTCTAACCTATCGATGGTTACACGGTACCATCAACTGACTAGATTTTAAAAAGTTTCATTTCATATTTTTTAGAACACCGTTGTCAATATCTCAACTCCAGTTTCTTTTCTCAAGAGCAGACCTTCTTTCATGGTGCCGCTTCGTCAATATTTTAGAGGTCAAACTTTTCTTCAGCCATCCCTTAGGATGGAACTGGAGTGTACCAAAATATATTTATTATTCCGTTTATTGTTCCACAGACTTTCCCAGTCTTTAGTATTGATACTTGGACAATACCTTTTTTTTTTTTTCAATAACCTGAGGTAGACATCATATCTCTCTAGATCCAATCTCATTAAACTATCTTCTTATTGGTATTCAATAAAGCAGATTAAGATTCAATTGAAAACATTTCTGGTCTACTCGAGGATTTCTTTAACTAACAGATTTGTTTGACTTGTACGATCGTTTTCCTCAAGTTCGCTGCTCACACTTAAAGGAAAAGTCCACCTTGAAACAAATTAGGCATGTGTTTAGTGATTGTCATGCTAATTTGTTGGTGTATTTTTGTAATGGGATAAGAGAATGGTCACATATTGGTATGAACTCCTAAAAACAAAACCACAGTTCTTATCTAGCTTAAGCCCCTTTCACAAACCTGTAATTTTTTGGAATGCAACTATTGTTCCTGTTATATGCGTTTTATTAAAACGAGTTTCCTTCGGAGGGTATCTGTAGATTGCTGTGGTTTGTGCTTCTGATTAGAATGTCTCTTAGTCACGTCCCTTTAGAGGTGTTCCGGGCATGTTCAACTGGAAGGAAGCCCCGGGGCACACCCAGAACTCACTGGAGGGATTATATATCCCGTATGGCCTGTAAACACTTTTGGGATCCCCAGGAGGAGCTAGAAAGTGTTTGCACGGTGGGTTTTTGAATCCAAATCACAAACCCGCCAGGTGTTGCTGAGCCTGAAGTCAGAAAATCTTCTGGTAATCGGTGACATATTACACGGGGAATGTTGCACAGAAAATCGCCATGTGATACCTGCTTAAAGCTCTGCCGCGTCTTTCTATTTGGATACAAATGAAATGGGAGCTGAATCCCGCTGACACCACTATTAGCAGTTAGTCCTGTAGCATTGTGGGTAATGTAGGCAGCTGTTAACAAAAGTGAGAACAGAACACTGTTGATGATGGAAATGAAAATGCTAATCAATAATAATAATAATGATGATAATAATAATAATAATAATAGTAAGTCATTCATGGTGGATCTTTCCTTTAAGTTGTCCTAAAAGCACTGGACTTTAATTTCAACAAAACACAATAGTACCATTTACATCCTAATAGTTTATACACCAATACATTCAGTAGCTGTGTTACTACACAACAATTCAGTCTTGTTTCATTTGAACTTATTTCAATCTTTTAGCAAACAGGTTAAGTTGACATCTCCAGCTTTATGTAATAAGTGAACTCCAGCTAGTGGGGATCAGTTGGGATCCAGTCCACCAGAAGAGACACCCTGAGAGCCCCACTGCAAGCACCACCAGGCTGGCTTTGAGGACTGCACGGGGTGGCCGAGTGAAGTGCGAAGGCCCCATGGTGGCTAGTAGGGCTGTGGTCACAACCAGGGTAAATAAGATCGAGATGGCAGTGTTAATAGCAACAATCTGGCCAAATTTGGAAAAAGGCATAATCGTGCAGAAAAACAGTGGCACGGTAGATATCACCGTTGTGATTGCACTGGATACTATGGCAACTCCAACATGATTGACAGCTTCCATTGTTCGCCGCTGACGCTCGGTTGATGGGTCCTGCAGAGCACAAAAAGCCTTTAGAAGAGGTGCTCGGTAAAAAGCTAAAAAGTATTGTGACAGCTTTGTAAATAATTCTTGAGTCAACTCTGAAATTTTAAAAGTAAAAAAAAATGTAGCCAAACACATTGCTAATGCTATCAGATATTGTAGTCACAATGAAAAGAGCTGCACACCCTCAGTGTATGGATACAGTGATATAGAGAATAAGAACAAGAAATATATTATGAACAGATCTGTTTTCCAACATACAAATAGATGTGAATATTTGCCTTGAGCCCATACCATGCTGTGATTGACAGGCCCTGTGTTTTCTGTATCTCCAGCAAGCAGAAAGCCCTCAACCAGATGCAGACAGTAATCCACCGAGGAGCCAACTAAGATGGAAAGAGAGATTGCCTCCACTGCACCCATCTCCCAGCCCAACCAATACATCACCGCTACCACCATACACACCACACCTGAATATGAATACGAGTTAGTACAGATACATCACTCTTCACTTCACTCATCTCATTTTATTATTTACACATACAGGAATTTACATCATATTCACAGTTGTTATCTATCTGTCTGTTTCTCTGTCTCTCTTTATTTGTAATTATTTCCATTAATTTTTATTTATTAATTTATTTATTCGTTCATTTATTTATTTATAGGCTGACCAATGGGAACCTATCCCATTCACAGGCTCCAAGTTAACAATAATGAATAACAAAAATAAATCAAAGAAAAGGAATGGTAGTAGTGGGCGGCATCCACCGGGTACTCAGGTTTTCTTCCACAGTCCAAAGACATGCATTTTATGCTAAATGACTGTTCCAAATTACCTTAGTTGTTAATGTGAGTGGGAATCGTTGTGTGTGTTGCCCTGTGATGGTCTGGTGAGATGTTTAGGGTGCAACACGCCTTTCACCTAGTGTCAGCTGACATAGGTACCATCCTCCCTGTGTGTAGTAGGAGTAAGCAGTTCAGCAAATGATTGAGTGAATGATAGTAATAAAAATCAATAGATAGAAAAAATATTTAATTTTATTGAAATATTAAATATTGAAAAACACTGGGTTTACACTGGGGCACAAAGTACGTGATCTTCGCGGTTTAAAAGAGCGTGGAGCTCCACAATTTATGAACACACTTGGAGCACAGTTGGGGTATAAAAAGGAGGCAAGGTGCATCCAAGAGATGAAACTTGAAGGGATCGTGTTTCCAAGTTCTTTAAGATTTGCTACCCTGGTGTATCAAGAACTGTTATGCTCTGTTAAGGTGCGTTAATCTCTACTGAACTCTACTACAATTCCCATAGTCTATCACAATTGCTGTCAAATCATAATACATTGTAATAATCACAGCAAAATCTTTGATAATCAAAACATTTTTCCATGATGATGCAGTCATCACGAATCCATCCAGTTCCATCCATATCATCACAAATCCATTCAGTTCCCTCAAGATCATTATAAATCCACCAAGATCTCTCAAGATCATCACGAGTCCACCCAGTTTACTCAAGATCACAAACCCATCCAGTTCCCTCAAGATCATCACAAATCTATCCAAGTTCCCTCAAGATCATCATAAATTCACAAAGTTCCCTCAAGATCATCATGAATTCACAAAGTTCCCTCAAGATCACCACGAATCAATCCAGTTTCCACAAGATCATCACAAATCCATCCCGTTCTCTCAAGATCATCACAAATTTCTCATCTTTGATAGGATCATCAAAGTTCTCATCATCTTGGAAGCCCCTCGTTCCTACTGATGAAGATCCATATGAGCTTGATGACTTTTCGCTGCTGGTG
>JAOUQZ010000034.1:2942598-2953890 GCA_028564935.1 Neosilurus hyrtlii
ATAATAATAATAATAATAATAATAATAATAATAATTATTATTATTATTATTATTATTATTATTATTATTATTATTGTGACAACACCAAAAAAAAGCAATCAAGAATTTTTTTTGACACTTTATACTTTAACAATAAAAAAATGTTTTTTTTTCATGTTTACCTTGAACCAGCATTCCTTTTGTATTTTTGTTTATTCGCTATTGGATTTTCAAGGTGGGAGTTAATGGAACTCTAAACATCAGGTTTTCATCCAAGTTCTTTTAAACAATCAACTTCTATCATACGTCAACAACTATCATAAGTCTGATCATTCAGCAGCAAGTTCGCAGGTGTCATCAACATGTTTGTGCTCAAAAAAGGCATAAAACACCACAAGAAAATTAACATTTCTATTGACTAAATTGTTGTTGAAATATAGGCATAGCATTCCAAGTATTACAATGAATAACTATTGAACTGTTGCTGGAATTCGATTCTGGGACAGCACAAAGGAGATTCTCCAATCAATGGTGAAATTGTTGTTTGTTACAGTTAAGCTAGTGAGTTATGTAAAAAGTAAGGTTCCTCCTCCATGCAGCATGGATTATATAGCAAATAAGATGTATATAGTTACTTGTTTTGATTACCCATCTGCAAATTGTATGATATGACATGGCTATCAGCACTTGTTGTCAAGTTATTAGTGCTCAAAATTATGTGATCCTGATTTTAACCGTTCAAGGCCAAAGGCAATAATGTCATTTGGTTTCCGAAAAGTCCTTTGCTGCTTCTATGGGTGTATGTCACTTTGTTTCTGAGATATAAGTAATTTCAATTTAACATGGGAAATGTTAAAACGTTTTTGACCTTTCTCTGATCTTGACCTTTGACCCAGGCATTCCAAAATCAAATAATTTCGTGAGAACCCTTGAATGGCTGTGGTCTGAATTTTGATCACTGACATATTGACAAACATGTGGTTTTTAATGGAGGTAATGTAATCAAAATACTTGTGTATTTGCACCTGAGAGAAGGCATTGGCTGCATAAGCGGCCGCCGTCGTAAACGAGGTGAGGAAGGTTGCACGACTTGCCGTCTTCACTGTATGGATCATACGCTGCTCAGCTCCGACAACGTGAGTTGCCTGCCTGAACGTACTGATAAACACAAACACATCATCGACACCTAGAAAGAGACAGAGAGAAAAGGAAAGCATGGAGAGAGGGTTTTTCCTTGATTAAATAGGCTCAAGAGGCACAAGAGTTTATAACCATTGATAAAAGGTAACATGTCCCTCAAAGAGCTTTTCTGTAACAAAGGCTTACAGTCAACTCTGCGATTGAGAATT
Organism: Neosilurus hyrtlii; assembly: GCA_028564935.1. NCBI lineage: Eukaryota > Metazoa > Chordata > Actinopteri > Siluriformes > Plotosidae > Neosilurus > Neosilurus hyrtlii. The sequence goes on from JAOUQZ010000034.1 coordinate 2,943,927, forward strand.
TCCCCAGGCTACCATGCTAACAAAAGAGAAGAGAATTGGAGAATCTTCATAAAAAAGATTTGCTGCCTTTGCAGGTGCCTTTGCTGAGCCATTAAAAAAGAATTCAATTGCAGCAGTGGTTTAATGATCAAATCCTGTGATTATGATTAATCAATTGAATATGGCTGGCTGAATACCGACAACAGAACGCACAAGGACAGTACGGGGTATTCCAGCTTTCTTGAATTTACTTCCCTGATGCCAGTAAGAGTCATTATTGTATTGGTCAACAAATCATTAGCCAATATTTCATCTATGATTTAAATGTATTCTGTCTTCACATTCGACTTAAAAGATATTATTCAAGAATGATTAGCATCTTCATTTTCCTGTCCATGGTACAGTTAGCGTATATTGTAATTATACTGCCTAGTAAATGTGAGTGCACAAATGAAAACATCAGGCATGAGATGGGTATTTCTGGAGGCTGGCTTCTGCAGTATGTCATGAAATAGGAGTTAGGGTACTTCAGCCATGTAACGAGGCATGATGGGATGGAGAAAAAAGAGCTCTAGAGATTAACATTCCTGGGAAGCAAAGCTGAGGTAGACCATGATGCAGATGAGATAAGACACTAAAGGGGGTGTTTGGGTCTTTGGAGAAAGCAATGAGGATTGCTCAGACCAGGCAATGGTTTCATGGCATGAGAGAAGCTATGCTCTGATTAAAGTATGCCATGATCAACATTACGGGTAAGTGTGGGTGGGTAAGTAAGGGTGGTGGGATTCGAAATATTGCACTATATTTACAGCATTAATGGACAGTGAAACTGTATAAAAATAGCTTATGTTTAATTATAAAAACCAGAGGAATTTATTTTTGTTTTAAGAAAATCAATAAGATTTCAATTTTTAATGAAATCTATAAGTATATAACCTGATTTTATAACCTAAAAAAAAAAATTCAAATTTTTACATGGTTTCATTTTAATAACTGGTGAAACTGGCAAACATAATATCCTGAAATAATGTCACAATGAAAAGATTTCATCAGTATGCACTCACCAATGCCAATGATTATGAAGGCTGCCACACCATTAAGAATGCCCAGGTACTTCACCCCGAACACCACATGATAGAGGAACAGAGCCATCAGGCAGCTCAGGCCAATACTAGCCAAGCCAAAAAATGTTAGAAACACTACACAAAAAGAAGAGAGTGGAAGAGGTTAGCTGATTATATCTTACCAGCAATTGGGTGTGGAAAAATCAGAAGGTCAAAATGGTTAAAATTAATGGTTCCATAATAACCCATAATCTAATTATTCTTAGTTTGTTTTAATAGATTTCAGGAGGTTTATACACTGCCTGGTCAACAAGAAATTCATTCATTCATTCATTACAACCGTTTAATCCTAATTAGGGTTCCAGGCTGGTGCCCATCTCAGCCGACTCTGGGCGAGGGCAGAGTACACCCTGGACAGCTCGCCAGGCCACCGCAGGGCAGACAGCCAATGGTTCTTTTACATGCCTCTCACCATAGACAGTGACTTGCATTTGATAACCCAGTTAGCTGCACTGGGGGGACAGCAGTGACAACCCATTGACAGTGGGACTTGTACCCCCAGCCTTGGGATCAGTAATCCAGCACCCTATCACCAGGCCACCACTGCCCCGTCAACAAGAAGTTGTGCACTTCAATATATATTTTGCACCACCTTTAGCCCTAATTTCAGCATGTAATCTCCATGGCATTGTTTCTTTGTTTGGTCAAGTCAAGGCTCAGCAACATTATGCTGACAACCTGAATGTACCAAACGACCAGGTTATCTTATCAATGGACCTTTTCCTTCCTGATGGCACGGATATAAAATTGGGGCTCAAATAGAGAAAATGTGGTTCAGGGAGCATGAGGAATGATTTCCACACATAAACTGGAACCCTGACCTTAACCCTACTGAAGTAGTACTGAAGTCCTTGTGCTGGAGGAGACTTTATGGAGTGGTTCTATTTTCCCATCATCAGTTCAGCTCTGGATGGGAATAAATATTGTGATCTTGCTTAAGTTTCTCAAAACAATACCATGATAATTATGCCCTGTAATGAAGGCTAAACATAATATTAGAGTGCACAGCCTTTTTGGAAGTGAATTTGGAAGTGTCTATTTACACCTGGGTGAGAATAGTACGCGGTAGCTATCTGGCTGTTTACAACTGGTCTAGATTAGAGTTTGGATGTAAACAGCATTGCTGCCTATATACACTTGGGTATTTGACCTGTCTCTGGGTAGTGCTACATACAGATGGATGTAAATAGCCTCACTGTCTATACAACCTTTGTGTAAACAGCTTTGTTGGCGACTGACATCCCTGGTACATATAGCATCTGCCTTTATATTTTGAGTTTATGCAAGAACTTAAAGTGTGCTAACCTTCACAGAGTTTTTTTCCCCATGAAAATATAGGATATAATCCTCCTTACAACTAATTACATCAAACAGAATAAGTGAATGCAAACCTTACATGAGAATGAGGTAAGGATATAGACCAGCACTGCTATACAGGCGCCACTGAATAATGCTAGCAACATGTCGCTGTGGAATGTCCTTCTGACCTCGTCATCGAAAAGCTCCGTACCCCCATACAGAACCTTTACCTTGCTGTGAAAGAAATGAAAAGAGAAGTAAAAAGACAGCAGGAAGGAGATATACAGGGAAGAAAAGGAGACTGAACACAAATTGACCATGAACAAGAATCTAAAGGGGACAAAAGGAAGAGGGAAGATGTAATAGTATGGACAAAAAAAAAAAATTGCTTCGCATGGGTGGTCTGATGGAAGAACATGAAATTATCTTATTAGAGCACTCTGTATGCTGAGCCTATTTTAAGGAATAATTATGTGGAACCCAATCCAGGATCTTTGCTTTTCTAAGAAAAAGATGAATAGAGAAGTAAAAAGAACTTCAGGGAGAATGAGGCAAAAAGAAAGAAAGAAAAGATTGGAGCAAATGGACTGGCAAGATGAGGCAGGGTAGGGATTCAAGAACAATTATGCAAAGGTGGCAACATCTCTGTTTTTTTCGCTTTAACGTTCATGTTTTTTAATTTTGTGAACACAGTGGCGGCACAGTAGCATAGCGATTAGCACGTAAGCCTCATACCAAGAAAGTCTAAGTCCAAGCCCGGTGAGGGTGTTTCTGTGTGGAGTCTGCATGCTCTAACCGTGCTTGCATGGCTTCCCTCCACATTCCAAAGCCATGCACATTAGGCTAATTTGCTGTTCCAAACTGCCCCTTGGATTGAGTGTGAATGGTTGTGTGTTGGTCCAGCAATGAATTGGCGAACTATCTGGGTGTAGCCAGCCTTGGCCCAAAGTCGGCTGAGATATGCACCGGCCTCCCCAAAACCCTAGCAGGAGTGTGCGGTTCGGCAAATGAATGAGTGAATTAATAGTGTAAAGCTTGCATTTTAAAACAAAAAACAAAGCACGGCAAGCTCGAGGTAGAATGTACTGTATAGTATCTATGCTGTTGGCATTGGAACACTGAAATACATTAGGGGTTTTTTTGTTGAAAAATTCTGTGCTTGCTAAGACTTCCTTGTTAGGAACATTGGCAGCTCTGCATTATGCAAAGTATCCTACTTATACATAGGGAGCAAAAATATCTCTTGGTATGGCTGTTCAGAGGGATGGAACACCAATTATCTTAATTACATCTCAGCACACAAACCCATCGTAAGGGAAGAATTAGTTTGATCAAGACAATTATGTTGTTTAATTATCTATAGGGCCATTTGTTCAAAATCTTATCACCGTTATCCAGAAAATAATGTGAAAGTGTATTGCCTTGCCCAAAGTAGTGTCAGAAAGTTACGACTGAACTGAAAAAATACCAATCTCGTGAACTTTGAAGTCTTGTTTCATGATGGATTGGTTAGCCAACCAGTAATAAGAGAATTCCCTTACCATTAGGCTATGGCTGCCACCGTTAATAGAGTAATTATATTCTAATAATTTCTGTTAATAGAAATTATAGATTGGGGACATCAGTGCATATGTATTGCGTTTTTTTTTCAATCTGTAATTGATCAAAACCCATACTTGGAGACCCCATGAACTATTTTTCTTGGTTCTCTCCTTACACAATGAAGTACAGCTAATAACTATACAATTAAATATTAATCTGTATCTAACCTTGTGGACTGCTGAGCCAGAATATCAGCATACTGGACCACAAAGTCCCTGAATCTTTGTCTCTGCTCCTGGGGTCGGTCTTGTAGAGAGTAGAAGGATGGCAGTGGTGCTCCAAAATGAATCTCGCTGCGAAGGATGGAGGAATGAAGGCTGTCCGGAGTTAGCGTCTCGTCCACATACCAATAAAACTGGGGGTGAGTGATTGCCAAACTCAAAGCACCTGGGCAACCAAGGAGGAATTTGAGCAAGTTCCATATCTTTGCTGGATTTTATTTAAAAAACTGCAGCTGTATATATTTAAATAATATGAAGTTTAATAGTGTCATTATTGTTATAATGAATGGACAAAAGAAAATTAAATAAAATCAGGGAGTATTGACTGCATTTTTATGGCACAATGATGACTCAGTGACTAAGCTTCTGGACTGCCATTCAGAAGAATATGTTACAAATATAAACAGTAAAAATCAATGTCATTTCACCTTGTATATCTGCCAGGTCTGAGCCCATGCCATCAAAGTAGATCTTTCCTCCTCGCTCGCTGGGGAAGAGGTAGGAGAGGAGGGAGCTAGGGGGTGAGCAGTATGAAGGCCCCAGAGGAAGGTCCCGCAACACTTCCAGAGGCTTCCAGCAAAACTGCTGGAACTGTGGATGTTGCATGAGGAGTTGCTCCACATGGTGGACGGTGTGAAGGCGCTCCGGAGTGAAGATATTGTTGTCCTTGCCACCCTGAGCCACAAACACCAGCTCCATCCTCCAGAGAGCCTGCGTCTGAAGGTAGGAATAACCTGTGAATCTTGGCTTTCTGACAAGAGCTGAGCTTGAGTCCTCATTCACTTGTGTTCGGTTAGATTCTGTGCCATTTCTAATTTGTCTTGTTTTCAAAAAGTCTCTTTGCTTTTGTGCTGCCTCCAGTTTACCCTGTCTATTTCCAAAAACCTCAGACAGTTTTGTTTGATTGGTCACCACTGACTGTTTTGCTTGTCTGTTTAATTTTAGCAAGAGGAAATCCCTAAGGGCATTTGAATCAAAATCAAACCCTTCTGCATCACGTCGGTGTCTATCCCATGACCCTAACTGGCTTTTCAGTGCAATGGTAAGTGCATCGAAGCGCTCTGCAGATGAATGGCTCCTTACTTCAAAGGCACTATAGGATAGATCAATGTCCAGAGGCTCGCAATAGATGAACATGTAGGCAGAAAGAGTTAAGGGAAGCAGGAAGCCTACAACAAGAACCACTCCACTGGCCCAGGGCCGAGTGTAAATCCATCCTACCACCCACCACAATCCTCTAGAGACTGGCTCTCCCCTGATTACTTCAACCCCTTCATCGCAAGATTCCTTCTCTTCTTCATCGTCTTGCTCCTCATACTCACTAAAGTCCCACATAGCCTGGAGCAACAAGGGTTCATCTTCTGAATCCATGGTGCAACAGAGACAAACTGGCAGTTATATCACCGCTGTTCTCCTGTACCTGCCTGTGATAAAACAGGTCTGAATTACGCAGCTGTCTCTAGAGAGTGCCAGGTTATTCGTAAATGGCTGCTCTTGAGGACAAGGACATGGTCATTAATTCTGTCTTTCACTTGGCTGCTGGAGCACACCCTCTGGCCTTTGAATCCTGAGGAAAGAGGAAATAGAAAAAGCAAAAGAGTGTGAGAGAAAAATGTGAAACCAGGTCTCTGGGGCAACACTCAAACCTTGGACTGGGTTGAGCCTTTGGCTCTGGATGCCAAACACAGAGCACATGTGTTTGTGTGATGATAAATTTCCCTCCCTCAAAGCCTCTCTCTCTTATCAGGAGTGCTGTGGAAGCTTTCATGCCAGTAAATGATGGTTTGCGTGCTTTTGTCGGCAAGGGCACAAAACAGTAAATTTGTACCTTGCCATGATAAATTTTATAATTGGGTAGCAAGTTAGTTCCTGATAATCCCTGAAATCATTAATTTATTTACTGAACCTTTTAATCCTACTAGGGTCAAAGGGAGGCTGAAGCCTGTCTCAGCCATCTCTGGGTGAAGGCAGCACCCTGAACAGCTTGCCAGTCCAAGGCCTAATCATGGACTTACCAGAACCTTATATTTAAAAAAAAACCAAACAGACAATAAAACCCCCAACAACAATCGAGCCATAAAGCAGTAGATTTTGAAAGGATTTTTCTAGCATGCCTCCACAAAATAAAAAATGGGTCAGATTAGAAGGGTTAAGGAATCCGTGGCCATTCAGATGTTCAGTTTCAGTGAAGAGTAACCCCAGGAGTGCTCAATGAAAAATAGTCAAGCTTTGCTCAAGGGAGGTATCCGTGTATAGATAGCCCTGTATCTTAATCCCTGTATCTTTTCCCTGCAGAGAGTCAGTATATTTCACCTCTTAGTCTGGCCTGCTGAAGGATCGATGTTTGATTTAGGTGTTAAAGAATCTCCCCTGGCATGCCAGTGGGTTGTGAAGACACTAATAAGCATTCTGGGACGAATTTCAGAGTCCTGGAACACTCCGGAAGTCATCTCTCTACATATCAGTATAAACCACTCACATGCCAGCGATAAATGTACATTAGCAAACGTTCATCAGTCACCTTGACATATTCAGTGATAACGCGTCTCAGCAAGTATATCTGTACATATCTGCAGAGTTGATTCACAAACAAAGTAGTGAAAGAAATCACAGGAAGACGGTCATGAATATTAAAACTGGTTTAAAACCCCAGAAATGATGGCTTTGTTTAAATATTCAATATGTTTATAAAGGCACCTTGAGTTTTACAATGCTGTTGTTATATGTCTGACAGCATTTCCATTCTGACAGCTAGGATGCTTTTACCCAGATTGTGAAGCCTGATTCCCATCTTTTCATGTCTTTCAAGCATTTTGATGGAGCCTGAGACCAGACCTTGTAAGGGTATTCATTTTTCACCCACCTTGCAGGCTGCTCTCAGTCACATATTTGTTAAATCAGTAATGAAATGAATAATGGCAGTGTTTAGTTTCCAAAGTGCTTGTAAAGATGTTGGTGTCTGTAGGTGGTGATTTCATAACTGCAGTGCTGTTCAGCCCCTGCATCTCTATTTGTACTTTTACTAAAGGCACAAAGGTGTATTTTTATTTAATAAGTTACTTTTAATTTAAGTTAGGTTACAGGGAAGAGTGTTAGGGTTGCCTACCCCATCTATCCATCCCTTATTGTTTTTTCCATCCGGGTCATGTGAGAAACTGGAGTGAATCCCAGCTGACTTTGGGCGGAAGTCGGGGTCACACCCTAAACACGTCAACAATTGATTGTTGGCCTAACACAGATACAAACAACCATTCACACTCACATTCACACCAATGATCATTTTATAGTGTCCATTTCACTTAATGTGCATGTCTTTGGACATCTTTGGACTGTAGGAAGAAACCGGAGTACCCAGAGGAAAACCATGCAAGCACAGAGAGAACATGCAAACTCCACACAGAAAGGCCCTTGGCCGAGATTCAAACCCAAACCTTTCTCACTGTGAGGCAACAGTGCCAACCACTGAGCCATTGTGCTGCCCTGTCTGCTAATATCATTGTATAATAAAGAAAAAAATGAATTAGGAAACTGCTCTCATTATCATCATCATCCACATCTACTTACACTTGATCCGGGGTCGGGTCTCGGGGGCAGTGAAGTCCAGACGTCTCTCTCCCCAGCCACTTCCTACTGCTCTACTGGGGGAGGGACACTGAAGCATTGCCAGACCAGCTGAGACAAAGTCCCTCCAGCATGTTCTGGGTTGACTCTGGGGTCTCTTCCCGGTTGGACATGCCTGAAACACCACACCAGGAATGCATTCGGGAGTCATTCTAATCAGATTCCAAGCTTCCAAAATTCAATTGCCAAGCTTCTCACTGTATTTCTGAGGGTGAGCCCTGCCACCCTGCAAAGGAAGCTTATTTCAGCCGGTTGTATCCGTGATCTTGTTCTTTCGGTCACTACCCAAAGCTTGTGACCATAGGCGAGGATTGGAACACAGCTTTGCCTTTTGGCTCAGCTTCCTCTTCACCACTACGGACTGGTACAAGCTCGGCTTTACAGCACAGGCTACACCGATCTGCCTGTCGATCTCCCATTCCATCCTTGTGAACAAGACCCCAAGATACTTGAACTCCTTCACTTGGGGCAGGACCTCATACCAGACCCGGAGGGTGATTCCACCCTTTTCCGGCTGAGAACCATTGCCTCAGACTTGGAGGTCTCATCCTGGCCACTTCACACTCAGCTGTGAATCACTCCAATGAGAGCTGGAGGTCCTGGCTTGATGAAGCAAAAAATCACAATGTCATCTTGGGAAGTGATCTATATTCTTTCCATTATTGCCAGGAAATTAAATGCAAGTAATGAGCAAATGTAAGGATGATCTCCACCACGGCAGGTCTTTTGGGGGGTGTTTCTGGTATGCAGTGGTACTGTAAGTACCTACCAAATGTGGTCCAAGGAAGAACCACTTGTAAATTGGCAATAGTGTCATGGGTGACCAAGGCTCAGTGATACACATAGAAAGACTAGCAATGGCCAGTGCCTCTGGTCTGGTCCCATAGAAGAACTAAGCACAAATTGCTGAAACTGTTAATGCTGGCTGATAGAAAGGAGTCAGAAACCAGTGCATTGTAGCTTGCTAGGCATGGGACTGCCTAGCCTCAGACCAGTCAGTTGGTGGTTATGTTAACAAAGAAAATTTTACTGCTGTTGTACAGCTTAAACCTCAATTTTCTTACAGCTATTTAAGTTTCTTTAATCCATTCATACCTTCCAGAGACAACAAAAAGACTATGCTCAAAGCATAGCTCCGTACCGGTACCAGTCAGCTTAATGTGTCTAGACTTTTTGAAGAAGTGCTTTAAAATGGCAATTTGTTTTCTATAAACACCTCAGGAGGTGCAATGCAGCATCTGTCGGGACCATAGACTCAGAGTTTAACATCTGGTAGAGGCGCTTGCTACTGTAGAGGATAAATTCTTTATTGAACAGGATTCTGTCAGGATAAATAGTCACAAACTTGCAGAATTAGGAAATTATAAATATGAGTACAACCCTATGGGTCTAAACAGTCATCCACCAAAATCACTATACGATTGTGAAGGGTGTTTATTTAAAATTGTATAATGAACCATCCTTTTAAGTGTTGTATAAATACATACAATTACTGCTATAAAAAGTTGTTATAGTCCTTCTATTAAAATGTAAAAAAATCCTACTAAACATACTGCTACTACTACTATTATTATTATTATTATTATTATTATTATTATTATTATTATAATTATTATTATTATTAATAATAATATTAATATTATACTTAATAATGCTTAATAGTATGATGATAGAATGACGGCAGTATTTGGTGTAGAGACTTACTTTAGATACAGCTTGCATTCATTCATCATCATTCATTCATTATATAATAATAATAATAATAATAATAATGTGTTATTGCTGTCATTTTTCTGCTATTGTGTTAGGAAATTATATAAACTTTTTTTTTATATAGACATTATGGTTATAAGGTAATAAACATGTTATGGTTATGTAAATTTCTCATACAGTGGGTATATAAAGAGGGCCTCTTTGATCGGTCCTGACAATGTACTTTACTATGCTTCTTGGAATTGGATAAAATCTTTGAAATTTTTTTGTATCCTTATCTGAGTCAATATCACCATAAGGTGCCTTTGAGACTTCCCCATTCCCCCCCAAAAAATATCTGATTTCCCATTGAACTTCATATGCATTGTATTAAGTAAAGGTTATGGTGTTAGAAATGCATGTTGG
>JAOUQZ010000034.1:2959780-2975163 GCA_028564935.1 Neosilurus hyrtlii
AGAATGTAGTTACTCGTGAAATTGGCTCCCTTTGTTTGTAATGGTTATGAATCAAACATCAGTTTGAATCAAGAATCCATTCTGAATTAATTCGTCACCCCAAAAATCGGAATCGAATTGAATCATGAGCAGTTGTTTGATTCACATCTCTAAAAAAAAAAAAATTAAATAAAAAAAAAAAAAAAAAAAAAAATATATATATATATATAAAAAAAATGCCACAACACGTCTAACATACTTGAAGCCTGTATTACTGAAGAAAAATCTAATGTAGTTTTAGCCTATATTATAAAAAAAGGATAAAATCAGTTTAAGTTAAATATATATCAATTTATTTAGTGTCTTAAATTTAAATTTAGCAAAACAAAGTACAAAGAATGGTTATTATATACATACTGATCAAATAATTATCTTATTTAGTTTTTAAGTTAATTTAGAATATTCACAAAAACAACATTCCTCTCTATAGTTAACTACAAAGAAATATAGAATATAAATTTACAAATACACATATATACAAAATTTCTCTATATAATAAGCCATTCAGATTACAAATGTAATACATGTACATAAATTCTCTCTATATTATACTGTATATAATAAATGTACATTTGTTTCGATATCCAAATACTTATCGCTATTATGGTTATATAAAAAAAAAACATTGTCAAAATGACCTTGATCTTATAAATTTTCCCCAGGCTATTTCTCAAGAACTGCTGGGTGCCCCCCCCCCTGTAATTGCTCTTCATTGCATTTCCATTTGATTTTCATGACATGTTAAAAAAAACGTGTTTCCATTTCAGTTTTGTCTAACGTTGCTCATCGAACCATCCGAAATGTACCACCTCATATGAGTGTAAAAACTTATTTAAGATATTTGAGGGTTTTTTTTTGTTTTTCAGAATTCCATCATTCCTGTTTATTATTTCTCTTTTTTTTTCTTTTTTTGTTTGGTTAATTTCTCATTAAGCAGATTAATGGAAAGCTTATTTACACATCTACTATAAAGTAGAGTCACAAATTGCCTCAAAAATATTACTGTTTCAAAAATATTCTGCATTTTACTTGGTAACATATGTCTCTCATTATTACACACATTGATTAATATAGACCATTTATAATATCCTGAAGGCACTTTCTTTAAAAAAAATCAATATAATCTGTATATAGTCTGCAATCAATATAAATTATATAAATTGCATGTTTTACTCTTATGATAAGATTAACATCAAGTCATTATAAAGTCATTTTAATAAAATTGGGCAATTAATAAATAAGTTATGTAAAATTATATATGTAAATGATATTGGTTTCCCTTGACTGAGCCTCCTCATTTAACAATGCAGTAGTCCTTACTCTTAGAAATAACACAGACTGTCTTGGGAAAGTGATGAGACATAATGTCTCTGTGTGATGAAAGCAAAAGTTTTGTACCCTCGGAGAAAAATAACTGTGTTTACGTCTTTCCTGTCAGTTATGTTACAGACAGTACCATATACTTACTGCTCATAAACAAACATGACGGATTCAATTGCAGAAAGGCAGAGCCGACTGATTTTATTGTCTAAGGGGAAAAAAGCCAAAAGAAATAAGACTTATAAATCTGAGTTTTTTTTCTTTTCTGAAAGAAAAATAAATCTGCTGTCTGTGAAGGGGACCTTGGATGGTGAAAAACATATCTTTCTCCAGGACAGATAATATAATTTTTATGATGAATATGAGTATGATGATAATAATAATAATAATAATAACAGCCCTGCAATGGGCTGGCGAGTTGTCCAGGGTGTACCCCGCCCTCCCCCAGAGTCGGCTAAGATGGGCGCCAGCCTTCCCGCGACCCTAATTAGGATTAAGCGGTTCAGAAAATGAATGAATGAATAATAATAATAATAATAATGACAATAATACTGATGATGATAATGATAATAATAGTAATAATAATAACAAAAATGGAGAGAAAAAGGGCAGTTTGTATTATAAATTGCTGGTTAAAAAAAACAGATTTATATTTATTGCACTATAGGTTGTTCACCAGTTTACAGAGATATATATATATATATATATATATAGTACAGAGCCTGCTGAGCTTTCTTTGTAATGTGTTTGGTGTTTTAAGTCCATGTGAGGTTGTCCTTGATGTGTACAGTCAGAAACTTTGTCTCTACTGGGAGGTTGTTGATGTACAGTGAAGTGAATTTGTGTGGAGTTCGACTGAAGTCAATGACTAGTTCCTTTGTTTTTTTCCCCGTTGAGGAATATGTTGTTGTCAATGCACCAGTTGCTGAGCTGTGCCACCTCCTCTTTGTACAGGGCTTTATTGCCTCCACTGATGAAGCCCAGCACGGTCATGTCATCAGCAAACTTGATAATGTAGTTTGAGCTGTGCTTTGCCGCACAGTAGTGGGTGAGGAGCATGAACAGCAGGGGACCGAGGGCGCAGCTTTGGGGTCTGCCATCTGGCCGATCTGGGCTGCCTGGGGTCTTCCTACCAGGAAGTCTAGGATCCAGTTGCAGAGTGTTGCTCTCCTAGTTTCCTTGTCAGCTGCTGAGGGATAATGGTGTTTAATGCTAAGCTGAAGTCATTGTACAGCATCCTGACATACATGTCCTTTTTATCCAGATGTGTGAGAGCCAGATGGATATTGGTGTTGATGGCATCATCCGTGGAGCAGTAGGGACGATACGCAAAGCAACAGGTCCAGTGTGACTTGATATGTCTCATGACTCACCTTTCGAAGCACTTTATGATGGTGGATGTCAGTGCAACCAGGCTAATTTAATTTATTTTTGGATATACTGCACGCCAACAGTACAATCTGATTAGCCCGCTATATTGTGATGTCCATCTGTCCACAGTTGTATTCCACGCACTAGCTCAAAAACACCATTATTGATCATCAAATTTTTAGTGTGGATGCTGGGACGGTGCAACTACACGAGTCTACTGATTTTTGTTGCGGTTTGATATCCGATATGGCCGCCACAGCTGCAATATGGAATTTGCATTCTGCGCACTAAGCTCAAAAATGGCATCACCAGTCATCACCATTTTTGGCGTTGACATTGGGACTGTGTAGCTACACAAGCCTATTGATTTTCATCACGGTATGATCCCCAATATGGCCACAACAGCTGCCTTCTTGAATTTGCGCTCTCCGCATTAACTCGAAAACACTTCACTGTTCATGAACATTTTTGTTGTCTATCTTGGGACTGGGCATACCTTTCATAATGTTTCACATGAGCTTAGGGGTATTGGACTTTTTTGGGGGTGATTTTTTTTACTTCTGTTCCAGTGTAGTATATACTTAAACAATTGTACGCCCCAGACTCTGTGCTTCTTACTGAATTGAATGCTTTATAGTATTACTGAGCGACATCCCTTTCACCTTCGGTTCTGGAGATACATTAACAACAGTTAGCAGACACCCTTATCCAGAGCGACCAACAGTTATCATTTTTATACAACTGAGGGTTAAGGACCTTACTCAAGGGCCCAACATTGGCAGCTTGGCGGTAGTGGGGTTTGAACCACCAACCTTTTGATTACTAATCCTGAGCCTTAACCACTGAGCCACCACTGCCCACTGACTATATAATATAATATAATATAATAAAATAAAAGTACATGAATTAAAATGATGTAACACCAATGTAACGTGATGATAACGTAAGGCAAATAATAGAACCTATGACCATTTCAGCACCGTTTTCATGGGTAAAACCCGAGGAAGTCGTCACAGGCTTTGTCAATAAAAGATGTTGAGCTGACACTGCAGCCATTTATGTTTAAATGGGAATGAAGCTGACCTTGTTCATTTTTTAATTATTCCTGTTCAAAGCAGTGGATTTGAACACCAATTCAAAAGCATAATTTAGTAATGTTTCAGCATCAAGAAAAAAAGCGTTTTATTGTTATAGTTTTTATAAACCCAGTCATTATTATCGAAAAGCTTGAGGAGGCTTGTTGGTTTGTTTGTTTTTCTGCCCACTTTCTATCAAGCACCACAAAGTGTTATGGAAAAAAAAATCAGCAGCCGCAGGGGCCAAATTGTCAATATTCAGCACAAATGAATTTAAAGATGAAAGCAATTTCAGGCTACCAGTCTAGAGGAAAGAAAAGAATAGTGCGATCTTGTTCTTGGCTGGTTATTCCATCGTGTCTCACTGGGCCAATATGAACAATATCCTGAAGCTAAAGCTTTTTATGTTAATTTCCCGACACAAGTTGAGGTGCACAGGAGGAAATCAACTTAATGAGCAAATGCTTGTGCTTGGCCTCCTTTAATTACGGTGTATGTGACTATTAGCCTGCACAAGCACACATTAATTAGGAGCCTTGTTGCCTTTTGAGCAGTGCAGACTTTCATAACTGCTTTGGTGTTATTTTGGACATGTACCAGGACATCCTGTATAATTTGAAATGCATGAAATGTCTAACGTTTCAACTATCATAACGTCTTGGAGCCAAAATCTACCCATCATGCATACAGGGTGCAGAAATCGCTCTCACTCACACAATCTCAGAGGGTTTCTGAAGAGCGAGTTCGATACAGTTGGTTATAAATTAAATTTTAATTTGTTTTCCCATTTGTAAATAGCACGAATCTCCGTACTGGAATAACGCTTGTATACTGATCATGATGAAAAATTAGGAGGTAGTATACATTTTAAAAAAGTAGCAATAGAAACTGGCTTTGACTCCAGCTCTGAATCTAGATGTAAACACTTTAATCAATAAATATAGAATGTACAGATTTTAAAGAAAATAGCCTAAAACATGGCGAATGTTATCTAACTCGCTCAACAATGTAACCGAATTACATGTTGCATGATGCATTAGCAAGGCAGATAGGTAACATTCAGTAGAAATAGATAGATTTTCCAGCATAGCAAATTGCAAACGCTAACAAAACTAGTGTTCTAATGTAACTAAATTGCACGATACATTACTGAGATAGCATTCCATTGAAAAAATTAATTTTTCCAGCCCAGCTGATAATGAATGCTAGCTAACTAGCTCACTAATGTAACAAGTGACATGCTGCATAATACACTAGCGAGGTAGCTAGCTAACATTCAGTATATATAGCTGGATTTCCTTACCTGCCCGATAGCAAATGCTAGCTAATTAGCTGACTAATGGAACCGAGTGTCATGCTACATTATATATTAGCTAGGTATTTAGCTGACGTTCAGCAGAGGTAGCTGGATTTTGTAGCAGCGCTAATAGCAAATGCTAGCTAATTAGCTCACTAATTAAAATTACTAGCACTTGCTTAGTAAGGTCACTAGCTAAGATTAGCTACTAGCAGCAGTTCGTTTTTATGATTTTCCTTTTGTGTGACCTACATTTTAATATAGATGAATGGCAAAATGGACGTACTAGACCGGTGCACATTGCACATAAGTTGTCATCCATCAATATTAATTTGTATAATGTATTTCGCCAGGATGCAGACTGTAGTAAACACTATGGAGTTTCAAACACAATTAAGGGCCTGTCATTGCTATTTGTTTTTCAGGAGCTCCTGGAGACACTGGGTATAAAATAGCGTCATTAGCGTTATACTCATTATAGACGAACCAATTGTTGTGGTACGAGAGAGGATGAGATCTGTTTGGATGATATCATTGGAAAATAATCAACTTTGTGATGGTAACAGGAGCTTTTATTGTATTGCATTGTATTGTAAGACAGAACACAAGGCTATGAAAGACATACTGTATGTTTCTTCCTTTATATACATTTATAAGAATGAGATGATGGTAAAGTTGTTGTTCTTTGTGAAATAAGAAGCAACAGATGGCTCATACATATACATACATACATATACATACATATACATAAAAAACACCGATAATGCCTCCCGCACACCATAAGAATTAGATGTTCAGATGAAGACAGACTTTCAGCATTGCTTGCTGTTAAAGTTTAAGATATTTTCTGAAACCCCATCATTTCAGACACTGCCACCTTTTTTAAGGCTTCTGAGTGCTTGAGTGTGAAACTGTGTGCAACGTATTGCATGTCAGCGCAGCACCATGGAGGCACCGTTGCCTTCCCATCAGACGGCTGCTAAAAATAGGTAAATCCCTCCTCTCCTCCCTTCCTCTCTCTCTCTCTCTTTCCCCTTCACCCTCTTCCCCTTTTTTAACCCTCTTCCATTTTCCGTCCTTCACAGCTAATATGGATCACGTCTGCCTTGTTTTTGCCCTCTTCTCTCATTTGGTGTTTCATTTGGGTTTTGCTTTATTTATTCCGTAGAGCATTTTTCCCTCTCTGTGGGGCTTGTAGCCACTCACCCTACTTCATTCATAAGCAACGGAGCTCCTGTTAAAGAACTAGAATTAGATCTAGCAGTAGACTAAGCTTGAGATGTAGCATGAGTAATAAAAAAAAAATTGTTGATTGCAGTTAGTGTAAAGACATTGTTCTTTATTGTGAGATCAAACTCCACCTTCTATAGAATGTGTGGATTGGTAAGAGGAAATATGTTAATATATGTTAATATAATCTCATTTAATAAGATGAATGTATAACCAACTCTCTGTGAAATATCCTAAACATGCTACAAAATCACCAGTCAACACTGCATGACGATCAGAGATTCCCCTGCCATGTCCAGTATCAATATTTATCTTAGAATTCCCTCGATCAAATAATCTGATCTAAACGTACATCATTCCTACAGGAAATCAATAAAATGCCTTTTGCAAACCCACATTTTCCTTATTCCTAGCATTGTCATGAAAGAAGTGGCTCTGGGTTACTGACACTAGAAGGTCTGGGGCTCTATCCCAATACCTCCATGCTTTTACTGTTGGGCACTTGAGCAAGGCTTAACCCTCAATTGCTCAGTTGTATAAAACTGAAAAATGTAAGTCAGTCTGGATAAAAGTGTCTGCCAGATGCACTAAATGGGGGTAGATGTAGCTTAATGGTTAGAGATGCGTCTTTGGGACCAAAAGATCACTGGTTTGATTCCCGAAACCAGCAGGAAAAATGTGTGTGGCAATAGGAGTGAGCTGCACTTCCTCTTCCTCAACATTCATGGCTGAAGTGCCCTTGAGCAAGGCACCTAACCCCCAACTGCTCTCCAGGCTCCGCAGTGTGTAGCAGCCCACTGCTCCGAGTGTGTGTGCTCACTGTTTATGTGTGTGTGCTCACTTTGGAAGGGGTAAATTCAGAAGTCAAAGTTTCCCTTGTGGAATTAATACAGTATAAAATAAATGTAAATGTAAAGCTTCTGATTGGCTTGTTCACCTTTTCTTACTTTGTGCCCTTTTAGATGAATATAGATAATCTGCTATATCTAAAAACACAATTTGGTTTGACTTTTTGGTACTTCATAGTGTATTTGAAAGTGGTGAAACACAATGATGTGGCATGGTGACATAGTGATTAGCATTCCCCTCTCACAGCATGAAGGTCTAGGGTTTGTGTAACCATGCCTGGTGAGGGTGTTTCTCTGTGGAGTTGGCATGCTTTCTTCATGCTTGCATGGGTAATCTTTGGGTACTCCAGTTTCCATCGATAGTCCAAAGACATGCACATTAGGCTAATTGGGTATTTTTAATTGCCCTTAGGTGTGAGTGTGAATGATTGTGTGAGTGTTGGTCATGTGATGGCCTGGTAAGCTGTTCAGGGTATACCCTGCCTTTGCCTGTGATGGACCCCAGCCTCCCCATGACCCTGATAACGGATAAAACATTCTGTAAAATTAAATGAAAGTAGAACACAATTTTTTCCCAAAACTATTTAGGAATAATAATGAAGGCATTAACAAGTAATGAAACAAACACCCCAAACTTGATTAATTTCCAATAATGCAATTAAAGCATGATGCAATGTATCTTATCCACTTATAGTCAAATATATTATTATGGAATGACTGCAATACAAGTTGGCTCCTTTTTTCAGCAGCTATAAACACTTATTCTCTTACCAGCCTTTCTTTTTCCCTGTATGGAAGATAATAAGACACAAAATGCAGCTTGTCTTTCACTGTCTTTATTCTGCTGTCTAAGGGTCAAGATCCAAGCTTTTGAGAGCAAATGGCACTGAGTCAGAAAAAAAAAAAACCTTTTCAATTAGCTTTTATGTGTATTGCACTTTTCAACAAAAGGTACTGTCACAAAGCAACTCTACAGAAATCCGGATGTAGATTTAGATCGCTAAAGAACAAGCCAGAGGCAGCAGAGGCTAGGAAACACGCCGTGACAGCATGACAAAGAAACCCTGAGACAAACCCAGCTTGTTGTGGATGATAAAGGGGTTATAGATCATTACAAGATATTGTAAAGACAAAAGGCACTAAATGTGATGAAAGCAGATTGTGAGCCATTAGATGAGCACTGATTCGGTTTCTTCTCCTTCTCTAATTATAATAATAAAAAATCTGCTTCTCAAGCATCCCAAATTCTCCTCTGACATCATTTTCTGGACTCTGAGAAGGTACATCTACTTTTATGAATTCTAAAAGACTACGCCAAACAGTTGTTGTATAACAGATCTCAGTTATGTATTTTTTTGTTTCCCATCTGTTATCCACCCAGGGGTTGCAATTTTGGTGTTCATAAAATTGTTGGTTCAGCAAGGAGATAACTGATGTACTGAGTGGGGCTGGGAGGGGGACTGGGTGCCCATTCCTTGTCCTGAAGTTTTTTGTCCTCACCTTATTGCCATGTCTGTATGTTGGCGAAAGCAAAACATTAAACTCTGCATGGTTGGGAACCTTTACACTAAAATATCACATTCTTCTGACCACAGCAGGGCTATCGGGCAGTTAAGGCGATGGGTTACTGATCCAAAGGTCAGCGGTTCAATCCCCACTTTCACCACTGTTGGGCCCTTGAGTAAGGCCCTTAACCCTCAATTTCTCAGTTGTATAAAAATGATAATTGTAAGATAAAAGCATCTGACAAATGTAATGTAAGTGTAAATGTATCTAGCCCTCTCAATTTGTACTGTGCTGTCCAAGTCAGATCAGTGCTTGGGCCCCTCTTTAGCTGTGCTGTCCAAGTCAGATCAGTGCTTGGGCCCCTTTATTACTGTACTATACAAGTCAGGTCCGTGCTTGGGCCCCTCTATTACTGTACTGTACAAGTCAGGTCAGTGCTTGGGCTCCTCTATTACTGTACTGTACAAGTCAGGTCAGTGCTTGGGCTCCTCTATTACTGTACTGTACAAGTCAGATCAGTGCTTGGGCCCCTATTTTGCTATGCTGTCCAAGTCAGATCAGTGCTTGGGCCCCTCTTTTACTATACTGTCCAAGTCAGGTCTGTGCTTGGGCTCCTCTTTTACTGTACTGTCCAAGTCAAATCAGTGCTTGGGCCCCTCTATTACTGTACTGTACAAGTCAGGTCAGTGCTTGAGCCCCTCTTTTACTGTACTGTCCAAGCCAGGTCCGTGCTTGGGCCCCTCTATTACTGTACTGTCCAAGTCAGATCAGTGCTTGGGCCCCTCTATCACTGTACTGTACAAGTCAGGTCAGTGCTTGGGCCCCTCTATTACTGTACTGTCCAAGTCAGATCAGTGCTTGGGCCCCTCTATTACTGTACTGTCCAAGTCAGATCAGTGCTTGGGCCCCTCTTTTACTGTACTGTCCAAGTCATATCAGTTCTTGGGTTCCTCTTTAGCTGTGCTGTCCAAGCCAGATCAGTACTTGGCTCCTTTTTCACTGTACTGTCCATGTCACATCAGTGCTTGGGCCCCCATTTAGCTGCGCTGTCCAAGTCAGATCAGTGATTGGCTCCTCTTTTACTTTAGTGTCACAGACCTCCAGTCTCTCCATTTTTCTTATTAGCTCAGGTTTGTGCCAACAAAACTCATTTCTTTTGAGCTCATCCATTCAAAGTCCTTTTCCTGCAAGTCTCTCGGGTCAACGCAACATTTCCATCAAGCTTGAATCATTATCACTACAACATCACAGTCGACCAGCACCAATCGATGACAAGCCTGACTTTGCACACCACATCACATTGATTTTGTCCGCAGAACGTCACATCAGACTATGTGTCAGAATATGCACCACAACTCATCGTCCAGGCTCTCGCCATCTCAAAGCATGAAAACCGCAACTCTGTCTACTGCCACTGTAAAACCATGGCAAAACACATCAGTGGGATTGTCGATGTATTAATGCAACCTTTTGTAGAGATGATTTTGGACATTTTATGATGCATATTTTTCACACTTATTATTATTATTATTATTATTATTATTAGGGCTTTGGACCTGATTTATTTTGATTTGGATTTTGACTCAATTAATTCATTTTTATTTCTCTATACATGATTGCCTTCTTTTTACACAGTCACATGTATTGTTCACACTTACTGTAATGCATGGCTATTTTTGCATGCCAAATGAGATTTCTTTACTTAATTTATACGATATATAATATGTTTATATGTGTGTATGTATGTATGTATGTATTGATTTTCAGGTGATTTGTTTCAACATAATTCATTTTATTTTAAAGTGGTAATTTTCGATATGCTACTTATTTATCATGTTATTTAAATGATGTCACATGTGTTATATTTCATTTATCTTTCATTACTGGGTATAATATGTTAAAATCTATTAAAAAACATTTGTATTTGTGTATCACATAGGCTACTGTGAGAAAAACAACAAATGACATGTGATCACATGAAATGTTTGTGGTTTCTTTATAAATGATGCCCTTTTGTCTCAGTTCTTTCAGCTCATATAATTTTACATGTCTTTGGCTCACTCGTCTACTCATAGCCCTTGGAGTCATTCCATTTTTCTGTTAGGGCAACCCTGTGCCAGCTGCTCATCCATAAAGCTTCTACATAGATAGATAAAGTCTGTGGATGTTACGCCTCTCTTTATCTATTTCAACAGGCTTCATGAAGTTCCATATAAGCTAAAGCATTTCTACTTACTGAACATGAATCCTGTTTTCCATCATCCTCAATGCAGTCTGTGAATGTACCTGGTGATACCTCCTGGTAGCCTAAAACTGGACTCATTGTTGTTCTGAGGTGTTCTGGTAAAATCGATTGTCAGCTTTCTGGAATATTTAAAATCAGGTGTGAGAAAGGATTTCTGTGGATACCTGTGGATCCGACAAGCCTTTGTGTGTGAGAGATAGAGAAAGATGGAAACTAGTTTTGTCTCCTGAGACATATCTCTGTCTTCCTCTGTCTCTCTTGCACTGTGCTGGGATTTCTTATTCTGGATTATTTTTCTTCTTCTTATTTTTTCCTTCTCCATCTACACCATTCAAAACAAAACAAAAAAAACTCCTTTTCTCTCAACTTAACTCAACTCATTCCTTTCTTACTACAACAGTATGAATTTGAGACCCAAACTTTGAAAGGAGAAACGGATGCACAGTGGCTGAATCACTTCTTACCTGCTGAAGAAGATGTTTGCTTTGGAGGAGTTTCCCCACAAGACCTCTTTAAACGAAGGGAATATTTTAATCTTCACTTTTCCTGCAGATGCTTAAAACAAAGAAGCTCCCACTATAAAAAGCTTCAAACCTGCAGATCTTTTCTCCTACTCTTCTTCTTCCATCTTTTCCTTTACTCTGTGTTGCGCTTCCAGGTTTTCCTTCTGTCTTCGGTCGTCCAAGCAACAGCTTTGTGGCGTGTGAGAATGTGCTCCTGGAGCTCTCTCCGAGTGTATGTGTATGTGTATGTGTGCTCTCTCTCTCTCTCTTTCTAACTCCCTTTCTCTCTCTCCTTCTCTCAGTTCCTCATTCTGTCTCTCACTGGTTTGTTCAAGCTCCCATCCAGACATCCAGACTCCCTGCAGCTGACAGGAGGAACGAGGGAACACACACACACCATCCAAACATCAATGAGGAGGAATCCTTTCATCAAGGATACACACCTCAGAAACCAAGCTGAACCTTCCATATTTCATTAATGTGTGGTTGAAAAATTATGGCCAGTGTTAAGCTTTTCCTAATAGATATGGTAGGTTCCCCCTTCTTTATATAAAATGATGGTTTAGTCGAGATCAAGAGAGAGCGAGAGAGAGAGAGAGGGAGAGAGAGAGAGAGAGAGATAAGGAGGGGTGGTGGTGATAACTGAACTGGAATAGACTGATTGGATATTTAAAAAAGAAAAAAAAAACAATAATGAGACATGTTAATCTTAATAACTAAATGGTTGGCACGGGATGGTGATTCGAACCATAGTGTAAAATTAGGATTCTGTTATTGCAAAAGTAAATTACAATTAGATTGTGCAACACTGATATGAAATTAAGGGGTAATAATCTCAGGAAAATTCTAAACCCCATTACCTTGTTACTAAAACTCACATACACACACACACACACACACACACACACACACACACACACACACACACACACACACACACACACCAAATCCATCATGATGCTAAATGGCAGTCTCTCGGATAAGGCTGACATTTAGATCCCTGCTGGCTTTTTCAATTAAAGCGACTGACATTATGTACAAGAAGAGGATTGCAGAGGCTGTCAGGCTTACACACACACATACACACACACACACACACACACACACACACACACACACACACACACACTTTTGCTCTCCTACACAGACTCGTACCACAACACACCAAGCTCCCAGCAGACAGAAACCTCTCTAATATTCTTGCTACTTAAATTTAACCTTAGCATTAAGTGAATAATTGGGTTTCTTTGGTTAAGCTGAAGGTCTGAGTAGAACTGCCTCCGTGGGTGGTTATATATCATCAGGATGTCAGTATACAGCCTTCAACCCACTGCAGTAACAGTAATTTATTAGGCTTTATTTGTCACATATACTGTACATTAAAGCACAATGAAAGTCTTTTTTTTTCCAGACTGCTAGAAAGCTAAGGTCAAAGCACAGGGTCTTCCATGATAATGGCCGAGCTCAACAGAGGCTTTCTGGTGCTTTGCTTGAACCTCCAACATTCTGACAAGTAAACCAGAGCCTTAACCTTTGAGCCGTCAGTTCTCCTGCTAGTTATGTTGGTATATTTTAGCTTTAAACATTTGATCGGATGCAAACGTATCTAGTTATATTTTCTTGTACTATTGCTCCTCATTAGACAGCTTGTGCTTAAGGCATTGGTGAACTGACCAGAAGTTTGTAAGTAGTCAGATCTTCTAGAAAGTTAGTTCTGGGTCTGGGAGAAGGAACAAATTTTCAAATCATTGACCATGTTAGGATTGTGATCCTTTTGCCACTAACTGGGTCACATGTGAAACTGGAGAATGTTCATATGTTGTAGTGTTCTGTGGCAGCACGGTGGTATAGTAGTTAGCACGCCCACCTCATAGCAAGAAGGTCCTGGGTTTGAGTACCAGGCTCGGGCGTTTATGTGTGGACTTTGCATGGCCTCCCGGTGCTTATGCGGGTTTCCTCTGGGTATTCTGGTTTCCTCCCACAGTCCAAAGACATGCACATTATTAAGTGGCTGTTCCAAATTTCTCCTTGGTGTGAGTGTGAATGATTGTGTGTCTATGCTGGCCTTGCGATGGTCTGGCCAGCTGTTCAGGGTGTACCCCGCCTTTGTGTGGTGTCGGCTGAGATAAGCTCAGCCTCCCCACCAACCTAGTAGGATTAGGCAGTGCAGCAAATGAGTATGTGAGTTTGTGAGTAGAGTTCAGTAATTATTTCTGCCAAGGAGGTTATGTTTTTATTGGCGTGGGTTTATTTCATGTTTGTTTCCTGTTGATGGGTTTCCATTCAATTTTGGTAGGAATCCATGCATTGATAATGTCACAAAAACCATTTATTCATTTATTTTCTAAGCCGCTTAATCCTAATTAGGGTCGCAGGGAGGCTGGTGCCCATCTTAGCCAACTTTGAGCGAAGGCGGGTACGCCCTGAACAGCTAGCCAGACCATTGCACGGCCAACATACATACAACCACTCACACTCACTCCTAGGGGTGATTTGGAACTGCAAGTCAGCCTACTGTGCATGTTTTTGACTGTTGGAGGAAATTGGAGTACCCAAAGGAAACCCATGCAAGCACAGGGAGAACATGCAAACTCCACACAGAAGCGTCCTGAGCCTGGGAATCTAACCTGGGACCTTCTTGCTGTGAGGCCGAGGTGCTAATTACTGCGCCACTGTGCTGCCACAAAAATCATCTAAATAATTATAAAAAAATTTAATTCCTATCTCTTATAATGGGCAAAATAAAATAAAACAAAATATATCTCTGTCAAAACACATCCGATTTGAACTAAATTTGCTCTGTATATTCAGGATCAGAAGCTTTGACGTTACACCAACTTTATTTCGAATCTGATTCAGATTGCATATTTGGTGACAATTAAAATGTACTTGATGTGCATATATAAGATCTCTTATATATATATATATATATATATATATATATATATAAGATTACATCATATATAAGATTTCATCCAGATCGAGAAATTATTTTGCAGCAAGGGTATCAAAATGTCCAAAATCTTTAGTTGTTGGTATGTAAGATGTTGTTAGGTAAAGAAACATCCAACCACTACCAAAATGTAACTGATGATTCAGTGGATTCCAGAACCAACGTACCTAAAAAATAGACATCAAGAACTCTTTTTGGTTTAAATCCAACTTAGGAGTCTTAAAATTAAAACCACAACTTACTCTATGTGTTGTAGTTGAACATCAAGATGATTCCTGGTGTTTGTGGTTAGGTGTAAAGCCAGTGTATGAATCTTGGGTGGCTGTGGTTTAAATCATTTCAGCTCCTGCTATTCAGGCTTTAGCATGGCTCTGACTTGTTTCTGACTGGTCCAGTCTGACTCCTGTGTTCAAGTCAATGGGAAGACTGTTCTTGCACTAGTGTTCTGGTTATTGTGTAAACCTGACAAGCTCTTGATGTTCTGGAATTGTGCAAGCCTGACAAGTCCGTATTGTTCTGATCATGGTCAAAAATGGATTGGTTCATAGTGTTCTGGCCATGGTTCCAACTTGCTGGTTCTTGGTGGTCTGGTCAGAGTAATAACCTGACTGGTTGTTCTGCATAATGCAAGCCAGACAAGTCCTAATTCGTGGGCTGTGAAACAATTGGACTTTTTACAAAATGAACAAAGGTCCAGTTCATTCTCAGACCACATATTGCTCTGGCCATGGTGTACACTTTATTTTTTCTTAGTGTTCTGACCATACTGTAAAATTGTTTGGTTCTTGATGTTCTGATCATGGTAAAAACCTGACAAGTCCAAAGTGTTCTGGCCATGGTGTAAACCTGATGGTTCTTGGTGTTCTGGCATTGCCATTGGTGTTCTGGCATTGTCATTCAAATCTAATAGAAGATAACAAAAATAATCCAAAATACTTATTTAATATTGTTGCTGAATTAACTAAGAATAAGACTATAAACAAAACATGCGGACC
>JAOUQZ010000034.1:2975263-2986778 GCA_028564935.1 Neosilurus hyrtlii
GAGTGAGTGAGTGAGTGAGTAAGAGAGTGAGTGAGTGAGTGAGAGAGTGAGTGAGTGAGTGAGTGAGTGAGAGAGAGAGTGAGTGAGAGAGAGAGTGAGAGAGTGAGTGAGTGAGTGAGTGAGTGAGAGAGTGAGAGAGTGAGTGATTGAGAGAGTGAGTGAGTGAGTGAGTGAGTGAGTGAGTAAGAGAGTGAGTGAGTGAGTGAGAGAGTGAGTGAGTGAGTGAGAGAGTGAGTGAGTGAGTGAGTGAGTGAGTGAGTGAGTGAGAGAGTGAGTGAGAGAGAGAGTGAGAGAGTGAGTGAGTGAGTGAGTGAGTGAGTGAGAGAGTGAGAGAGTGAGTGAGTGAGAGAGTGAGTGAGTGAGTAAGAGAGTGAGTGAGTGAGAGAGAGAGTGAGTGAGAGAGAGAGTGAGAGAGTGAGTGAGTGAGTGAGTGAGAGAGTGAGAGAGTGAGTGATTGAGAGAGTGAGTGAGTGAGAGAGTGAGTGAGTGAGTGAGTGAGTAAGAGAGTGAGTGAGTGAGTGAGAGAGTGAGTGAGTGAGTGAGTGAGTGAGAGAGAGTGGGTGATGATGCTCGTCCAATGAGAGTAATAGATAAGCTGTTTGTACAAGACCTTATAAAAGATTTGTTTTACTCCATTTTTGTCCTCTGGTATCCTTTGATGCCTGCAGGATTTAGTTAATTTTTGTGTTTTTTAGAAAATATTTTAATTAATTTCCATTTTGCGCAATCATTGAGTAATGAGCCTCAAAGACAAGCTGGGTATGTTTTATAATTAATCGGTTAATAAGATATAAAAAAGGGAGTGGGAGGCATGCTTTGAGATGGACTGCTTTTCCTAACTTTTCTGAAAACTAACTCTGAGCTCCTATGGCATAATTCATAGGATTGAATTAAGGTTTTATTTTGCAGCTACAAATTAAATATAGAACTTTCTTTAATGATCTACATTTAATGAACCTCTTTATATGCTTTTAAAGAGATGACATAAGGGAGGTGATTTTTCTTTTCCTATAACAAATTCAGCAGCAGGTTGTAAATTAGACTTTAAAAAAAAAAAAAAAAACAAGAAAAGAACTTATGGCAAGAATACAAGCTGTGTTGTTCTCTTGTTTTTTAAAAAAAAGAAGAAGAAGAAGAGGAAGCTTCAATGCTTTAGAACATTCTAACCTCGAAAAAACTGCTGAGAAACATTTTAAAGCTTTAACGAGCTTATTTCTACTCTCCTAAAACATCCCATCGCATGTCTTATCCCCTAGGGTGCTTTCAGGATCTGTGGTTAATGAGGCCTTGGGGGGAAAAGCGTGTAATGGTAATGCTTCTTGATGATTGTGTGGACTTTTTTTGCACTCAGATCCATTGATCACGCAGAGTATGACGAGCCTGATGCGAAGGACACAGCCAAACTTTTCTAGTTGGTCGTGCACTATATTTTTGACAGCTTCCCTCTATTACAAGTTCTATGGCTCAAAAACTATAGAACACAAAATCAAAGAACACTTATGAAATATGAGCTTCCTACACAGGGTGGGGGGGAAGAGAAGCTCGGTCATCCGCCAGGGGCTCAGAGTAGAACCGCTGCTCCTCCACGTTGAGAGGAGCCAGTTGAGGTGGCTCGGGTATCTGATTAGAATGCCCCCCGAACGCCTCCCTGGTGTGGTGTTTCGGGCATGTCCAACCAGGAAGAGACCCCAGGGTCGACCCAGAACACTCTGGATTAGGGATAGGACTATATATATATCGGCTGGTCTGGGAACGCCTTGGTATCCTCCTGGAACAGCTGGAGGAAATGGCTGGGGAGAGGGACGTCTGGACCTCACTGCTTAGGCTGCTGCCCCCGAGACCCGACCCCAGAACAAGCGGAAGAAGATGACGGACTGACTGACTGACCTTGGGAGAAAGATTAACAAACTTTGAAAGATGGAATGAAGAGGTGAAATCTTCTCACACCTGATGAGAAGAAGATGACGTCACGTTTATGATTGATGATCAAGAATTATTCTGATTTTGCGGGCTGGATAATGTCTATCTGTATTTACAACATGGCAATGGTGCAGTCTGACTGGTCTGCTATCAGGGGATTAAAAAAATCATCCTGAAATTTATCCTGTACACCCTGAACAACTTGCCAGATCATCACAGGGCCAACACACACACACACACGCAACTATTTCCCATCAAAGTCACCCATTAGGGCAATTTGGAACAACCCACTAATCTAATGTGCTTGTCTTTGGACTCTGGGAGGAAACTGAAGTACTCAGATGAAACCCATGCAAGCACGAGGGGAACAAGGGTTGAAGGGTCATTTGAATTGGAATACTTATCTAAATATTATAAGAAAAAAAGCATGTGCTGCTTAAGATGTGTGTGTGTTTTTTATTTAAAGGTAATTGAGTTATTCTGCTGGTACACACAGTAAACAGTTAGAAGTCTAAAAGTGGGTGAAGGTGGAAATCGAAATTAAATAGCATATGTGAAAGGAAAAAAACCCAGACACAATTTAAGAACAGGCTGTTAGAGAGATCCAACAGTATAAACAAGAAAACAGCCAAAAGGTCAAGGACGAAGTTGGAAAATATCACTGCACTGCCAGATTCTGAGTGTCACACTGCCTGCTGTGCCACGCCTCCCACATCGAGGCGGGCACTTTTATTTCGGAACCTGTAAAGGTCATAAAAGCGGGGGGAAGGCTTACATCCAAACAAATGATCAACACACTGGTGGTAACTGGAATATAGAGCTCCAGAGAAGATCGTCTATACTGTGCGTTAACTGCTACGATAAAAATATCTCCGGATAACAAGCAGTGCATTACATTTTACTGGGTATGACGCTGCCTAGCCACAGACCAGTCAGGTGGTGGAAATGTTATGGCTTAAAAATAGCTTTGAAAGAGA
The DNA here is from genome assembly GCA_028564935.1 of Neosilurus hyrtlii. NCBI lineage: Eukaryota > Metazoa > Chordata > Actinopteri > Siluriformes > Plotosidae > Neosilurus > Neosilurus hyrtlii. The sequence goes on from JAOUQZ010000034.1 coordinate 2,978,161, forward strand.
AAGTGAGACTACAACCCTGGGGTCATGGGGAGGCTGGTGGCTAAATCAGCCAACACTGGGCAGAGGCAGGGTACACCCTGAACAGCTTGCCAGGCAACATACACAACCATTTACACTCACACCTAGAGGCAATATTGAACACCCAGTTACCCTAATGTGCAAGACTGTGGACTGTGCAAGGGAACCGGAGTATCCTCAAACGAGCACTGGAAGAACATGCAAACTCCACACAGAAACGCTAAGCCCGGGAATCGAACCCAGTACCTTCTTGCGGTGTGCCGGCTGCGCTAACCATTATGCCACAGTGCCGCCCTGACGGTTAAGACGATCTCTACTGTCATTTCTGCTGCATTCAGCACAAATCAGTATGAAGAGTGTGATTATAGTAGCCATAAATATCTGGAGAAAGTTTTTATAGTAAAGAGAAAACAAGTTGAAGGGAAATCGAAGACTCTTATTGAGAATGTTAAGTAGAATGAGGAGCAACAGAAGAGGGAGTACAGTATGGTAAAGAAAACAACAGATGGTCAAGGACAGGAGCAGACTGGAAAGGGCTTGCTCTACACCTACACTCAGGATATTCTAAAGTCATCTGGAGAAGCGTGGGATTGGAAGTAAACAGAGGGAGAGTTTGAATGTTTTTTCACATTTACTCAAAATGAATAATGGAAATGAGCTGTTTTATATAACACTGCTCACCTCTTATGAGTGTTAATGAAACTGCCCATGCAGCAAAGATAATATCACTTGACAAGTGTAAAGCTGAATACGTAAAATAACTCAAAACAAGATACATTATCTAACACTTTTAAATCTAAGGTTTTTTTTTTATCTTGGTAAGAACCAAATAATTTGCAGTGTGTGATCTCCGGGTTGATAGACACGCACCCTGTTGATGTGTTCGGCACTTTTTGCGGAGTTTGTCCTAGAGTCTGCGTGGGTTTCCTCCACGTACTCCGCTTTCCTTCCACAGCTCAAAGACATTCACATTAGTTGTGAGTGGTTGTGTGTGTTTTCGGTTCTATGATGGACTGGCGAGCTGTTCAGGATGTATTCCCCCTTCGGCCGAGATAGGCTCCAGCCTCCATGTGACCCTAGTAGGATTAAGCGATTTTTAAAGTAAAATTTGTGATATCTGCTGATATCCAAGGTTTTGGTAGTAGTATCTGAAAATAATAGTATCATTTCTAATAGCCTTCAGTTCATTAAACTGATATGGAGGTTTTGCATAAAATATCTGAGATCAGTTTATACAGTGTGGCAATGAAACGGTCAGGCTGCCTATGATTGTTGAAATGCTTTCAATGTGAATGCTTTAATGAAGCTTTTGGAGAGCTGATTGATGTAGCAAAGTGGACACAAGTCTAATCAATACAGTCTGTAATCAGATACTGGCTGTCAAAATACCCATGTTGCTTCTGCACCAAAGTCAGAAGTGAAATCCTTAAATGAGATTTTTTTAAATGCTGTAACTGGGATTAAAAGAGCCACTTAATTCAACTCAGGAAAGTCAAAATATTATATAGAGACATGAGATGAAGGGTTATGTTGAGTGGGGCAGTGGTGGCTTAGTGGTTAAGGTGATGGGTTAGTAATCTGAAGGTCAGTGGTTCAATCCCCTCTGTCACCACTGTTGGGCCCTTGAGCAAGGCCCTTAACACTCAGTTGTATAAAAATGATAACTGTAAGCCGCTCTGGAAACAAGCGCCTGCTGAGTGCTGTAAATGAGTGGCACAGTATACGAAGTGTTGAGCTTTTTGCAAAAAAAAAACAAACAAAAATAACCAAGAGTTTACTAGAGCTTGAAGTGCAACCCTTTAGTACTTGCTCCTTTTGGATCCCTCTTCATAGGTGAAAATCTTGAAACCTGAAATGTGTGTATGTCAAATATAAAAGTGTATTCAGAATACTATTCACTTTTAACTGTAGTCAGGAAGTGGGTGGGTCTGATTGTGACTTACAGCCTAAATTTCTTTCCATGCATTTCCAGCGGAACAGGAAGGTAGAGAGATTTCATTCCTCCTCAACTAGTTCAAGGAGCAGTTCTGAACACAAAAGGTCTATTACATGTCATCTTTTTCCCTCATTAGCTAAAAATCGAAAACACTGTTATTAAAAAAAAAACTTTACTAAACATTAAAAAAAAAATTGTTAGCAGCTTGCAACTACAAGAACAATCTATCAGCGACAGACGGGAAGCTACAGCCAAACCCGTTTGATTTGTGGTTGCCAGTTTACTGCAGGGCTAACACAGGCACAAAGAAGAGAACTCGGGGAGCACAAACCTCTGCCAAGCCCAATAATCTTCCATTGGAGCTACAATGTTAAAAAATCCTTTAAAAATTACTGGATCCGCAATTTGAACCGTCTCCAAAATACAATTGAGTCCTCCTTCTCCAAACCAACGCCTCTGGTAGAAGTTTCATGAAAATCCACATCTAAATTTTTATGTTAAGAAAACTTACACACAAACTGAGGGTAAAACATAACCTCCTCAGTGGAGGTAACAACCCCTGGGCCCCCTAGTTACCAATGTTCCTACCGTAGGACATGTTTGATGGTATGGGGAATTGATCAAATTAGCAAAAAAGAAAAAAAGAAAACCTCTCCCATTTGAAAATTTCACAAAATGAATGTGGTTTGACCTTTCAAGATTCCTCAAGGTCAAACTGTCCCATTTGAAAGTCCATATATGGTTTCTTGTTAGTTTCATAGTAACAGCATGTCTGTTGGTATTTAGAAGTGATAAGCATAAAAGGGCTTTTATGTACATAAAATAAGCATCAAAGTGATAAGCATGTTGTGACTTTGCTCTGACCTTGACTTTAACGTTGAAATTCCAAATTCAGATCATCTGTGGGACCCAAGTCGGGCAATGTCCCCTCCAAGTGTGGTGAAAATCCATGCACGACTGTGGTAAGGATTTTGTTCACAGACAAACTGACTCATAAACGCTAGTGAATACAATACCTCCAATAAACCTCTGGTTTGGGCGGAGGTCATAAACCCAGTACCCATGTTGGGTCTATTGTCTACATTATTCAGGCCATGTGATGGAGGCATCTTGCACTTCTAGTTTAATCTGTAAGTCTCTCCCCTTTATTCCTCCTCTCTCTGTTTGTCATCAAACCAACCCGTGAGTTCAAGGTTGACTCATATCCACCTAAATCAGTAAGGGTAAGGATGATTAGAATAAAATCACATCTGTCCGACTTGAACAATGACTAAATAATGATTCGATTAAGGAGCTCGATCAAGTTAAAGACAGTCAGGGGAAATTAGATTCCTGGTTAACGGGTAAAGTTTCTGAGTGGTCTCTGCAGGGACACCCTGGATTTATTCAATGCTTTGTTATTTCAAGTGACGGAATTTCAAGCAAAATGGGGCTGCATTCCACGGAGATCTGCTCAGGAGTTATTCTTTTCTGCGAATAATCTTTACCATAATAAATAATAATTTCCCAAAGTAACACAGAAGCAGGTGTTAGATCTTTATTTTATTCGGGCTCAGATTTGAACATTTTCTCAGAGATTAAGTTGGAGTTTGGGTATAAAACGGATGACTGGATCATCGGTTCCTTAGTTCTGCTTTTAGAACACAATCCATACACTTACGGCCGAGCATTTTGATTCCCCTTATCATAATGAATGTCCTCATTTGAATAATGTTTTTTAGTGCATCATAAAGAAAAAACTAACAAAAGACCTGCTTGTCCAGTCGGGTCGGGTTGGGTCCGTGGTGAAAAAATGCTGCCGCTCCTGATGTTTTCTGTCAGTCTCGGCTGCTGTGTGCACTGGATTTATGCTGATACGATACGATGGTTTCCAGTAATGAATAATGCATTAGCTGTGATACTTGCTGTCCATTTGAATGCATTTTGTGTTTGTGTGTGTGTGTGTGTGTGTGTGAGAGAGAGAGAGAGAGAGAGTGAAAGTGTGAGAGATTTCTGCAGATTTACCTGCAGGTATGAAGGATCACCTATAGAAAACTGTTGAGGGTATATATCATAAATCTTCTATCTAACACTGTTTATCTATAGGAAGCAGACAGAGAGAAAGAGAGAGAGAGAGAAAGAGAGAGAGAGAAAGAGAGAGAGAGAGAGAGAGAGAAGTATTCACACAATTCTATTGCAGCATGTGCTTTTCATGCCTCGGGGTAAATTTTCAACAGCTTCTTTATAAAGTAATCATGATGGGCGGCACCGTGGCGTAGTGGTTCACCTCACAGCATGACAGAGTTTGGATGTTCTCTTCATGGTTGCATGGGTTTCCTCCGGGTACTCCGGTGTCCTCCCACAGAACAAAAACATACACATTAGGCTAACTGGCTGTTCCAAAATTGCCCCTTAGTGTGAGTGTGAACGGTTGTGTGTGTCGGCCATGTGATGGACTTGCAAGCTGTTTAGAGTGCTCCATGCTTTTGCCCAGAGTTGGCTGTAATGGGCTCCAGCCTTCCTGTGACCCTAGTACGATCAAGTGGATGAATGAATGGAGGCATGGTGACTCAGCCGCTCAGTGGATAGCACTGTCGCCCCACAGAATGAAGGTGTTCTGTGTGTAGAATTGTAAGCGTAATGTGGTATGAAATTATTCATACTATCGTACTATGAAATGCATAATGAATATTCATACTGGGTTTTGTGTGCAAATAGTAAGGAAGTATAAATATTTGGATGCTATATATATATATATATAAAAAATTATTATTTTTTCCCTCATACAATATATTTAGCTCTACTTTGACGCATCGAGCACTGTTCTACGGAAAATCGACTCAAGATCTTATGTGTGTGTGTATATAAATATATATATATATATATATATATATATATATAATTGGATGTAAAGCATAGGATGTCTGTAAGCAGTGTCTGTACATATGATTTCTACCTAATGTTTTTCAGTTTGCACCATTAATACATGCTTTTTAGTGCCGAACTCCAACCAGACACTGAGGTCAGTAGCCATTTTAACCGTGAGTGGTGGTAGGTGCGCAGTGGTCACATGCTGACATTCCTAAATCTACTGCTGTGCTCATGAGTCATTTTGTTTCTGAACAAGAATCTATATTAAATTGCCTGAGGATTGACAGTAAAAACAGGCTCTGCTTTTGCAGCCAGGCATAAGCCTTGAGCTTTGATTATTTTTCTGAAGCATCACAGACATTAAGCTCTAATAAAACCCCATTTGCATGTGCTGCGAGTGCCGAGGAGATTACTTTCTTATTGTTTTCTGTGTTTAATGATTTCATGATCAAGATTGGGCTTGCTAATGTAATATTATGGAAGCAATGAATTTCCTCCAGGATGCTGTGTAATAAAGTGGCGTGTGTGTGTTTTGTATTGGAGGTTTGGGTAAAAAACTGTTTTTTAATGGTTTGTCATGTTGGCGATGACATGTTGCAAAACCTCCTATCTCCACCCAAAAATTCATATTGTTTTAATGAGGTTTTTGGTCATTGTCACATTATCGTTTACAAATGTTGTTTGTAAAAAAGTTCATTCCTTTTAATCCTCTTTCTCTGGATGCCAGTAATGTTGGTATTTTTTTTCCTAAAAAATTATTATAAATTAATTACAGCTCTGAGACTAAAATTACTTTGTGTATTATGCTCTGGAAAATTTATGACCCTGCCTCTAAATTAATCTCTAAAACTCATACCAAGCAGATAAGCCCAAGAAGACAAATAATATAGTTTTCAGTAGTTAATCCAAGATTAAAAAAAGAATGACTTTGGTATGCCACAGTGCTGGTTTCTGGATCTCCTGAAATCTGATTGCTCAAGAGGTGGTGAAATAGCCTACTGTGCATGAAAGCTTTCCCATTACCAAACCATAGCCAAGAGGAACAGGCCATTACCATTTCTACTGGCACTTCTATGGCTTGAGTGCCTGAGGCTGCTGTAATTTGTGTCCATACTGTATGTATAGTATTTATGAAAAAAAATACTAGTACAGAAAATATGCTGTGCACGTGCTAGTAACACCAACTAAGCTAGCTGATCTGAACTAGCCGTTAAAGGATTCATCATAAATATAGACACATATAGTGGTATAAAATTGTATTTTATTTAACTAGTAAACTAGAATCAGAATATTGTGCTGATCCTGGAGGAAATTGTTGATGAGAAATCAATGAGATTAAGAAATTGTTGATGAGGAAATGAGATCATGATTAAAAAAATAATTAAATAAATATTTTCCATTTGTCGATCTGCTTAATCCTATAAGGGTCACGGGGGGCCTGGAGCCTATTTCAACCAACACTGAATGAATGCAGGGTACATCTTGAACAGCTCGCCAGTCCATTGCAGGGCAACATATACACCACCATTCACACTCACACCTGGGGCAATTTGGAGCAGCCAATTAGCCTACTGTGCATGTCTTTGGACTATAGGAGGAAACCAGTGTGCCCAGAGGAAACCCATTTAAGCATGCAAACTCCACACAGAAATGCCCTCGCTGAGCCTGGAAACTCGAACCCGGGACCTTCTTGTTATGAAATGAATGTGCTAATCACTACACCACTGTGCCACCCTGGTATTTCAGTAAGGTGATTTTTTAAATATTTTTTTATTCTTATAACCTTCAAAAGAAGACTTGTGGAGAAATGATTTTTGTTAACTTAAGTACTTATAGCTTTTATTGCTTATTGCTGATATAACTTGATAACAGGAAGTAATTTTTTTTATATTTAGAAGAATAAAATGCTTCAGGATGTGCTGGTGATAACATTTTGCCTGCTTCACCATGCCACAGCATCCCTTACATAATATCATCAACAACTCTTATCACATCAATGCTTTTTCACACAGAAGCCAGTATGTTTCTTTCTGGTAAACAAGCCCAGCTGAGAGAAGGACTCCCTGTGTGTCAGTGGTGTTAGCAGCGTCTGGTTATTTTAGACTCCCTTTGAGCTTTTCCCCCTTGATATAAGGTTCATTGTTTTGTGTGCCGGGCGGCATGGTGGCACAGTGGTTAGCACGTCTGCCTCACAGCAAGAAGGTTCTGGATTCGAGGGCCAGGCTTCTCCCCACGCTTGTGTGAGTTACCTTCGGATACACTGGCTTCCTTTCACAGTCCAAAGTCATGCACATTAGGGTAATTGGCTGTTTCAAATTGCCCCTAGGTGTGAATGTGAGTGTGAATGGATGTTTGTTTGCGTGTGTAGGTGTATGATGGTCTAGTGAGGGTGTACGCCGCCTTCACCAAGTGTCGGCTGAGATAGGCTCCAGCCTAGTCATGACCCTAATAGGATTAAGGTGTTCGGCAAGTGACTGGAATGGAAGATGTCGCCATGAATAGCTCCACAGAGAGGAAAAAAAAGGAACACCTACTGTCCCATATCAAAACTACAAACTACAAAGTATGACTATTTATAAATAAATGAACTCTGGAGCAAGGTGAGGTCAGAGCAGTCCGTGCACTGCCGTTGAGCTTCTTAACATTGTTTAGAGACGGCTTACTCATCCTCATGAATTATTCAGAGCTCTTTTATTCTGTGGTACCTGTAGGATCCTTTCAAACACATGCAGCGCTCTTCCACTGTGATAAGCTAATGAGGCTCTGTGAATACAGAAGGAAAGGATGGCAGAATGCTCGGGGGAAATGAGAATGAGATGCAGGAAAATGGGACAGATTTGTTTAGCAGTGTCAATGGAGTGACGTGCGGCTCTGATCTGAGTGCGTGGGGGCGAAATAAGCCCTGGGCACTCAGGTTGCTGTGGAAATTCAGGAGCTTCTGTTAGTTGACTGGCTGGTATCCACAGAGTGCAACTACGAGGTTCGTGTGTGTGTACCCTGCTTTGACTACAGTCGGATGAGAGAGGCTCCAGCCTCAGTGTGACCCTAGTAAGATTAAGTAGCCCCGGAAAATTAATGAATAAATAAATGATTTGTTTTTTGCTCTGCCATTTATTTCAGAAGAACTGTTTAGTGCCTGGATGTAAGATGTGAATAAGCCCATATCCTAACCCACCATAGTACCACAAAAAATCAATATAGTATGCTACCAATCCCTCAGCGCTTGTTCCTTAATGTATCCATGCCCTAAAGTGGTGAAGTATGATGGTATGGGATGGTGGTGTGCAGTAATACAAGCCATTGCCGTAGGCACCTAATGTATGAATGGACCACTATGAGTAATAGGTGTTTTGAGACGTGCACCTGGAAATATAGTCTGCAGATCTTGTGGGGTTGAGTCTAAAATTCATTTATTGCACCTAAAAAAAAATCACTGATTTAATTTTACTGAATCGTTTAATTACAATAAATTATGCAAAGTATTCATACGACTATTCTCATACAACACACATGTCTGTAAAATAATTGTACACAGCTGTAGAGAAGATCTGCGATGGCCTGGCAAGCCAAGATGTCCATGATGAACACTATACTCGCCCAGTGTCGGCTGAGACGGGCGCTAGCCTCTCCACGACCCTAATTAGGAGTAAGCAGTTCAAAAAATGAATAAATTAATGTAGAGAAGGTATATGAACATTAACCCTTAAACAGGTAAAATCAAATCAAGGGAGAGACGGAGAGAAAGGAGATGAGCTGTGGCACACGCGTTTACAGGTCATAGGCGTGTATGTGTATATATATTTCTTATATATTT
>JAOUQZ010000034.1:2986878-2996926 GCA_028564935.1 Neosilurus hyrtlii
CGAATGGGCCTTGTTCCGTGTCTCCATTATTGAGGCGGCAGCCCAGAGCTGTGGCCGGAAGGTCATCGGTGCCTGTCATGGAGGCAACCCCCGAACCAGGTGGTGGATACCTGCGGTGAGTGAAGCTGTCAAGCTGAAGAAGGAGGCCTATCAGGTCCTTTTGGCCTGTGGGACTTCCGAGGCAGCAGACGGATACCGACAGGCCAAACGTGCTGCAGCTCGGGCTGTCGCCGATGCAAAATCTCGGGTGTGGGAGGAGTTTAGTGAGGGCCTGGAAAAAGACTATCGGTTGGCCTCGAAAAGGTTCTGGACCACCATCCGGCACCTTAGGAGGGGGAAGACAAACACTGTACAGGAGTTACTGAAGAGGAGGATCTGGCCAATAGTTGAACCTCAGATTCAGGAGGAACAATGTGGTTTTCGTCCTGGCCGGAGCACTCTTGACCAGATCCTGGAGGGGGGCATGGTAGTTTGCCCAACTAGTCCACATGTGCTTTGTGGACTTGGAGAAGGCTTTCGACCATGTCCCTCGGGTTATCTTGTGGGGTGTACTCAGGGAATATGGAATACCAGACCCATTGCTACAGGCAGTTCGGTCTCGGTATTGCCGGAACCAGAGCTTGGTCCACATTGGTAACAACATGTCGAATTCGTTTCCAGTGGGAGGCTGCCCTTTGTCACTGGTTCTGTTCATAATATTTTTGGATAGAATTTCTAGGCGCAGTCAAGGTGTTGAGGGGTTCTGGTTTGGTGGCCATAGGATCTTGTCTCTGCTTTTTGCAGATAACGTTGTCCTTTTGGCTTCATCGAGCCAGGACCTTCAACTCTCGCTGAAGCGATTCGCAGCTGAGTGTGAAGTGACTGGGATGAAAATCAGCACCTCCAAGTCCGAGGTCATGGTTCTCAGTTGGAAAAGGGTGGAATGCCCCCTCCGGGTCTGGAATGAGGTCCTGCCCCAAGTGGAGGAGTTCAAGTATCTCAGGGTCTTGTTCAGGAGTGAGGGAAGGATGGAGCGGGAGATTGACAGGCAGATTGGTGCAGCCTCTGCTGTAAAGTCTGTAGTGGTGAAGAGGGAGCTGAGCCGGGCATCTGATTAGAATGCCTCCTGAACGCCTTCCTGGTGTGGTGTTTTGAGCATGTCCAACCGGGAAGATGTCCCGGGGCCGACCCAGAACATGCTGGAGGGACTACGTCTCTCGGCTGGCTATAGATAGATAGATAGATAGATAGATAGATAAATAAATAAAATGAATTAAAGTCATATGTGAAAATAAATAAATTGTGTTTAAAAAACATAGAACAATAAAATTATGTAAAAATAAATATAACATGAAAATGCATCAAACCTGAATTTTTTAAAGAATCTAATGTGAAATTAAATAAATGATATGGCTCCTGTGCCGAATGAAAAACATGACAAAATTATTAAGGTGCAAAAATACTTTTATCATATAAACATCATCCATAATCCATTACCCAGAATCCTCTACAATAAGTGCTTGATATCTCACATGATCAATTATCTCTCTTTCTCTCTCTCCCTCTCTCTCTTTCTCTCTCTCTCTCTCTCATAGACACACACACACACACATACACACACAATTCTTAACCACACACACCTGTTGAAAATCAGCGGTTCATTACATAAACACCCCCAGCACTTTGCTAATGAATCAGTGTTCTATCTGGTGGCTTTTTGTAGTGACTGTTTTTTTGAGTAGTCAATGTTGTTCCTGAACTTTTCACTAATAGAACATCATTTATATACCTGTTTCAATATTCTTGGGTGGGTTAATTACTTTTAAAATGCAGTACTTAGGATAATAGGCTGGATAGGTATATAATATATAATACCCATATTATGGGTATTTTTCCTGATAATATTTGTTTTTATTTTTAAAACCACAGCCCTGGCTTTGTCAAGTATATAAATATGGCTGCTTTACAATTAAACCTGGTGTTGATAGGTAGACTTTTATTTTGTTTTTTTAAAGGATATTAATGGCTTGGTGCAGAATAACTGATAAACACTGTACATATAACATGTACATCTTGCAATTGCTTTTAGTTGTAGATAAAATCTTTTATATATATGAGAAATTAATTTATTTTTTCTTTTCCATTTACTTTTGTATTCTTTTAGTGGGAGTATTAAATATAATTAAATCTGTAATACCAGATTTTAGCACAGTAATAGGTCTGAGGTAGAATTGCACCCTGTATTTAATTCTGTTCATCACAGGCTAATTCTAAGGGTGTATCCACCCACCAGCATGTTTTTGGGAGGTAGGCGAAGGCTTGAGAACCTTGAGCAAGTTCACGACGAACATGTAAAAATCGATGTACATCCTGGAGCTGTGCCAAGAATTAAATCTGAACTAAATATTAGAGCATCGTGCGAACTGAATCAGGTTCTCAGGTGGTACTGTTGATATGAGATTTATTTACCATATTATAATTATTTCTACAATTTCTCTACTTTTTGATGCAGCACTGCTGCTGGGAGAATTTTATCACTTAAAGCAGCAGGAGTGTCAATGTTTTAAGTGACAATGATCATCAACAATTTGTATTAAAAGTATTAATTTATTGTAATTTATCACTGATATGCAGAGATAAAGTTGAAACCTCCATTAACCAGTCCAAGGCTAGTTCAAGACCAGGATTAGTTCAGATGAAATAATGACCTGGTCCAAGCTAAGACCAAGTCTAAATGATACAGACAAAAAAAAACAAAGAATCCTCTTCAAGACCACTCACTTCTGAAGATGTTTGCTTAATCAACAACTGAAGAGCTGACAGCCACAGTGGTCTAACCCACAAAAACTGAAAAATGAATTACGGTCATATTTTGACAGATGTGTATAAGGCCTATGCATGCCAGAATGGTGCCTTTATTATCCTCATGATCTTGTGTCAAATCATGAGCATTATCCATGATTTTTTTATATTGCAAAAACATTGTCATTTTTTCTTAAAAATAGCTTTCTGTTGGTTAGACCACTCTGGTTCCCAGCCCTTCAATTTTTCCTTGAAGGAGCGACTTGAGGGGAAAAAAAGCTATATATAAAAAGTATTATACATAATATTAATATAAAATATTTTAAAAAGGCAGCTGGAATAAGTGAAGACCAACTAGTACAGTGGTCGTTAATGCTGCTCCTGGAGATATTGGATCTTAGGATTACTGCAGCACAACAACACAGACAGGCCAGAAAGAACAGCCTCAGATCTCCGTCTGCTGCCACCGGGTGCGGATTGGCTTGACAAGTCACCTGCGCACACACACAGCCCAATCCCAGGATGACTAGATGGTCGTTTGTCGTTCTGACGGACACAGAAGAGACTTGGATTTCACTTTCACTTTAATTTCCAACCAAAATTGTAAACACCAAAATCAAACAATTGATTTTGTCTAATCAAGAACTTTTATGGTAAGATTATCAGGAAGGCTAGATAAGAGTGGGAGCCAGTGTCTTCAGGGAGATAGATCTCCAGATATATGGTTGGCAACCAGTAATCTAGGATCATTGGCACGTCTTGCTACTGAAGAATTATATAATGTATCATTAGTACATAAGTTGAGTTTATGGCTCTATTTTCCTCCTTTTTTCCCCCAAATCTTTTAATTTAATTATTTTCCATAAGAACATTTTTATTGCGATCATGGATTCTCATTTCCTGGGCTGGATTAATACATTTTTAGGATAGCTGGCCGTGTGTTTGGCATCCCTGGTCTACAGTTTACAGACAAAATGTTTGCACTGATATCCTCCTCAAGTGCTGCTCTGACTACAAAACCTCACAGCTACATATATTCATCTCTTCTCTCAGCCACATCACATAAGCCACCCTGTCTGATTAGCATGCATTACACTGTATTTTTTTCGTTCTACTTCTGTGTGCACACTCACCATGGTTTCAAAGAAACAACTTTTCATTTTACTGTATACTATCTACATGGAGGAATAACAATCAAACCTACATGAATGCATTTTTCTCCACAAGAAAAATTCTCTGAATATCTTCCAGACCCCACTCCATCCCAGAGCTTTCAAGGTAGTTGCGAGTGAGCTGTAAAATGCTATTCTCCAAACATTTTGTCAGGACTCATTTGTCCTTATAACATCGTATTGCTTGTTAGTGCCATAATGCAGCGAGGGGAAAAAAGCACTACCACTATATAAGTGGTACAGACGAGTGACCTCAGATTAGGAGGAGAATGGAGTTTATTACCCATGGATCCTCTGTAAAACATTTTAGTCTCTTTCTGCAGGTCAGTCAAGTGGCCTGGACAAGAAATGGCCTTAACTACCTGAAAGTCTGACTCACTGCTTTAATCATTACCTCGGCCAAGAAGGTAATGTTTTGCCCTCACTTTATATATTTATTTGTTTGTTAGGATTATTTTCATGAAATTTCTAGCAGAGGCAATGCGTTGGACAGGGATGACTCTACTACATTTTGGAGATTATTTGAATTAAATTCTGGACCCAGGATTTTTTTAAGGATTTTTGAGAGAATAGGAAGTTTTTAACATTTTGGTTCTGTGTTTGGTACAGGTTTGCGCTCCCCAAGTGTTCATGTTTCACATTAAGTTCCGGTAACGTCTTAGTATTATGTCTATTTCAAATGGGATATGATTTCTAGCCATATGTCTTTCATTGCTCTCACACTAAAGAGTTCATGCATACTACATACTACATACGTACCTTGTTTCAGCGCTGTGAAATTTATTATACCCTAACCATAACACTTGTATACCTCTTTACCATGGTGAGAACTTGGTAAGGACAGAAGGTGCTGGAAAAACTGAAGAGCTTCCTTAAGAAAGTGTCTCTACTCTGAATACAGTGCTCAAAACCACCAAGATTTATGGGAATCTTTACTAGCATGTCATTTTGGATGAAATGTACATACATACAAATGCCGCTGGTCATTTTATAGAAGCATCACTCATCATTTTAATCAGTTGTTCGGCAAGCCGGTGACTTGATACCACATCTTCTTGCAAACCTGCTGCTGAAGCATGGCGGCAATAAGGTGGTCCTCCGGTAGGATGGTATCCGTTTCAAGGATTGTTCTAAGGGTTGTGAAAGGCTGACCAAACTTGGGTTTTGCTTCAGACTCCCAGAACGTTCATGTCGCAACACATGGCCACACATTGCTAGACACCTGTTCCTTATCATGCACCAGAGTTTTCTGTAGAGACAATTGTCTGACCAGCAATCACTCTTCACAGCATACTGGTGTATGTGCCATCAAGGGAACATTGCAGTGTTTTGGTCAATCACCGAGATTCGGAACCATACAGGAGTATTGGGTCCAGAGATCCTTATGCCACACATACTGACATATAGAAAGGAATAAAATCCCCAATATACTTTAGTAAAAATGCCATTAAAACTAATCCAGTCTGAATATAGCATTAATTTTTCTGTTCTGGGAAATTCAGACCTGTTTTTGCTGAAGGAATTTGTATGATCTCATTAACAGAGATCACAAACTGTTTTTAATGGAGACATGGACTTACTGCTAAGTGGCTTCTTGCACCACAAGAGAGATTTGAGCTTCCCAGGCTGAAAGCAACTAACAGCTATCGGTTTTCATCAATATCCAGTGTCCTTTATACACAAGAAAGTCACGGATTTCAGTTTCAGACAGATAATCTATTGGAAAAACTAGACTCAACGCATCCAATTGCTAAACAGGGAACCAGCCATGCATTTACGGTATAATGTTCTGGCCAGGGTTAATGAGGTATTGATTTGAGATTTTTACTCTACTACAGTTATCCAGTGCCTCATTAAAATCTGTTTAGCCTCATAAAGTAAACTGAGAAAGAACCCACTAATCACCAGCTCTGAGCACAATGAATCAAGCAGGTCTGAAGAGTGTAAGAAGCCATTTATCCTCAAACAAGAGGAAAATAAATGAATGTAATCACTGCATAACAATTTTGACATATCAAGTCCTGAGTATTGTAGGAGGTTTTTTGGGTTTCTAAAGGATGGAGAGTGGTTAGTACAACAAAAAACACATTTGCTGTGTCATCAACAGTTCAAATCCTGGCCATGACACAGCCATTTGTGGCCAAAAGCCAAGGGAGCAAAACTAGCCATGCCCTCTATATGGGTACATGCCCTCTACATGATCATGTACTACATACCTGCCAGTCACATGCTGGAGTATGCTGGAGAGGGTAGATTTCCTCAAGGTGTTTTATTGCTTCTCCGTGCTGAAGTATGAACAGCTGGTTGGCTGGGCACCTTTCTTGGAGTCAGGCCCACTGCCAGGACATGCAAATGGTATGATGGCTCCTGTCCAAGGCCCAAGAGGAACCCTTCCCAAAGTCCATGGTTGCTGGGGTTGATGTCCATGAGGGGTTCACTTTGAAAAATTTTGTCCCTGCCTTACAGAATGTTTAATGGCCAGCCTGCTTTATTAGCCTATTAACCTTCACTGTTTCCTGTTCATAGCTATCTTGTGATAGAGGAGAGCTGGTTGGTAGGGGGCCAGTTTGGGGGTGGGGGGTGGGGGGGTCGTTATAATATTTATGAGATAAAACATTCTAAAGCAACAGAGGCACTCACGAAATGCAAATTACCTTTCCCCTACTGCTCGAATATTGCAGCAAATAGGCACTGTATAGGTACTGGTTTTAATTACCCATGTGCTCGTATCACCTTATGTTCTATAGTACATGTACATGGCCAATGTTAGTGAAAAACCTCTCTCATTTAAAGGATTTATATGATGCCTGGGGTTTGACCTTTGCATGGTTACTCAGGGTTAAAGGTAATTGTCTCATTTGAAAGTTCATATATGGTTTCCTATTTGTGATCCATAGTAACTGAATGTCTATCAGCCCTCATTTTGAAGTGATGAACACCCCCATCTCCAAAACTTTGTGCCTTTGTGCCTCCAAAACTTTGTGCTCTGACCTTCACTTTTGACCCTGACATTCCAAAATTAAATCACCTCTGGGACTCAGGTTGGAAAGTGTCCCCACCAAGTTTGGTGAAAATCCGTACATGGATATGATCAACATTTTGTTCACAGACAAACTGACAGACATATAGACCGACCGATAAAAAGTGGTGATATACAATATCAAATATACTAACTATGGTCCTGATAAGATTTAATCTTGATGTTTTTGTTCTCATGGTGCATTTTAGAGCAACTTCTAAATCCCAGGGTGTAAGAACTTGAGTATGCCTTAAGCATCCCCTGCTTTAAAAAAAAAACATTACTGTGCTAGCTACCTAACTAAAGAAACAGCATGTGCTGCTTTATTCGTCTGTAGGTGAAACATCTGGAGGCTGCAGCTCCAGAGATACTTAATCAGATTCGATTGACTGGCAGTGGAGACCTGAGGTATGTATTATCAAATAAGCTGGTGTGCTGGTTTTACTCGGTGGTGTTATTTGGTCTCCAGTGGCATTGTCTTTTGCCAAGACAACAGCATTACGTTCACAGGAGCTTTCAGCAAAGTCATTTGCATTTATGACTGACAGGAGAGAGTGGAGCAGAAGAAGATCATACAGATTATGGATGTGTTTCTGCATAATAGTGCTTAGGGGGGGACAACAGCCCAAATAATAAATCAGAGACATGCAGTTGGACTTTCTGCATACACAGATTCATTATGGGAACACAAGGCTCCTGTTGATGTTCTTATATTGCCATGTGTAACAGAAGTGCACTGTAGCTGTCCCCTAATAACTCATTACACAGCTTCCACATATTCCTTTCAAGCACATCAGCAATATGTGCACCCCCCCCTCAATTCCAACTGTAACGCTTTACTCTTGCCTGTGAGTGTGAATAGTTGTTTGTGTCTGTGTTAGCTCTGTAATGCTATAGATTTATGACCTGTTCAAGGCGTACTACACCTCTCACCTGAGGTCAGCTGGTATTGGCTTCAGTATCAATAATTAGAGCTTGGCGTTTTTTTTTAAATTTCTATCTATGACTGATGCTGTTTTTTCAAGTGATTTGTGAAAGGGCAACTTCAAGGTTGGCAGGTCTGTAAAAATTCTTGAATTAGTTACATTCCTTCATGAGTGTCTCCAATGTCTCTCATATCCTCCAAGAAGCATCTGGATTCTCTCAGCTGGAACGCTTGTCTTTCTGTAGTACATGCACTTGTTCTTCATGACCAACCATGCTTACCCTGAGGGAATCTCTTTATCTTTATTAAACTTCTGCGCATTTATAAAAGTGTCTTTATTACCTCTGCGAAAATGTAGTTTTGGTGGAGATATGATAATATTTGTGAATTTGTGAATTCATCTGTTTGTTTGCCTGTTATCAAAATCCTGATTACCCCCCATGGATTTACACCAAACTTGGTGGAAACATTACCCTACCTGAGTCCCAGAGATGACTTGATTTTTGAATGTCAAGGTCAGAGCAAGGTCACAAGGTATTTAAGATTGAGCTCTCATAACTTCAAAACGAGTTCTGATAGACATGCCATTATTATTGAACACTATTAGGAAATCATATGGACTTTTGAATGAGACAAATATCCTTAACCTTGAGTGACCTTGAAAGGTCAAACCCTAGTCATCTTGTACAACCTTCTCGTGAGAAAGGTGTTGGTTTTTTGTTTCTTGTTTTTGACAGGTCACATGGATGTACTATAGAATATATTGTTAGATAAGCAGATTGGTAATTAATATCTGCACCCATGTAGGGCCTATTTGCTACAATGTCCGAGCCTCATGGCGGAGGTACCTTGCACTCTGTTTTATTTGGAATTTCCTCTATAGGATTTGTATGCAATGATTATGTCCAGTCATGCACTGCATGTCACTTAACCGCTACCTTTTGAGCAAATCAATGACCTGTCTTTTGCTTTTGAGTGCATTCTGCTATAGTAATAATTGCAATTTAGCTTTCCTTCACTTGTAAGATTGCGTTTCATTGTCATATGTTTAAAAAAGTGACCGATGTCTATCTAACACAACATGCTTCTTCTTGAAGAAATAGCTTATACTTACTACAACCCAGATCTCTATGTGAAAAGCTTTTTTTCAAGTTCATACTCTCGATTGTCTCAATTTCTTAAGGTCATAGAGCTATGCCTCTCTTTATTCATTTCACACTGAGGTTAGTTTTAATGTATATTCATTTCCTAGCCTTCTTTTTCTGCTGCACTAGGATTTAACACCAGGATAATTGACTACATTTTCACTATAAACCAGGGCCGTAATAAAACCATAATGATCACCATAATAGGCTTTTTATACGATCTGGTTTCTGTAATTCTGTTATTTTTTTGGCCAGCCATTTTATCTACAGCGATTTATGAGTGAAGCAGAATTTAATAGAATCTGCGCTGCTGAGCATGGAGGGTCTTGTTCATTTAGTGGACTCAGCAGGATGATGAGGATCTATGTGCCAAGGTTTTACGTTGGCAAATCCAAAGCATACAATGTCTGAATAAGAAAAAACCCATAAAGAAAGTCACTTTTAGATGTTTTGAGCAACTGATGACACAGGTTTTATATGGAAAGACTTGAAGTTATCTTCATTACACCTGCTTATAGACTCAAAGTTCAGGGTCCTGGGTTCCATCTTTAGTTCAGCTAATGTTCTGGTGGTATTTTACAAGTTTTCTCCATGTCTCTGTGGGCTTCCTCTTAGTTTTCAAGTTTCCTCCAACTTCCCCAAAACATGCTTTTATCGATATTTGTCTACTCTACATTGCATCTGAATGGACCGTCTATGGTACCCTGTAATGGACTCGTACCCCATATAGGGTGTATACCTGCTTTGCATCCAGTATGCCCCAGATCCAAGTTAAAGGGCTTACTGAATGTCTCTTATACATTCACTTATCTTGTAGTGTGTGTGTGTGTGTGTGTGTGTGTGTGTGTGTATATATATATATGCAGTCAACGGAGCTCCAATAGCATTATTCTCAATCGGATTACTGGGCATCATAATGGACATCCACATTCTTTATATATATATATATATATATATATATATATATATATATATATATATATATATATATATATATATATATATA
>JAOUQZ010000034.1:3010637-3022824 GCA_028564935.1 Neosilurus hyrtlii
GAACCCATCCTCATTTGGGTGAAGCCATAAAATACAAATTATGTAAATGTAAATCTCATTACAGTCCAAATTGTAGTTTAGTTGGTTTTACCACAACTGTAAGTTCTAGATAAACAGAGCATGTGTTCAGATACACGGTGTACTGTGGGTTTAAGTAACAATATTCCTAATATTAATTATCTCTATTAATTATGTTTTACCCATTTTATGTGATGAAGAGGGAACAATCAATTTAGCAGTCGATTTACATTCCAACCCTCACCTATGGTCACGAGTTTTGGGTAGTGACCCAAAAGAACAAGCGGCTGAGATGAGCTTCCTTCATAGGGTGGCAGGGCTCTCCCTCAGGTGAGAAGTTCTGTCATCCAGGAGGAACTCGGAGTAGAACCGCTGCTCCTCCACGTTGAGACAAGCCAGAATGCCTCCCGAACGCCTCCCTGGTGTGGTGTTTAGGGCATGTCCAACCGGGAAGGGACCCCGGGGTCGACCCAGAACACGCTGGAGGGACTGTGTATTTCGGCTGGTCTGGGAACGTCTTGACGTTTCCCCCGGAAGAGCTGGAGGAAGTGGCTGGGGAGAGGGACGTCTGCTTAGGCCGCTGCCCCCGTGACCCGACCCCGGAACCAACGGAAGAAGATGAACGAATGAATTAGTATTAGTATTAGTATTATTAGTATAATTATTGGGGTCAAAGCATCACCTTGGAACCCCTATTGTTTTTATTCTGATTAGTATTATTGTTCCACCACTTTTTTTCGAAAAACCTCTCTGTGACATCATCCTCTCTTCATCATGTATCTTCACCAATGTTTGTCACACCATCATCTCCTCCATTCATTCATTCATTCATTCATTCTCTAAGCGGCTTAATCCTAATTAGGGTCGCGAGGAGGCTGGTGCCTATCTCAGCTGACTCTGGGTGAGGACGGGGTACACCATGAACAGCTAGCCAGGCCATCACAGGGCAAATACACACACTCAACCATTCACACTCACACCCACACCTAGGGGCGATGTAGAACAGCCAATTAGCCTACTGTGCACTGTGTTTTTGGACTGTGGGAGGAAACCGGAGTACTCGAAGGAAACTCACGCAAGCATCAGGAGAACATGCAAACTCCACATAGAAACACCCGAGCCCTGGAATCAAGCCTAGAACCTTCTTGCTGTGAGGCGGATGTGCTAACCACTGCGCCTCCATGCAACCTCCTTTACATCATTCCTTTTTCTTTCCTTTTCTGAACCGCTTAATCCTAATTAGGGTCGCAGGGAGGCTGGCGCCCATCTCCGCTGACTCTGGGCGAGAGCAGAGTACACCCTGGACAGCTCGCCAAGCCATCGCAGGGCAGAAATACACTGACGGCAATGCAGCTACTCTTTACAAAATTCAGCAATGGTTCTTTTACAGCAATGGTTCACCACAGACAGTGACAGCCTTTGATAACCCAGTTAGCTGCACTGGGGGAACAGTAGTGACATCCCATTGATAGTGAGGCTTGAACCCGTGACCTTGGGATCAGTAATCCTCCTTTACATCACCACCTGTACTCATCATCAGTCTCCTCTCTTCTTTAAACCTTCTCTTTATTTTCTCTTGTTTTCTTTTTTCTTTTTTTCATTTTTCTTTATTAATCTCTTTATCCTCCCACAGTCCAAAATCATGCACGTTACAAATTGCCCCTAGGGGTGTGTGTGTGTGCTGGCCCAGTAATGGTCTGGGAAGCAGTTTAGGGTGTACCTCTCCTTCACCCAGAGTTGGCTGAGATAGGCTCCAGCCACCCTGATAGAATTAAGCGGTCCGACAAATGTGTGAGTGAGTGATTAGCCTCTTCGCTTGGATCCCAGCAATCACTGCTTGCAGCTGTATTTATTATCTCCACATCAGATTCTTTTTATTCTGTAACTTTTTTTTATATGTAATTTGTTATTTTCCACCCCTGCTTAAAAGACCATTACATGAAATGTGTTCTGTACAGCAATGTCTCTGAATAAACCCTTAGATTGGTGACAGTGGCCTGTCAGAGAAATAGCACAGTGAACCTGAACACATGAAGTGGCTTTCAGAAAGATTTTTGCAGAAAGGAACATCACTGGTGAGGAACAGTAACTGTAAATCGGTTGGTACATCAGCGATAAAGGAGTCAGGATTGCCAGGTTTCCATTTTTTCATGGAACTGGACCAATCAGCTCCAGAAATATTGGCACCGTCGAGCACAGTGTGTTTTCTTTTTCGTTTATTTTTTTTGGAACAAGGTCCTGCTGAAAGATCCAACCACAGCTCAGTGCTAAGCTCTCAGTAAAAGGCAATTTTCCAGCTTGTCAGGGTCTTTAGAGGATATAAAAATAGCTGCACATAATCAAAGATCAACGTCTCCAGCAAATTCAGCAGTCAACATCTTTTTCTGTTCTATAAATCATTCTTTTTTTTTTTTTACATCAAAAATACCCTGACTGTTTGTATTTCTTTTTTCTTTCTTTTTTGTCCGACCCCGATTCCAACATTTTTTAGGCTTATTTACAGCAAACTTCAGGCCCTTACAGTACATTTGTGGTTATATGAAAGAAAAGTCACACCTTCTGAATACTTTACCGGCTTGGAGTTGACGTGTAATTTCGTCCAATCAGAACAATGAGAACCTATGAACCTATATCATACGTCCTGGAACAAGATTTTCTGATTCCTCCAGCGACCGTCGTCTTTCCAGTCACTCAGGAGCGCTGTTCTTTGAATAGAGGCAGCGACGGCGGCACAAGTTTCATTTCATTATCCGTCTCATTAAATACCGAAACCCCAGCCTGAATCGAACACATCTTATCAGGTGCGAGGCACTAATTTGATTTCTGCCAAACGCAACACTGATGTCTAATATACAGCACAGACTAGGAACGTGTGCAGCCTGCTCGCATTAGATAGCATTTGTTTTCTCTAAATCTACTTTTCCTGTTTCGATGGAGATTTATTAAGAGCCTCTGGCGCTACTGAATGGGACTCGGTGTAATACAAACTCCCGGTAAAGAATAATGTAACATAAAGCAACCGAGCCAAATGTTCTATTGGTTTCAAGCCAAATATATACTGTAAGTAGAGTATATAATTCTGCATCGGCTGCAGGCCACAGCATGACTCTTGAAGATAAATCAGGGGGCTATGGTACGAGTCCTGAAGAGAAATCATGCAATAATATTCCCAGTGTAAGACCCAGCACCAGCTAGCTCCCTTATCGTAATTCCTGAAGGCTCACTTTGGTGACAGCCGCATATTTGTTATGTGAGGAGTAATTACTTTTCTATGGCGCCTGCCTGCACTAGCTGATGGTGTGTAATTCAAAAGTGATAAATCATCACCGTCTCGCCAGACAGGCAGGAGCAGAAGGTTTCTGTGTCAGGGGGAGAGAAAAAAAGATTTCTCACAAATCTGCATGCAAGGTTGCTATCAGCTTTTAATATCACAGGGAAATGAGTGTCAGATCTACCAGCCTTCATATTTTCAGACAGATTTATTTTTTCTTTCTTTCACCCATTCTGACTGATACGCTGTCTGGACAAAAAAAAAAAGTCACTCACTCGAATAGTCAGCTCCGATTACGGCGCACGTTTGACTGTTTTGACAACTTTATACAGCATTGCAAACTTTACTTCCATCCAGAACTGCATTAATTCTTGGCTGAGATCTTGTGTTGATGTTAAGAAAACTGAACCGCTCCGTAAAGTCTTCTCCAGCACATCCCAAACACTTTAAATAGGGTTAAGTTCAGGACTCTGTGGAGCCAGTTCATGTGTGAAAATGATTCCTCATGCTCCCTGAACCTCCCTTTCACTATTTGAGCCCCAAATTTAAATCTGTGCCATCAGGGGGAAAAAAAGTCCACTTATGGAATCACCTGCTTATGCAACAAGTAGACACTTCTTCTTCTTCTTGTTCTTTCGGCTGCTAGCATTAGCGGTCGCTTCAGTGGATCATCCTTCTCCATCTCATTTTGTCCTCTGTATCCCTCTTTTACAAAAAAATAACATGCATGTCCTCCCTCAACACATCACATCTATAAATCTCATCTGACCTTCCTCTTCTCCTACCAGGCAGTTCCATCCTCAACAATTCTTCCACCAATATACCCTTCATCTTTCTTTTAAGAAAAATTATAAAGATGTTAATGTTTACTAATATCCTGGCGCCTGGTGCAGGAGTAAGCAAATGGTTTCAGAAAGACATTGTATTGTATTTCATTGCTTTTTATTTCCAAGAGGTAACACTGTATTTCATGTTTTATTTAATATACCTGGGAATGGGCACATTCTCTCGTCCGTGCTTGCGTGGGTTTCCTCCCACAGTACATGTACAGTAGGCTAACTGGCTGTTCCAAATCGCTCATAGGTGTGTGTGTGAATGGTTGTGTGTGGGTATCAGCCCTACAATGGCCTGGTGAGCTGTCCAGGATGTACCCCACCCTCGCCCAGAGTCCCTATAAACCTAATTGGTATTAAACAGCTTAGAAAATGAATGAATGAATGAATAACTGGGAATGGATCCCTTTAATATGAATGGGGCCCCTTTAATAGAACTGTTGTTTTGGGGGGGGGTTTAAAATCAGAGACCCTGCAGACCCTGAAGCTTGAAGAGAGAGAGAAAGAGAGAGAGAAACTGAGACATTGCATTCAATTTTAATGACATACAAACAGGCGTAAGTACATAGGCATGTATAACAAATCATAATGGCAGGCAGAAACTCACAGACATCATATGGTGATATGTTTCTTAAAATTATTTTTAACACACACACACACACACACACACACACACACACCTTCATCCATGCAAACACATTTCAACAAGTTGCATCACTGGGAGGGGGGAAAAAGAATTTCAGCTTAGTTGTTGCTAAAATAAGTACGCCTCTAGAAAAATGATGAACAGCCTGGAAGAGCTGCTGCGAAGAGGTTGAGAGCGAGCATCATTCTGCAGCAAAGATGCAGAGAAGTGGCAGTTATGCACCTTGCCGTGTTAAGCGATAAGCTCATCAGTGCTGAGCTTGCACCAAAGGTGATTAAAATTCACCAGCTCGACACCTCTTTCCCATCCATTACACTCCGGCACATTAACAAGGTCGCTCCAGTCACTTGACATTCCGAGTGCGGATAAGACGCAGTTTATCCTGTAAAGTTTGCAGAGGAATGATGGTTTGCAGAATACGCACACACTCATGATGACAGGGAAACAGCTTTGACTCTTTATCTGTTTATGTTTTTGTTAGTTTGAAAGCGCACAGATCAGCATTTCACACCGACCTTCGCACAACCTGCAAGCTTTCTGCAAGCGGCTTCGAGGTGGAGCCGCGCGGCATCTGCGAGTGCCAAGATCTGACCTCATGAATATAAATTCACCTGCAACACTCACACTTCCGCTTGGAATGTCTGAAGGCAACTAACACTTGCAACGGGTGCGAGATGAGTCTCATGTCAAACAAAACAACAAAACATCAAGCAGTACGGAAATGTATATCGTTCCAAGATACACAACAGGACATACAATACCATCAGTATTAACACGTCATGCCAAGCGTAGGCCCTGAAAACATGTATACAGATATAGTCAATAAAAATAAATACCAGTGCACAAGAACAGCATTTTCAAAAACAAGAAAACGATAGGCCATTATGTCCACCGCCTCAAGATTAACGCCAAGAGCTGCGTTTTTTTCTTCTGCAGTAGCAAAGCTGGAAAAGCACCAATGAGGTCAAAAATAAAACCATGACAAAGTCATATCTGCCAATAAAGTAATCTACTACTATTACTTTTTTGATTACCAAGCTTCACCAAAACCTGTGTGTCATGGTTCATTTTGTAGCAGTTTAAAAAAATACCGGAATTACAAAACATTTCTAAAAAGTATCCATGTAAAACTGCTGGAAATGAGGCTTTCAGTGAGGAAAAAAAAAAACAACACACAATATCGTTGGCAAATATATCCACATACATATGAACAGGGCCTTTGGCTGTTTTAACATGAGGATGATGATTTTTTTTCAATCACCAAACCCATTTTTTAATTCACATCATATAGGAAATCCTTCGCCTTAACCTTGCACAAGCGCTAATCACACCATGCCTAACGCCCATCAACCCACGCCTAACCCTGGGTTTACACTGGGGCACGATGTCCACGATCTCCACGATTTGAGAGAAAATATTGCCACGATTATCCCGCTGCATTGCAATTTCATGCCGATGGTGACAGAACGTGGGAAGCGAGGAAGGGCACAGTAGAGCTTAACAGACCTTAACAGAGCTTAAGACGGCGTAACAGACCTTGATGTGCCACCATAGGGGATCTTAATGAACTTGGCTTTAAGTTTTATCTCCTAGATGCGAGCTGTGTCCTTTTTATTCCCCGATTGTGCTCCAAGCATGGTTTTTTCATCAGGGAGATCACGGTCATTGTGTCCCAGTGTAAACCCAGGGTGAGTCAACCACAGCTCGCACTTACCAGAGCAAAGTACCAACACAGACCTCTCTAGGGCCCGCACAATGCATGGTGCTCCATGTAACACCACCGACCCTCCGGAGATCCGGCCAACTTAATTACGGTAAACATCTCTGGTGTGCGTCTTTGATTTTTTTGTTTACGGAAACACTCATTTACGTAATAAAAAATATAGTCGATGTGGATGTGTTAACACAGCGAAGTCCTGAGGCATCCTCTTCATTCGCTCTAACAACTGAATCAACATTTAATTTTTTCATTTTGGGAAATAACAGCCTTTAATATGTTTTGTTTACTTTTCTTTACATAGAAATCTATGAACAGTGGCACAAGGTAGTAATTTGTTTTTCTATCAGGAGTGATGTCAAAAATCTTTAATAAAAATTAAAATTTTTAATAATTAATTAATAAGACCTTTCTCTAAATCAGATCACGAGATGCAAAGTGAGGGTGAAACTTTCGTCTTGTGAATTGAACTGAATTGAAAAGTAATTCTGCTAATATTCCAACAACCCAATGTAACTCAAACTGACAATCTTAACACCGCAATGCTCAGTATCAGCACATTTTTTTGTCTGGTGGGATACAACCAACACAAGTCACATGATTCAAGAATCCGCCCCGGGTGCTAGAATGAAGGAGAACTATTTCCTTATAACCAGAGCATCACCTGACATTACTACAGATCATAAAGCAACAAAGCAAGCTAGGCTACTTAGAGAGCGGATACTAGCTAGGACTAGTTTCATGTGAGCTCTGAACAGCACGTTACTTTAAAAAATAAAAACACTGGTGAGAAGGCAGCCATACAGGCGTCTGATGCGTCTCATATATGGAAATTCAAGACAAAAGGCAAATTACAGTAAAAACAAATGGAAGACGTCACAGAACCTGCATTCATGCTCACATTAGAAATATTCAGCCATTAATAACAGCCCACATCAACTCCTCTGATGAAAGTGGAGTGAAACAGTCGACTATAGTCAGGCCTGTTATTAATCATGTCTCTTTGTTCATCTGGCCGTTTATACACTGATTTAACACAAACATTCTTCGTTGCTTTGTTTATTAGGCTCTTTTTTCCTTTCTCGGCTTTACTCTCAAGAGAAAATGGAACAACATTTCCTTAATCATAAATTACAGCACCAATTATTTTTTCCCCACACGCCAACAGCACCTTGACTCTTACTGCCCTGTTTCTTATATCCCATAAATAAACACCGAACCTGAACACAAACAAAGCTGCACACAACCCGCTAAATTCCTTCATATTCATACTAATGACAAATCATGATTTATACACTGCACTTCTAAAACAATTATGCTTCTTGTTTCCGCACCAAGATCTACACGCTAAAATGAGGCCTTGTGCTATTAAACGTTGTACAACTCTATTCAGATCTCTACGAGAAAACCAGCATCGAAATAATTCTACGAAAGAGCGAGGTTCAAATCTCTGTTCTGATTGGTCGAATGGTGTTACAGCTAGCATAGGTCAACTTGGAGAAGCGTATACCAGAGTTTTAAAATATCCAATTAGGAAAAAAGAAAAATGCCTCTAAAACTCAAGCGTGCAATGCCTGAATACTGCCAGAGGATAATTCCAAGAAAGTAAGCATCCAGGAAGTGGCGGTGAGGAGGGTTTGGCTGAGGATTGCTGTAGCCTGTCCTGGTCCTAGATCTCACATCCTCATTCACATGTGAGCCAACACGTCACAATGAACATGGCTATTGTTAGCACTCAGAACTGTCAACGAGCTCGACAGTATGAGGAATGTCTACTTGGCCTTGTAGAAGACTCCAGGCACACATGAGGAGTGCACAAGCAGACTGTGCACTTGGGCAGGTATCATTTCATAAGACTGAAATGAACAGACTTGGACATGTACGGCGGACTCACCACACGACCTTAAGCCTAAAAATTAACAGGTTTTCATATTGAAACCTCCATCACACCACGCCATGTTCCAACTACAGCCTCAAACAAATGAGTGGACCCAGTAAGAACTTGTACAACATAATCAGCATGCAGTTGAAACTGATAGGGACGTGGTTCGGTCTCCGTGGATGCGGAGGACGTGGTAGATCTTTGGACATATTAAAAAATGTAGTGGGGAAATGGTGGAATCTGGATGCAGTAAAAAAAAACTTACAAAAAGGTTGTAGCATTGCTGTAGTAATGACGCAGCTAAAACCTAGTAGGGACTTTACTTATGTGGACAGGAGTATTGTACATGAACATGGTAATTGCGTGGTGCGATCTGATTGGTCGAAGTAAGAACACAATAAACATACTACACGTATGATCATGGGCATGGTCGTGGAATAATTCTTATTTATTTATTTATTTATTTATTGGGTATGGGAAACTGTGATAACCTAGCATGGACCATTCTGGCCACACACCCCCCTCCCTCGTTCTACTTGTTCAGTGAGAAGAGGGACATTTATTGAACATTTATGAAAGGAGCCTCCAGTGTGAGAGCTTCATAAGATTGATAATTCAGTCATTTTCCCACAAGTCACTTGTGGTTAGTAGATTCTCCTAGTCTTATTTATTTCAGGGCAGGGTAAAACTTAGTGGCAGCTGAAGGAAAGACTGTTTATAGCTGCTATAATGCAAGTAATAACAGGCACTGACTTGTTTCATGGACCATTTGTGACATTTAAGGTGACTATATACAATTAAAAAAATAATAAATAAAATCAGTCAGCGGTTCTGCAATAAAACACATTTCAGGAATATAACAGCACTTCCTGGTATTTAGCACACAACATGTACCTTTCCAGCAATTTTCCGTTATTTTATGTGTCCCAGAATTTGCTATGAAGCACACATACACTACAGACACACATTAGCAAATCAAGATTCAACAAAACAAAAAATGCAGGTTCTCATAAACACCAAACAAAAACTATGAGTAAACCATGACTGACATCATGGGTTGGTCCACGGCAAATGTTCTGAGTGTAGTTGTAGCTGCCTGGTGTGTGTCTGAGAAATTCTGGCACAAAAACTACTCGAGTTGTTATTTTAATTTTGAGAGCATCAGAAAGCATTCACGGTTCAAGTGTGTCTCAAAGCTCAGTGCATTTTCATAGTGCTTCTTAATTCAGGGGGAAATTGTCATTGTACTGACCTGTGGTATAGATGAACGTGCTCTCTCTCTCTCTCTCTCTCTCTCTCTCTCTCTCACACACATTCATTCACTTACATATGCAGACAGTTATGTTTGAACAGAAAATACCTGAAAGACTGAGAGGTTATATAATAAATGTTTGATGCATGTGCTTGATGAGGCATTTCAATATTTTTGACATGGCTATGAAACATACGAACATGTAAACACACACTCCTCGCATGAAGATTTGGCTACCACAGGTGTGTCTCCCGGATCTCAGAGATGATGTTGTTGGCTTTCTGGAGCGCCTGAGAAGACAAAAGAAGGGATAAGGGCGAAATACTATTCTTAAACAAAGCAAAAGTGCACACTTCTGATCCACTTCTGATCCACTTCTGATCCACTTCTGATCCACTTCTGATCCACTTCTGATCCACTTCTGATCCACTGATGACGCACTAATGACGCACTAATGACGCACTAATGACGCACTAATGATGTACTTCTGGTTAATTTCTGATCCATTACTGATTCACGTCTGATTCACTAATGACGCACTAATGACGCACTAATGATGTACTTCTGGTTAATTTCTGATCCATTACTGATTCACGTCTGATTCACTAATGATCCACTAATGATCCACTAATGATGCACTTCTGGTTAATTTCTGATTCACTTCTGATCCACTAATGATGCACTAATGATGCACTTCTGGTTAATTTCTGATTCACTACTGATTCACTTCTGCTTCACTACTGAGTTATTTCTGATTCAACTCTAATTCACTTTTATTTATTTATTTCTCTTTTCTCTTTTGAGTTACATTTCCCTTACTTCTAATTCAAGTCTGATTCACTTGATTAACATTTAATTCACTTCAAATTCAATTCTGATTTACTTTTGATTCCCTACTGATTCAATTCTGATTCTCATTTCAATAATATGAAATATCGAGCCATTGAAATAAGTCCACATTAGTTTATCAGAACTAAGCTTTTTTTCTGCACACCCACAGGTCTCAATGGTGGTATTAGGTAACCATAGCCTACCCGTCATACTGCACTTCTGCCCACTAATGAACTTTTTAACAGCTTATGCGGCTAATTCACATCACCGCTAACTCACCTTCTCCAAGTAGCTCATTAACCCCCTTATACCTTATTTATCTTATACTTATGGATCTGTACACACAAAAACAAACACAAACACGTAAAAGTGACTACTCATTTTACCTCCAGCATGTGGGCGACCTCGGTGCGCTGCTGCGCCGTTTCCTGAGACTCGATGAGCAGCTCCTGTAGCAGAGGCTGCTTGTACAGCTGACCCACAAGTTCACTCTGCAGACGCTCTTTCACAAAGTTCACCAGGAAGTGCATCACTGCTTTGGGCACACTGAGTAGAGAGAGAGAGTTAAAGAAGCGATAGAGAGAAAAGACTGGCTGTGATGGAATACCTTGTAAAGTACTCTTACTGTAAACAGGGTTTTTAAACACTAGTCTGAATTATTTATTGAACTGGGATGAAAAATAACAAGAAAGTACAAGACAGTAACTTTTTTTTTTTTTTTAACGCGACTTGACCTTTGCCCTCTGACCTGTCCTGTATGTTCTTGCGCACGATAAGGAAGTAGCACTTAATGAGGCGTTGGATGACCTCACAGTCCCTCTGCTCACGTGCGCTCAGCTTTCGAGAGACCGGTACTGCCTGCAGGATCCAAAATATATCTATCAGTATCAGTCAATATATAATAATCAAATAATAGATGTCATGTTTCTAATCATATACATACACCAAGCCGACATTTTTAACAGTATAGACATATAACCACCTTCTCAGTAATTGTGTACCTAAAGAAATTGACCTGTAATGTATATTTCCTATATAAGGACACTAAAGGAGCTGGATCTAGGAGGCTTTTTTTTACCGTGTCCAACAGGTTGACTGCTTTAGTAGGACTTCCAAATCCTGGCACTGAGCCTTTTTCCTCCGATGGCATCTTATCATTCTTCCAGCGCTTTCCTCCATCCAGTGACTCAGTCTGGGAATGAATGTGTGATATATGCAGATTATTGTATTTTTACTATATGACGGTTTATTATATACACCAATCATAAAACGAAATTTGAGACATGACAATATATTTTGGGTGGTACAGTGGGGTAGTAATTAGCGTGTCCACCTTACAGCAACAAGGTCCTGGGTTTGATTCCCGGGATCAGGTGTTTCTATATGGAGTTTGCTCCATATGTTCTCCCTGTGCTTGCGTGGGTTTCCTCTGGGTACTCCGGTTTCCTCCCACAGGCCAAATATATGCACATGAGGCTAACTGGCTGTTTCAAATTGACCCTAGGTGCGGATGTGTGAATGGTTGTGTGTGTGTTGGCCATGGTCTGGCGAGTACTCTGCCTTCACCTACAGTCGGCTGAGAGTGACCCTAATAGGATTAAACAATTTAGCAAATGAGTGAGATGAGTGACTGAGAAAGTGAATGTGTGTGTGTGTGTGTGTGTGCGCGAGAGAGAGAGAGAGAGAGAGAGAGAGAGAGAGAGAGAGAGAGAGAGAGAGAGAGAGAGAGAGAGAGAG
>JAOUQZ010000034.1:3083721-3096221 GCA_028564935.1 Neosilurus hyrtlii
TAATAATAATAATAATTATTATTATTATTATTATTATTATTATTATTATTATTATTATTATTATTATTATTATTATTTAAATTATTACCATATACTGTTACTGCAAACTCTTCCAATTTAATACATAATCAAATTATCTATTTCAGAGCAATTTGTTTTTCTTTTCTTTTTTTAAAATTTTGGTTTTCTATAGCTGGGAGCACAAAAGAGCAATGTTAAGTGTGCTGTCAGGGAGAGAGGGATGGCATACTCTCTCTCTCACCCATCACTCACACTAACATTCGCCAGTCGTAGGTGTTTGTGAGTCCGCAGTACAGGAGTGAGAGAGAGAGAGAGAGAGACAACTAATGACTAGAAAGAAATAAGCAAGCAAGAAAGAAAAGCTAGAAGGGAGAAAGAGAAAAAGAAACAAAGTGAGCAACACTAAGAAAGAAGCAAAACCAAAGACTACACTGAAAGAAAGAAATTAAAAAGAATAGAAGAACAAGCGAGAGCAACATTTCTTCTCCCCAACGCAGAAGATTCAATTAATCTGCATCATTATTAATTTAAGAAGTCAGGAAGTGAAGAGAATGGTGAGAATGGAGAAGACGAGACGAAAAGCAATCAGCTCTCTATTCTCAGCTGTTCTCTTAAGATAAGTAGGAATGGGAGCAAAGAAGAACGAGGTCAGAGAGAGAGAGACAGAGAGAGAGAGAGAGAGAGAGAGAGAGAGAGAATTATATATTTCCTCCTGCAGAGTCTGTCTGTTTCCCAATGATGAGTGTTTATTATTCATCTGGAAGAAGACTAAATGCAATACACTGTATATGTAATGTATATAATATGGATTGAGGCTCATTGCTTTTGGTTAATGGGAGTTTAGAATATACAACATGGGAATGGGGTGATCTGATTGGTTCATCTCACAATAATAATGCCTTGATCATAACAGCAGAAAGAATTCCCACCGTTTGTCACAGTCACTGCTTCTGATAATGCTATCCTGGGTTCAGGTGTTTCTGTGTGGAGTTTGCGTTTAAAATGTAAAAATAATCCATAAAAATCTTGTTTTAGTTTGGATTTCTTATGTTCCTGTGTAGTATATACTATATATACTCAGTATATACTCAGGCTCGGTGGCGATTGATGAACAGTGCCCTGAATGTTCCATCTTGGGGGCTTTCCAGTGATCTCCAGCTCGCCTTTGGGAAATAACTGTTATTTATATCGCAGTACTGTTAAATTCTTAATCAATTCTCATTGGTCAGTTGATGGTGAATATTTAAACAGCAGCTCTGACAGAAAACAGCTATATATTCAGTTGAAATTATTTTACATCCCACTGCTCACTTTCACCACACAGTCAGTGATTATGGATCTGTAGTGAATATACACCTGTATCATATCTCAGCTCTATAGGATGCCGTTAATACACTGTAGGATACCATTACCAAAGAAAGAAAGAAAGAAAGAAAGAAGGAGTGGAGGAACATATTGAATGGGGGATGAAGGGAAAGTGTGAGGATGGGAAGAAAGGAAGGAAGAAAAAAGAAAGAAGAGATGGAGGAACATATTGAATGGGGGATGAAGGGAAGGTGTGAGGATAGGAAGAAAGAAAAAAGAGAAAGAAGGAATAAAGGGAGGGTGTGAGGATGGGTGGAAAAAAGAAAGAAGAGATGGAGGAACATATTGAATGGGGGATGAAGGGAAGGTGTGAGGATGGGTGGAAAAAAGAAAGAAGGAGTGGAGAACCATATTGAATGGGGGATGAAGGGAAAGTTTGAGGATAGGAAGAAAGAAAAAAGAAAAAGAAGGAATGAAGGGAAGGTGTGAGGATGGGTGGAAAAAAGAAAGAAAGGATGGAGGAATATATTGAATCAAGGATTAAGGGAGGGAGTGAGGATTGGGTAAAGAAAGAAAGAAGGAATGGGGGATGCAGGCAGGGTGTGAGGATGGGAAGAAAGAAAAAAGAAGGGATGAAGTAACATTGAAGGAGGGATAAAGGGAGGGTGTGAGGATAGAGAGAAAGGAAGGAAGAAGAAGGGATGAGGGATGGGAGGGATGAAAGAAAGCAAAGTAACGTGTCCTGCTATATAGAAAGCTAAAATCAAATGTAATCTCTCTATCTCTTTCTCTCTCTCTCTCTCTTCATCTCTCTTTTTCTTCATCTCTTTTTCTCTCCCCTCTTTCTCTCCACCCCCCCTCTCTCTTTCCATCTCACTCTTTCTTTCTTCATCTCTCTCTCTTCATCTCTCTCCTCCCATTCTCTCTATCTCTTTCTCTGTCTTTCTCTCTCCATTTCTATTTCTCTCTCCCCCTTCTTTCTTTCTCTCCATTTTTTTCTCTCTTCCCTTGTCTCTCTGTCTCTCAATCTCTCCCAATCTCTCTTTACCCTCTCACTCCATCTCTCTCTCTCTTTCTCTGTCTATCGCTCTCTCTCTCTCTCCCCATTTCTCTCCTTCTTTTCTACATCTCTCTCTCCCTTCTCTCTCTGTCTCTCCATCTTTTTCTCTCTCTTCCCCCTCTCTCTCTTTATCTCTCTTTTTCTCTCCCCCCTCTATCTCTCTCTTTCTCTCCATCTCTCCCCCCTCTTTCTCCATCTCTCTCTCCCCTGGTCTTTATCTCTCTTTTTATCCCTCTTTCTCTCCATCTCTCCCTCCTCTCTCTCCATCTCTCTCCCCCTCTCTATATATATCTCTCTGTCTCTTTCTCTCCGTTTCTTCCCTCTCTCTCCATCTCTCTCTTTCCATGTCTCCCCCACTCCATCTCTCTCTCTCCCACTCTCTCTCTCCCTCCTCTGCCCCCCACTATCTATCTCTCTCTCTCTATCCCTCTCTGTCTGTCTTCCTTTCCATCTCTCTCCCACTCTCTCCCCCCTCTCTATCTCCCTCTCTCTCTCTCTCTCTGTCTCTCTCTATCTATCTCTCTGTCTGTCTCCCTCTCCATCTCTCTCCCACTCCCCCCATCTCTCTCTCTCTCTCTCTCTGTCTCTCTCCCTCTCCATCTCTCTCTCCCACTCTCTCTCTGTCTCTCTCTCTGTCTCTCTCTCTCTCTCTCTCTCTCTCTCTGTCTCTCTCCCTCAATCCCCCCACAGCACTGATGAGCAGTAAGCTGTGGGTGATTGAGCGTCAGACGTTTCAGAGAATCATGCAGAGGAGCAGCGTTCTCCACATCACTCAGTCTGTGGATGTTCTCCGCAGGTCAGAGCCTTAATTTCATCTCCTTTAGAAATCTCAACAATATCAGACCTTGGAACATACCATTCATGAGCAAACACAAAACACCACCGCATGCTTTCTATTCTGCGTGGTATTCAGTGGTATTCAGTGGTATTCAGTGGTATTCAGGGGTATTCAGGGGTATTCAGTGGTATTCAGTGGTATTCAGTGGTATTCAGTGGTATTCAGGGGTATTCAGGGGTATTCAGGGGTATTCAGTGCAGGCAAAGTGGAGGTGAAGCGAGGAGCAAATCTGGGCCGCAGGAAAATATTAACTTGCTGTAATGTATTTTAATAAAAATTATATATATATATATATATATTATTTGTTCATTTTCATCTGTTGTCCTCCCTTCTTTTGTTTGTGTCCTTTTTCAGTGTGCCGTTGCTCTGCACTTTACCAGAGGACACTCTCATTAAAATCTCACATGCACTGCAAGAGGTAAGTATTCATCATGTCACTGCTCTGTATGTACTGTATCCACTGTATGCTCCAAGTCTATATGAGAATAGTGTAATCTGATTGGTTCATTGTATCTGTGTAAAAGCGTCTTTTTAAGTATATACTACACGGAAACATAGAGAAAAACAAACAGCTAAAGTTTTTTTTATTATATTTTCATATTTTTACTTTTGTAATCTTTATTTTGTGGGCTGAACGGTGGCGTAGTAGTAAACACATCCCCTCATTGCAAGAAGGTCCTGGGTTGGAATCCTGCCCTCGGTCAGGGCGTTTCGGTGTGGAGTTCGCATGTTCTCTCTGTGCTTGTGTGGGTTTCCTCCGGGTACTCCTGTTTCCTCCCGCAGTCCAAAGACATGCACATTAGGCTAATTGGCTGTTCGAAAATTGCCCCCATGTGTGAATGGGAATGGTTGTGTGTGTGTTGTTAGGGGTGTACCCTGCCTTCACCCAGAGTTGTCTGAGAGAGGCACCAGTCTCCCTGCAACCCTATTAGGATTAAGGGGTTCGGCAAGTGAGTGAGTGAGTAATGATTACTTTTCTATTAATTTATGAATTATTATTATTAAGTTTTACTCAGACTACGTCTCTCGGCTGGTCTGGGAACCCCTCTGTGTCCCCCAGGAAGAGCTGGAGGAAGTGGCTGGGGAGAGGGGCGTCTGGACCTGACCGCTTAGGCTGCTGCCCCTGCGACCCGACCCCAGAAAAAACATAAGATGATGATGATGATGATGATGATGATGATGATGATGATGAAGTTTTAATCATATGTCAGTGGAAGACAAATGAATAAATAAATAAATAAATAAATAGATGACTTACCCATGACAGAGGCAGGTCAGGTGAGCCAAGCTTTTAAAGGTCAATAATGACGATACCACAAGCATTATCCCTTCAGTATAATATGTTTTAATCCTGAGATAGCAGACCAATCAGACTGTGCCATTCCTGAGTACGATGTATTAATAGACAAATTCTGGGATTATACTTGAATTAAAATGGGCGACAAGAACTTGCGTTTTGCCACAGATTCTCACTCTTACTCACTCACTCACTTGCCAAACCGCTTACTCTAATTCGCATTGTCGGGAGGCTGGAGCCTGTCTCAGCCGACACTGGGCGAAGGGAGGTACCCCCTGAACAGCTCGCCAGACCATCATGGCTAACACACACACACACACACCATTCACACTCACACCAAGGCAATTTGGAACAGCCAGTTAGCCTAATGTGCATGTCTTTGCGCTGTGGGAGAAAACCGGAGTACCCTGAGGAAACCCATACAAGCGAAGGGAGAACATGCAAACTCCACAATAAATCAACCGAGTCTTGGACTCCAAATCCATGACCTTCTTGCTGTGTGGTGGATGTGTTAACCTCTACACCACTGTGCCGTTCATTGCTTTCACATTATTTATTTCATAACACGCTCCTTTCTGGCAGTGTCGTTACAGCGATGGTGACTACATTGTGAGACACGGCGCTCCCGGAGGCACCTTCTTCATCGTGAGCAGTGGCCAGGTGAGAAAGCTACAGACAGCCAAGTGTGAGTTCAATGGATATTTACTTCTTTACTTACCTGACAGCTCACTTGAAACGCTTAGACATTTTTTGCTTAAATATTTAATTAAAATAGAGCAAGATGAGTGTGGATTCATATGACATGTGAGTGTGTGTGTGTGTGTGTGTGCGTGTGTGTGATCATTCATGAGGTGCGAGTGTTAGAGAGGCGATCGGTCAGTGAGGACAATGTCTGTGTATCCATCCTGTCCAGAGGAGACAGCTTCGGAGACAGAGCTCTGAAAGGGTAAGAAAAAAAAACGACTAAGTATCCAGCAGGGGGCGATGATCTCCATCACACCAGGCTGCGCCAACACGCTCTGTTCCCTTTGCAGTTTTGAAGGTGGAGGTGGAGGTGTGCAGAGAGTTATGTATCGAAAAATATAAACTGTACAGATATGAATACCGGGGAAGCATGGCGGCGTAGGGGCTAGTATGTCTGAGTCACAGGAGGAAGCTTCTGAGTTTGCAGGTTCTCTCCATACTTGCAAGTGTTTCCTCCGGATACTCCGGTTTCCTCCCACAGTCCAAAGACATGCACATTAGGCCAATTGGCTGTTCTATATTGCCCCTAGGGGTGAAAGTGAGTGTGGGTGTGAATGGTTGTGTGTGTTGGCCCTGTGATGGTCTGGCGAGCTGTTCAGGGTGTACCCAGCCTTCACCTGGTGTTGGCTGAAATAGGCTCCAGCCTCCCCATGACCCTAGTAGGAGTACACGCTTCCCCTAACAGCTACTTTTGTCCACTTCCATTGAACGCTACATCATGACATCATTCATATATTTATTCATTTTCTAAGCCTCTGCGGGGAGGCTGGCACCCATCTCAGCCAACTCTGGGAAACAGCTCGACAGATCATTGCAGGGCCAACACTCATACAAACACTCACACTTAGGGTGATTTGGAACAGCCAATTATCCTACTTTGCATGTTTTTGGACTGTGGGTGGAAACCAGAGTACCTGAAGGAAACCCACGCAAGCGTGGGGAGAACATGCAAACTCCACACAGAAACACCCCGAGCCCAGGGATGCAACCCAGGCCTTCTTGCTGTGAGGCAGACATGCTAACTACCTCGCCACCATGCCGCCCACAACGTGACATCATCACCTAATATTGAATGAATATCTATGTGTTTTTTTTTTCTTCAGTGAAGTATCAAGGTCTTTGAGTGTGGTTTCTTCAGGTGATGTCACTTGTCTGGTCATAAACAGAGAGTAAGTATCTCATCTCAAATGATGATGTTTTTTAACAGTTATATGCAACATATATATACTGTAGCTTTAAAATGAATGCAGGAAGTTCTGGAAAAAGGAAAAGTCAACAATAATGTCATATTCTCAGGTGTGTCATGAAGTTCATAGGGGCATCAGCAGACACAACGGACAATGGAGGCAATGACCCAAAACTCACGTGAGCCATCCACAGTCGAGAGCAGTTCGCTATTATTATAAATGTTTCTAAACCATTTGTATAATAATTCTATATTGTACATTCAGACACACTGTACCGTACTGTTGCATTCTCACTTCTGATTGGCCAGAATTTGATGTTTTTTCTATA
Organism: Neosilurus hyrtlii; assembly: GCA_028564935.1. Classification (NCBI taxonomy): domain Eukaryota; kingdom Metazoa; phylum Chordata; class Actinopteri; order Siluriformes; family Plotosidae; genus Neosilurus; species Neosilurus hyrtlii. The sequence continues at coordinate 3,090,502 of JAOUQZ010000034.1, forward strand.
ACAGCAGTTCTGACAGTAACTCATTAGCCAGTTGCAGAGTAACTCGAGTTAATTGGAGGGCTTATAAATTGGAATTATAATTCGGTGAATCTGAAATCGGCCTGCAGGACAGCAGACGGCGGCGACGGACTGTCCCACTTCTCACTTGGTGATGTTCAGGTGCTGTGCGGTGTTGGAGAAGGACGGTATAGCCACACAAAGCTGGTAAGAGTAAAGCTAATCATGGCACTATTAAAAGTGCAATATGTTAGTGAGATATCCATCCATCCATTTGCTGAACCACTTAATACTATTGGGTCACGGGGAGGCTGGTGCCTATCTCAGCCAACTTTGGGTGAAGTGTACACACTGAACAGCTCGCCAAATATTCACACTCACACTCATACCTACGAGCAAATTGGAACTGCTTGTTAGCCTAACGTGCATGTCTTTGAACTGTGGGAGGAAACCCAGAGTACAAGGAGGAAACCCATACACATATGGGGAGAACATGCAAACTCCACGCAGCAACGCCCTCGCCAAGTCTAGTACTCGAACCCAGGACCTTCTTGCTATGAGCGAACGTGCTAACCACTATTTCCTCTCACAGACATGCCCCTAAGCGTGAGTGTGGTAGGGTGTACCCCACCTTCGCCCAGTGTTGGCTGAGATAGGCTCCAGCCTCTCCATGACCCTAATAGCACAAATGAGTGCATGAGTGAGTAAATTGCTATATGTTAGGATTTCCTCTCTGTCATCACACTCGGTCTGTCTTTTCCTTCAGGTACACGTGAAGAACGATACCAGTCGTGTGTTCGTACTGAAGGTCATAAATAAGCACGCTTTAGAGTGCTCAGGCAACAGAGCACGTGTCCTCACCGAAAAACAAATCCTGATGGACGCTCGCTGTCCTTTCATTGTCAGGTGAGCTCTCATCAGTTACTTTGACCTCACAAGGACTTCCTGTCCAGCTGTCTCAGACAGTCTCTGAGTTTTCTCCCAAAATGAAAACGTGACGCTATGTGCATTTAAATGTCTGTTTAGAAGAATATCCTGTCTTCTCTCAGGTTATATTGTACCTTCAGAGATGCAAAGTGGCTCTATATGCTGAAGGAGGCGTGTTTGGGTGGAGATCTGTGGACTTTACTCAGAGAGAGGTAACTGTTCTTTATAAACATGTAACGAAGATACAGTACAGAATGGTGATTATCATCATCATCATTTCATCATTTTCTGAACCGCTTAATCCTAATTAGCTGGTGCCCATCTCTGGCAACTCTGGGCGAGGGCAGAGTACACCCTGGACAGCTCACCAGGCCATCGCAGGGCAGAATTCCTACTCTTTAAGACAGCAATGGTTCTTTTACACGCTTCTCACCACAGACAGTGAGAGACATGGATGGCCTTTGATAACCCAGTTAGCTGCACTGGGGGGACAGCAGTGACAACCCGTTGACTGTGGGGCTTGAACCCCTGACCTTTGGATCAGCACCCTACCACTGGGCCACCACTATCTCGCTAGCTGTACATTCTCCTGCTAATTAAATGACTATTTACTAAAGAAATTAATCATGTGATACTAAATAGTGATTTAAAAAAATGTTCTCGCTTCCACTAATGATGTTGTCCATAGCAACAAACAACATGCAGATACAGCAGACCACTGAATACCGCAAGGGATCGATCAGATTCTGTAATATCAGTTCACTGATCCATATACACACAATGGCCACTTTAATAGGAACACTGGTACAACTGCTTGTTCATGCATTATCAAACCATAAGCAATCTGAGAGCGAAAACCTCTGCTAAGGCAACTCGTTTCCACCCTTATTTCCTTTTCTCAACAAGCTGTATATATTTTAAATGCAACTTGGTTCCTGAGCAAACACTGGGTTGTGATAGATCTTATGTAGATGTTTAACTGTACTTTTTTGTAGAAGCATTGGTAATAAATTCAAATTCAAATTTATTTGTCACGTACAAAATCATACACAGTACAATATGTGGTGAAATGCTCCTAAAATTTGAAGAATAAAAACTATCAATATCAAGAAGAAAAATAACAATAACAATAACAATATATATTTGAAGGACGTAAAGGTAAAGAATACTTTTAAAAATTCCCAAATTCTGATCCTGATCCAGATCACCACCCAAATCTAATGGAGTGGTACAAACAAAAAAACAAAAAAAACAAAAAAGAGCAAAAGAGAGCACAAGCACCTGCCTGCTGTAATACCCCACAACACAATTTAAAGGATGTTAAAGAATCCCTTAAAAAAATACAGGGTCCAGATATCACTTTCCTTGCCCAAATCCCCACCTTTGGTAGAAATTTCATGAGGCTCATAACAAACACACAATCCTAACCAAAAACGTTCCCTCCTTGGTAGAGCTAACAAACAGACACAGACCAAAATATGATCTTATTAACAGAGGTCTGGTCACCTGGAGTCAAAACAGTCACATCAAACCTCAGAATGTGGGAAAATGTGATCATATGAAAGGTTTATTGGTGCCAGATAGGGTTGGTTTGGTTACCAACACTGGATATTTCAAGACTGGAAAGAATCCAGATGTTTTTTCTGACCTTCAACTAACTAGTTTTAGTATAGTGTTCCTATTAAAGTGGCCAGTGAGTGTATTCTTACCACACAAAAATTAATAAACATCATACTATTGTATAGTATTGTAAATTACTGCAATATATCTATAACCACAGTTTATAGTGGTGTGTAAGTGTACCCCAAGAAATGTAATATTCTCTGCCATGTTTGTTTCAGGGGTCCGTTTGATGACAACGCAGTCCGTTTCTATGCAGTCTGTGTTCTGGAGGCTTTGAGATTCCTCCATGGCCAAGGCATCATCCACAGAGACCTGAAACCAGAGAACGTGCTACTAGATCAGAAAGGATATGCCAAACTGGTGCAGTGTTCTCATTTGTCTCGGTGTACATCCTGTCCCTGTTTTCATCTTTTTTCTCCAAAGCAGAGACATCAATAATCCATTATTTATGTCCTCAAGCTCACTTCTTTGTACAGTATGATTAAGCACAAAGTATACACTGCCCGAACAAGAAAAAAAGTCGCACACACGAATATGTTGGTGCTCAGCCTTTATCCTCGCTTACAGCACGTTATCTTCATGCCATTGTGTCAACAAACTAAGCAACATAACATTTACTGCCATCCAGCGTCGGGTTCATTTCTCACCGACGTCTTGAACTGATGAGGGAAAAACTGAACCACTCCATAAAGTCTTCTCCAGCACAACCTGAACACTTTCAGTAGGGTTAAGGTCACGACTCTCTCTCTCTCTCTCTCTCTCTCTCTCTCTTTTAGGCAGGCTTTGGCTCTGCTAAGCAGCTTGGCTCTTTCCAGAGAAGCTGGTCATTCTGTAGTTCAGCAGCTTACCAGGCTCCAGAGATCATCCTGCACAAAGGTCACGGTGTGATGGTAGATCTCTGGGCTTTAGGAATTTTTGTTTACGAGTTACTCAGTGGCAGGTGAGAAGTACAACCCCATCTCTACATGTCAGCAAATTGTGTCCAAAACAGACTTCACATAAATTTGTCTGTCAAATAACTCTGTGTATCCCAACCCCTGCAGCCCTCCGTTCTCAGGCCCAGATCAGCTAAAGATCTACGCAGCTGTTTTGAAGGGAATCGATGCTGTCGAGTTCCCAGAAGCCATCAGGGAACCTGCGGCTGATCTCATCAAACAGCTATGCAGGTAAAAACAGACCAAGTGATTATTAGTGAGGAAAGAGCTTCAGTAGGATGAGCTGTAGTGAGAAATGACACTGCTGGTAAGAATTGATATTCTGTTCCTCAAAGATTTGAGGTATTATGGGAAAAAGTCCATCCTGAACGTGCTTGTTAGTCTTGTGGGATGTTCCTGCGATGCAGTACATGTGAATATCTACCACAGTGGTCCGAGAAAAGACAACCACTGCATCATGCACTGGCATCATGGGGTATTTTGTGCAGAACTATGACATTCAATCTCAATGAGTTTCCAGGTAGTAACACCACAAAATGTGGAAAAGTTCAAGGGGATGAATATTCATGCAAGCCACTGCACAGTGTGCACATTACCATATCTCTCAGAATAGCCATGCTCTTTATTCAACATGGCTCTGTTTTATTCTGCGGATTTGTGTGGCTCCTGATGTCATTTATCACGCCACTTTCAGAGAGAGTCCCGCAGAGAGACTGGGCCAGAGGAACGGGGTCAGAGACATCCAAGGACACAAGTAAGAATTCAGCATTGGTAAACTAAAGATTTCTTTTTCTGCACAAACAGAAATCCATTGGAGCGGCATAGTGGTGTAGTGGTTAGCACATCTGCCTTAAAGCAAGAAGGCCCTGGGTTCAAGTCCCGTTTCTGTGTGGAGTTTGCATGTTCTTCAAATGTTTGCATGGGGTTTCCTCCGGGTACTCCAGGTTTCCTCACACAGTCCAAAGACATGCATATTAGACTAACTGGCTGCTCCAAATTGCCCCTAGGTGTGAGTGTGAATGGTTGTGTGTGTGTGTGTTGGCCACTGTTCAGGGTGTACCTTGCCTTCATCCAGTGTCGGCTGAGTCAGGCTCCAGCTTCCCTGCAACCCTAATAGGATTAAATGCTTTGGCAAAATGAGTGAGTGAGGATCATTTTCAGGATCTTTTTCATTCCTGTGTTTCTGCAGGTGGTTTGAAGGATTTGACTGGGATGCTGTGTGTAGAGCCTCACACACACCACCTATATTACCACACGTAAGGACAGTGGAGCTTACACGGCGTCTTGAAACGCACCAAGAGATCCTCGTTACAAATTTGACATTATGCCTAGCATGGGTTTGTTTGTTATTTCATCTGATGGTTTCATGTCTTGCAGGTGGTCCAAGGGGTTTGGGAAGGTTCCAGCACTGAGAATCATGCAGATTCCTCCCCAGTGGATGATTCAGACTGGGACAAAAACTTTTGATCTGTCCATTGGTTAGATATTCTGTGATGGATTATATGAAAAGACTGTTATAAAGTACTTTCTTTATTAAATACTTAGAAACTTTTTCGGCCAGACAGATATGGACCTGATATACAAAATATAAATCATTTTCTATGTGGCTGACTCACACGTAAGTGATTGTGTCCGAAAGTACAAGCGAATTTTATTTCGAAGGGAATTGAATAAATTTGAACTGGAATTCGCATGTTTTCGGATTTTGGTGAAAAAATTTGCTGTGAAATTAGACTTAATAGATATGATTATTAGGTATTCGAAGATATTCTACGGTTTTCGAAAAGACCGCTTTCGAGCATGATGGCGTTTTTTTTCGGCCGAAACCAACCGAAAACGACGTCACACTGTTTCGCGGCTATATCGCTTGAGTCAGGTCTCAGTCTGATGTGTTTGTATATGTTACTGGTATCTTCTTATGAAATCAGTGTCACATTTTTTTCTATATAAAAGGGTTAATCGTATTGCATTATGATTTTAGTTGATTGCAAACAGCTGCTATAAAGTTAATTAAATAATAAATGTCCCCATACCACCCCATGAATGCCCGATCCTGTCTTATCTAGGAAACTAAGCAGGGTTGGGCCTGGATAGTACTTGGATAGGAGACCACCTGGGAATACCAGGTTCTGTGCAAGGGGCATCGAGGGAGGGCAAAGGCAGACCACCCTCAGATAATAAGATCCTTAGTTAACCATGAGTTCCAGAATCTGGGACTCAGTGGCAGCTGAAGCCTGG
>JAOUQZ010000034.1:3098721-3118004 GCA_028564935.1 Neosilurus hyrtlii
TGTAAACGAGTTCATTCATTCTTCCCTTCGCGACACACTGTCTGAGTCGTCGAACACCCCGAACTTGGATTTATTAAAGAGTGTAATGGTACCAAGGCCCGAACGGGATCTTAAAGAACACAAACGAACTAATAAAGGCACTTTTTCCGCCGCGCGCTCTTTGTGTAGCGCGTGACACGTGGACGCGCGCCCCGGCGAACAGCCGCGTACAGAGTACAAGCGATACCACCATGTGCATCTCATATCGCGATACTGCTCACGATATGAGGGCTCATAGTACTAAAGTCCATGGTGCGAAGAAGGTCCCGGGTTCTGTTCCCGGGCTCGGGTGTTCCTGTGTGGAGTTTGCATGCTCTCCCTGTGCTGGCATGGGTTTCCTCTGGGTACTTTGGTTTCCTCCCACAGTCCAAAGACATGCACGTTAGGCTAACTGGCTGTTTCAGATTGACCCTAGGTGAGAGTGTGAACGGTTGCACTACCATGGTCTGGTGAGCTGTTCAGGGTGTATCCCGCCTTCGCCCCAGGGTCGGCTGAGATAGGCATCACCCCCCCAACCCCCGCGCCATATACGTGCTTACCAGTGAATCACCGTGTTATCACCTTTACACGTTTAATCACCACATTAATGGAGTTATGTGAGCAGATTACCAACAATGCTGGAGATGAATCATATATCGGCGACACCAATGTATATCCGCTGTAGCTAAAGTATTAGCATTACTAGTTTTAGATTTAAATCCACTGCCACTCGTGTTTCGTCATGACATATAGGGGCCCAGACCTCATATTCTCCATAGCAGTACGCCGTGTGTATTATTTACCTGCATGCAAGTAAAAAGAATAATTTGGTACGCTTGAAAGTAATAGGGTGCAAAAACCTCGAATGAAACGAATGGTTTGCGTCCATGCGGAAAGTCATGAGCGACAAGGCGAAATTTCCTCAAGTGATGTGAAATGGGTGGGTACAGAGTTCAACTGGCCTGAAGTTCCCACCCAGTGATGCGATTCAACCGATAACCAATCAGAACTTAGTTACTGTTGATTGACCGATGCCGCCAAACACACTGAGTTCCCTGAAACGTTTTTCGGAGGGAAACGCTGCATACGAGTTTAATAGTTATGCCTGTATCCGCATAATCGAACAGCTCATTATCACCATGACAAAATATCCTGGGCTTTACGACCGCACGCATAAATTTACAAAGATAATAATCGGGAACGCCAGGCTTGAGTCCGCGTTTGTATAACAGTTGGAATTTCCTGTGAGTTTCAATTTATCTACGTTTAACTCTTGGTTTACGATGCACAAGAGCCTCCGTTCTAAACTTGCCACGCATTAATAATAACGATAAACTATTTTTAATGATACAATGAACTGAAATAATACAAGATAATTACGAAAATATGCGAGACCGTTAACTAGGCAACAAAAGCTGACGACGCTTTAGTTGTGGAGTGTTTCGATTGCACCTGGGTGTGAGTGTAAAGGGGTTTTTTGTTTTGCACATTAGTAGAACTCAGTGATGTCATGTTTTTAATGAAAGATTAACGCCATGCAAACTTCGGCTGCATTCGACCGTCACTGAAACAACCTTGCATTATAATCAATACCAAAATCAGACTAGACAATATTATGTCCTTTATGATGGTCGCCATGTTGGATTAGCCAATCATGGTGCCATTAATGGTTCTGGCATATGGAAATGGTGGGTTACTGATCGGAAGGTTGGGGGTTTAATCCCCAGTGCCACCACTGGTGGGCCCTTGAGCAAGATGATTGTTGGTCGCTCTGGACAAGATGGCAAAAATGTGTAAGTTCTTGCAACGTTTTGGTTGCAAGTCTGTCAGCACTGCAAGTTTAACCCTAACCAATCCTCGTTCACATCCTTGCATGTTGTGAAGGAGAAACAGGATGTAGAAGTGGTTAAACTACTTGAGGAAGTCTAAAAAAATCTGATGTGCTAGACTTTTTCATTGATCTGTGGATCCAGAACCAGGTTGCAAGGTGGAAACACATCCTGACTGGGATGGCAGGGATCGCAAGAATGCATACATACCCACCTGCATGCGCTCATGCACATCCAAAGGGCAAGTCAGTGTATTTGTATACATGTTTTTGGGAGATGGAAAGAAACCAGAGAACCTGGAGGAAACCCAAACAGGCATGGGCTCAGGATCGAACCCTGAGGTTTTGAGGCAGCACCAGTAGAAAGCTGAGTGGCATTCATGTTCACTTTGTAAATACACTATAGGAGGTGTCACATATTGAAATGTACATTGTAAATAGTGTACCGTGTGATTTTTTTTATAGAGCTACACTATCCTGTATATAGTATATAAGTGAACTACACTGATTTAATAGCTTCTAATACAGTTCTAACAGTGAGCTCTTAGTGAGTCAGTCTACCTTTCAGCAAGAGCTCTGTGTGTATGTGCAGCTGTAGACTCTAAACATTAATAGAGAAGAAAACAGACAGGGGGAAAGATAACATAGAAGACGTGTCTGGTCATGGTGCGCTGGAGTTGATGGTGGTATGATAACAGCCAGATGTTTAAGTACTTAACGATGTGTGTTGTGAAACTGGATGTGGGCTGATACTTAAAATCAGGTTCTTCAAATTGAAACAAGCCCTGAAAGGTCATGAAACACGGAGCAACAATTTTTATTTTTTATTTTTTGCCTTCTGGGCATTATCCTGTAAGTGTTCTGGGCACAACAGCAAGTATTTCATGAAGCGGCGAATGCTGGCGAACGTATGGAATTTTGTCAGCGTTTGTAAAAGGTTGCAAAACAATTTGCAGGCAGGTTTTAGGGTCGCGAACAATTTTCATGTTTCATGTTTAGAGGTGAACCCTTATTTTTGCCAACATTCATTTAAAAGTTTGGCTAAACCGGCTTTAGTTCTGGAACCTTGGCTGGAAAAAAAGACTAGATGGAGACTGAAAGTATCTTTTTTCCCAAAGTCCTGAATTTATTAAATTATTACAGGAGGAGCTTAATAACTTTTTTAACTTGGCATGGGCTCTACTGAGAGGATTGGCATAGCGTGGGTGGCGTCAAGGCCAAACATTAGAGGGGAAATTATAGAAAAAAATACAACAATTGCAAAGAGCTGTGATTCTTGAGGAAGAGCTCAAGGAATTGGAGAGGAAACTTTCAGAAAACTATACTGATGCAATGTTTTTGATTTTTAATAAAAAATTCGAGTCGCTTTTATGAGAGTGGAGCAGGGAAGCTTTTGTCGAGAGCTAAAACAGAAAGCGGCTACTTACACAATACCTGCTGGTAAGGATGAGGATGGGGTGCTTAAGACAAGTACCGGAGATGTTAATAAAGTCTTTCTAAATTTCTACAACAGACTTTACAAGTCAGAGATAGAGTAGGATAGAAATAAGTGTGATGATTTCATTTCCAGGTTTAACATACCCAAATGTACTGAAGACCAGCGATCCTATTTAGACGGCCCTATAATGACTGAAGAGGTTAAGAAGGCTGTATCACTAATGAAAGTAAACTAATGATTTCCATCAGAATACTATAAAAGGTTTCTTGATAGATTAGCCCCGATTTTAACTAAGGTTTATGAGGAAGTGTTTTTATTGAGGAGGATGCCAAAAACATTTATTAAGGCCTTGACCTCGCCAATTTTTAAAAAAGACAAAGATCCGACAGACCCGGGCAGTTTTAGGCCGGAGAGTTTAATCAACGTAGACTGCAAGATACTAACAAAAGTTTTGTCCCTTAGATGGAAAAGGTATTGCTGTGTTAGATCAGGTGGGGTTAAGGGGAGAAGATCCTCAGGTAATGTCACGAGACTTTTGCACCTCATATGGTTAAATAAGGATAACCACACACCCGTGGTTGCTCTGTCACTGGATGCTCATAAGGCGTTTGATAGAGTGGAGTGGAGATCCTTCAGGATACTCTAAAGGCATTCGGATTTGGTGAAAGTCTGATTAAATGGATTAGCGTAATTTACTCAGGCCCTCGGGCAGCTGTATTAACCAATGGAATGATCTCATCTTTTTTTTAACTTGAAAGGAGGGACAAAAGAAGGAGACCCACTCAACCGTCTTCTTTTTACACTATTCGTAAAGCCTTTGGCGGCAGCAATCAGAATGAGAACAGGTAATAAGGGGAGTTGGGCAGAGAACACAAGATGTTTTTGTACGCTGATGATATATTATTGCTTCTTATTAGGGATCTTTCCTCTTCAGTGCCAAAAATTCTATCTACAACAGAGACTTTTTCAGAGATCTCAGGATATAGGATAAATTGGCAGGATTCAGAGGCTATGCTGGTGTCTAAGGGGTGTTTCCAAGCTCTTGACTCTCCATTCCACTTGAGGTGGATCCCTGTTGGTATGAAATATTTGGGTATTGGCTTATGCTTTGATTTAACTGATATTATCTCTATAAATATGGACCCGATGTTACAAAAACTAAAGGTACATTTAGGTAAGTGGATGGTGTTAAATCTCACACTGTGGGGGGGAAACTACAGCTATTAAGATGCTTGTCGCTCCTCAATTTAATTATATATCTATGATGATACCAGTAACCATTAGTAGTCTATTTTTAAAACAATATAATGGGCTAATTAAAATATTTTTGTGGAATGGTAAGAAGCCGAGAATTGGATTAAGAAAACTATGCGCTTCCAGAGGCATTGTGGGGATGGCACTTCCAGATTCGGAGCTATATAATATTGCATTAGCCATCGCCCGCTGCAATGGGCACCAATCCTCCCTGTGACCCTAATTAGGATTAAGCGGTTCAGAAAATGAATGAATGAGTAATATTACATTAGAAATTAAGTGAACACTGGAAAACACTGGATTCGGTTCTGGGGTGGGTTAAAGATGAAAGGGCTCTGTCAACTCCTTGTAATATCATTCAGCTTCTCTCACAAAAACCTGTTAGTGTAATACAGCAAAAGCCGATCTTGCACCATCCACAGCGGACATGGACCAAAGCACAGAAGATATTAGGAATATGTCCTTATAAACAATGCCATTCCTCAGTCTGGAATAACCCAGCAGTACGTGTAGGGAAATCTCCCTTCGTGTGGCGTAAATGGCTTGAGAAAGGAGTACAGAAAGTAGAGAACTTGCATATGGATGAGACATTTATGCCATTTAGTCTGTTAAGAGAAGTTTTCAATATGACAGAAAGAGGGGATTTTTGGAAGTATTTACAACTCAGGAGAAGTGTGAATTCTGTGATTGGTCTAAAACTGGTACAGAAAGAAAATATGATCAGGGACTGGTTAAACTCGCCTAGTAATTTACATTTGGCGTCAGGGTTTTATACAAAACTATTAAGCAAACAAGATGGACTCTGATACAGTTTGAGATTAATTTGGCAAAGGGATCTAAATATTGTGCTTAAGGAAGAGGTATGGAGTAATATACTTTGGAACATCGGTTGGGCTTCTAGAGATGCAAGAAGTAAATTTATTCATTATAAAATTGTACACTGGTATTATTATTCTCCGTCAAAGATGTTTAAGATGGGCCTACTACAAGAGAGTAACTGTTGCAAATGCAGCAATGATACTGGTGCCTATCTTCACGTTTTCTGGGAATGTCCTTTGGCGTTTCCGTTTTGGACTGAAGTGATTAAAAATTTGGAGACGTCGACTGGACTGTCTGTGTGATAAGTCTCTCATGCCCCCTGGATTTACAAAAGAAATGTTGGGGCTTGTGGTGGCTGGGTTTACTGTGGCTGCAAGACTTAACCTGAGGAACTGGAGAAGCCCCCACGGGCCTCAGACTGATGTTGGATTAAACTCATGACCAAGGCTGCTTTATTTGAATCACCAATTGCTAAGGTAAGCAATGCCCAGGAAGAAACAAGCCAAATATGGAGTCGTTTGATGTTATTTGTCAGATCACAGGACGTGGTTTCCACTGCACAAGGGCATGGGGTGTGCCATTTTTTTCTTTTCCTTTTGTTGTATGTTGTGTTGTGGGTTGTTTATTTTGTGTGTGGTGCTTTCTCATTGTATGTTTATATGGAAATGAAAGTTCAATAAAAACTTGGATGACCAAAAAAAATAATTAGCTCATCCCAAAGTTACAACGTTCAGAAGCATAGGCAGCTTCATGAGATACTAGCTTTCTATTGGGATACTTGAGAGAGCTACTCTACCTTAAAAACCACGAGTGCGAAACGTTCGGTTGTGTTGAAAATCCGAGTCGAGTGCTGGATCAGTACAACCATGTTTTTTTTGTTTGTTTGTTTGTTTTTCCTCCCCTTAACTGTCTACCTTTTCTTCATTTGCATAATTTCTCCACCCATATTTGTGATGGACCGCCTCCAAAATCTGCCCAAATGGACATGGTAATCCCATTCACCATTCTTGCTACCTTTAGTCCAAGCTGAACTGCCCCCAGGTGGGAATAGGTGTGTGCCTGGTGCACTGCGATGGATTCAGAACCTACTGCAACCCGGAGAGATTACCAAATAAACAGAGAGAGCTGTTTCACTCATTCTGCCTGGTCTTTGCTCGGCCTCCTGTTTATTCACTCTCTTTCTAGCTCACATGTTCTGCATTGTTACCTCTGGAGAGATCGACTCTTAATACCCCTCCACCTGTGTGTAATTCACCCTCTTTCTTTATACTGGCAGTGTATTTGTATGTTTTACCTTGGAGCTGAGGTCACATTGCTGTTTGTCTGCAGAACGAGGTTCAGACGTGTTATGGGCGGAAACTCAGCAACAGTGACAATGCTCATGCACTTCAGTAATGAACGGTGCCATATTCACCTTTCTGGAATGTGTACTGAGAGCAAACTGCCAAATGGGTGTGGCTCTGGAACACAAAAAAACTGAAAGGGAGTGTGTGTACAGTCTCAAGGGATTTGCTAGTTTTATATTTGCAGGTAGAAAAGAAGGAAACTAAAGATGTTTATTGGATTCAGTTGGAGATGAAGAGTTTCATAAACACATTAATGAAAAATTAAATGAATGAAAAAATTGTCATGCTTAACTCCTGTCCATTTAGAAATATTACCCATAGTCCATATGGAGGTGTTACCTACTTGTCAAGTTTGTTTTTCACTGACTGTGAGAACGGAACCCCACGTGCAGTCGTTCCCGAAGTGAAATGTTTTCACCGTTGGTGCAAGTTTTCCACTTTTTTAGGCCTTCTCCATTCATGAGATCATGTTTTTCTGATTGATGCCATGATTACGCAAAAACGTCTGTGCGGATTTTCAGGATGTTTCTACCAATGGCGTGGCTTTAGATAAAGAAGACGCCGTTAGATTTTGGAGACGATCCAAGAAGGTATCTGAATTCCGTCTATGTTGAACTTTAGAAGCCCTTCTCTGTAGTAGTGCTGTCATCTGGCCCAGTGGTGCAACGGGTAAGGTTCGGCTTCTGGCTGGCTTGAGTTGATGTCTTTTCTTTTTCACCCTTTTTATTCAGTTCCATCAGTAATATTTGGGTGCTCATATGGAGGATTTCTGGGCTTGGTGGAGGTCTGCGCTCTATGAGTGCTCTTGTTTTTTTTGTTGTTTTTATTTTTGAGCAGAGGAGTAGTTTTCATTGTCACTCCATAATCCATTTTCTCTCAAGCTCTTTTCAGGTGATATAAATTTCAAACCTGATTCAGAAGCTCAGTCAGCACATGTTGTCCTCGAACATGGAGGAATTTATGTATACATGTGATATCATCCAATACATGAGCTCACAGACACCCATGACTGGCCGATGCTACGGACAAAGAGAAAGACTATACAAGTCCTCCCACCTGAGCACATGGACAGTTTTACTCTTTTGGCTGATAGCCAGGGATGACTGTGACATCATTGGGATTCGAACTTGCAATATTGCGATTTATTTATTTATTTATTTTACCTTAGCTGCACTTATGGGATGACTTTTGGAAGGTGGAAGGAAGCCAGAGGACTCATTAGGGAACCCATGAAGGAGACAGGAGAGCATGGAAACCTTCCTCCAAACAGTGATCAACACTGAGTCTCCAGATTTGTGAGGCATCAACACCACCCCATCATACAACTCCAACATTCCAAATTTGTCCAAAATAAAAAAGCTCCCACAGTCTAGTGTTTTATTAGTCTCCTACTTTCATTATAATTAATGCCCTGTATTTGGTAATTACTGTTAATTAGACGAGGAGATAATTTTATCTCTGATCTGTCAGCCTGACACCCACCCAACAGCTGTTTCTTCATTAACATCTGGAATAGGACCTGTGCATTAAAGGATTTTTAGCGGTACTTTGGTTTGTCCTGCTGACGAGTCGGAGATTGATTGAATAAACCTGGAATGCGAGCACCCTGTGGTGTGTTGAGGTGAATCAACAGAAAGTTTCAGGTGTTCGGCTCGGCTGTGGCGTCTCCTCTGTTCCACCTCTGGCTTTTTACACCACCTCATAAAGATGGGAGAAAAGAAGGAGGTTATTAAGCACACAGGAAATCCTACTGACATCGTGCTCTACAGTTGCAAAATGGCTCGTTTGCTCACTGGAATGAAGGTGCTCCTGTTTTTTTTGTTTTTTTTAATTAAATTTTTTTTTTGAGGAACCCACAACAGAAAAGGTCACATGATTACAAAAAGAACAGGTTTAGAATAATAAGAGTGTGGAAATCATCCAGGGCAATCTTGTAGAATCTTATTTCTATGTCTTGGAAGTGCATTTTTAATTTATTTGTTTGTTTGTTTGTTTGTTTGTTTGTTTGTCTGTTTATTTATTTATCTATCTATTCATCTATTTGTTTATGTATTTATTTACTTGCTTATTTATTTATTTATTCATTCATTCATTCATTCATTCATTCATTTAAATCCACCATCTGGTGGTGCGGTGCGGCCCAACATGATGCAGTTACAGGTACCATCCAGAAGATGAGTTATTATTATTATTATTATTAAGAAATTTTTTTTCTATTTTTTTATAGAGGGGTGGAATAAGGCCCAAGTAGCACTCCATTCAAGTTTGTTGATGATCCGTTTCAGATTGTGGACCTAGGATTTTTTTAAGGATTTAACGTTGCAAGAAAGGATTGATTGATTGATTTTGTTTGTTTGTTTGTTTATTTGTTTATTTGTTGTGAGTGTGGTATTAGAGCAGGCCCAGGAGGGGTGCTGTGTACTTAATATTTGTTTGTGCTTGATGAAGGTTTGCACTGTATGGGTGGAACACAAACCATTCTTCGTCATTTCCTTGCATGAAACAGAAGTTAATTTGGTCCACCATCTTTGCTGGCCATCCCAGTTTGGGGCAGCTGTGGCCTAATGGTTTGAGAAGCGGGACCCGGACTAAAATGTCGCTGGTTTAATTCGTGAACCAGCAGAAAAAATGTGTGCCAGTAGGGGTAGAAAGCAGCACCTTTCCTTCCTCCACCTTCATGGTTGAAGTGCCCTTGAGCAAGGCACCGAACTCCCAACTGCTGACACTGTTTATGGGAGTGTGGGTGTAAGCTCACTGTGTATAGGTTGCGAGAGGATGAGAGAGCATACACAAGAGCAGCCTTCCCGGAAGAGCTGCACACTGGCATAAAAATAACCTGCCCCTTATATAGACACTTTTACACAGCTGCCGGTGTCATCAGCAGCACATGTCGCTCCACGTTTTGTCTCAATTCCCTTTAAACACGTTGTAACGTGTAATTTCCGCATGACAACGTGACACCCACCGCCAGCATTGTATGACCACCATGAACAGCGTGTGAAGATTGACAAGACTGTTGGTTCTATACGATGCTCACGGTGATCGTTTTTTTCTCCACGATATAAAAGGCTGTGAATCTTCACCTCAGGTATTGTTGCAGGATCATAACTTTGAAGGGAAGAGGACCAGGAAAAAAAAAACTGTTTTCCGCATCTACACCGTGAAGTGTTCCTCCTTAAGGATGCTTCGGTAAGAAAGGAGTATGTCAGTTAAAGATAGAAAACATGAAGTTATGACCCCCGGGCACTAGCAAAAAAAATGATTTAATAATATGGCAATATAGTACAAGCATGGCAAGTTTGAAAGCCCCAGCTTCAGTGTGCGGGAAGTAAATGTCTGGAAACCTAATATACAGTTTTGCCTCTGTGACCTTGAAAAGTAGGTCAAGGTCACTCACACAAACTCTTTGTAGCACTCATAGTAGTAAGCCAGCACTCCAAGTTTGAAAGCCCCAGCTTCAGCAAGTAAATGTCCAGAAACCAAAGTGTGATGGACGGATGGAACCCATTCCTATAGCCCCTGAGCCATCAAAAACAGATAAAGTAACAAATCCTCACAGAAAACTTCATCATATAAACCCCCGGTTCACCCCCTGTATGAGCTCCGTTGTAAGTTGTTACTATAGAAGCTTTTTTATATTGACACCCTGGTGCTTAAGAGGTTATTCATGTTGGTAATCGGATTATATTGTAAGAGCTGCTGCAGCGCGAGAGAGAATTCAGTGATAGACATGATAACGTGTTCACTGTTCAGGGCGTGTTAATTATATTTGAAGTTTAATTACATAAATGAATTCATGCTGCACATATGATGTTTTATACATTTTTGATTTCTTCCCCTTCCGTTCTCTGAGCATGCCTATATTTCGATCTCGTCGGTATTGACAGGTGCCATGTTTTGTGTCCGGCTCGTTTGACGGACACGGAGAAATTCTTCGTCTTTTCTTCGGTAATGCGTCGAGTTTATTTATCAGCAGGTTGAGTAATAGCTCCTGTCCCTCAGTCCTCTTTTGTGTAGCCAGTGAGCGAGAGAGGCACATAATAGTGCCTGTCTGCTGCATCACAAAGGCCTTTGTGTGACTGTGTGTGTGAGAGAGAGCGAGCGTGAGAGAAAGGAGAGAATCCTCTCTTGTCAGTGTTGCGTAATCATTTTCAGATGCACACACCGAAGAACTCTTTCATCCGGAGATATTGTACATCTTTGAAACAGGAAAGAATAAAGGAAAGGTTTAAAAGAAGACAAGAAAATAGACCCTGATGAAATTCTAAATTTAGATTTTATTATTTATTCAGATTGAAGACGGTTGATGCTTTTAATTAGCGCACATTTTGTATTTAACTGCATCCATGTTCGTCACGTGAAATTATTTACGCAGGGTAGATGTTTATTGTAACGTGAATATGTTTAAATGTCCCCGGTGTGTGAATATGTCCTCGATTTCATTGAAAAAAGTAATTTATGAATTCCTGTAAAAGCTGAGCACTAAGATGGATTTTATGTGAGGAGTAAATTTCGAGGTGTGTTGACATGGGAAAATAATCAATGTAAAGTGAAGGTATTGTTAGCAGCACAAAGAAGATATCAATTTCCTTTTCATGTCTGGAGGTGTGTCTTTTCTTTTTATCCCCCCATACAATGTGGTGGGGGTGGGTGGGGGGTTGGGTGGGATTGAAACATCTATATGTCCACCTGTAATCGTTTCAGTTGTGGCCCGGAGCGCGGAAGCCGAGGTTCTTTTAATCATACCCGGCAGTTACTTCTACCAGGCGGCGTAGTTGTGCCTTTTGATATTTTGGGATTTCTGCAAACATATTTTCTTCATGTCGCCATGGGAACCAAGTTATCATGTAAGAATATGGGGTGGTGTTTGTTTTCAGGCCGGACCTTGAAAACCGTTTCAGAATTCTTCATTAATCTTGGCAGTTACTTTGATCAGGCGGTGTAGTTGTGCGTTTGAAATTTTGGGCTTTTTAATTTTAATGTTTCCATGGCAACCAATTGAATATGGATGGTGGTCATTTCCAGACCAGAATGAAATTTTTTGAGATTTGAGAATATTTGAGATTTCTTTAATCAAACTTGCCAGTTAGTTGTACTTGGCAGTGTAAATCACTTTTTTTCTGGAGTTGTGGGGAAATCAGTATTAAAATACTTTATTGATCCCGGAGGAAATGGTGTAAAAGGGCAGGAGCAACTGACACAGGCTGCACGCCGGTTAGGCCATGACACTGAGAAATGAAGTGTCGTACGTTTACAGCACCTTGCTGCTGATTTATTATTTTCCTCTATCAGCATGAACCTGTCTTTTACTGAGAGAGAGGAAGACGGAAGAGATGGAGACAAAGAGTGGGAGAGAGAGAGAGACAGGAAGGAGAGAGAGAGACTAGGAGAGAGACAAGACATGGAGACCAACAGAAGAGAGAAGGGTGGCTGGAGACAAAGAGGCAGAGAAAAGAGAGGAGATGGATAAAGAAAAAGGGGAGAGAGAAAAGATTGAGAGAGATAGAGAGGAGAGGGAGACAGAAGAGACAGGGAGAGGGTGGGGGAGAGAGGGGAGAAAGAGAGAGAAGAGATGGGAAGAGGGGGTGGAGAGAGAAAGCGTTACAAGGGGAGAGAGAGATAGGAGTGCACAGTATCAGTGTTCAGTGGTTGGTGAAGGAGTGGGGGGTGACCCTTTTATTCCCCACTCTTCAGATGAGGAGGGTAGGAAGTGGGTGAGAGGTGAACACGGGGTGGGGTGAATGGAGCGAGGGGGTGTGTATGTGCTTAAATAGAGAGAGAGAGAGAGAGAGAGAGAAAGGAGGGGGAACGAATGGCACAGCGAGGGTAAGAGAGAGAAGAAACGCTACAGGCTTACAAATAGCTGCAAATGAACGTTACACTGTTGGAGTCTTGTGGACTGAGCTGAGCCATTTTATACACACACACACACACACACACACACACACACACACGTCATGCTCAACCTATCCATATAGAATGTAAACCTTAACCAGAGTAGTTAAAGAGAGATGCAAATATTTACACACACACACACACACACACACACACACACGGAGACGTGTACATTGGGGTTGCGCTCGGTCACTGGAGGTCTGGTCATTGGCACAAACGCAAAGTGTATGGAGTGATGCTAGAACCTCCCACTCACCCCATCATACCACCAAGTCTCTCTCTCTCTCTCTCTCTCTCTCTCTCTCTCTCTCTCGTTAATTGTGTCCTCACTTCCACTTTGCTTCCTGTCCTTCCTGGCACGATCCTTTAACATGTTGGTGAGAATTCACAAACACTGCGTGTGTGTGTGTGTGTGTGTGTGTGTGTGTGTGTAAGAGAGAGAGAAAACGTGTGGGTACTCTGTCGGCCCCAAAATGTCCGAGAGTAACCCAAACGCCTGTTCTGATCCGGCCAATCAGCAACAGTTCCTCAGAGCAATCTCACAGGGCTTGGAGAACTGCAGCCGTCTGTCTGAGGCCTGAGCTTATTGAGAAAGTTATTATAGCCGTCTGCCACAAAAAGAAAGAGCTTTCATAGGAATCGTCTTGAATGAACGTGGAAGTGACCACAGAGGAGAAAGAAAGGATGGTATACGAACGCCTGCTCTAAAACTACAAATGAGAGATAATATCTTCACACAAGAACATGAGTACAGGATCATTAACCTGCAGCTTTGCATTAATAACACGCTGTTTAGTTACTCTGGCCTGGTCTGGATACTAATAGAGGAGACCTCTGAAGAAGGTCCTTACTGAGAAGCTGTGAACAGATGATTGACAGATCGGCATGAGTAATGTGAGACTGTACTGGCTGGAAGTGTTAGGATTAGTGAGTTCAGTACATCACTGACGTAACTGTTGACAAATGTCCCGTGCAAAGGTGGCGTAGTGGTTAGCACATCCGCCTCGCAGCAAGAAGGACCTGGGTTTGAGTCCTGCGCTCGGCGAGGGTATTTCTGTGTGGAGTTTGCATTTTTCCCCCTGTGCTTGCGGTTTCCTCTGGGTACTCTGGTTTCCTCCCAGTCTGAAGACATGCACATAAGGCTAACTGGCTGCCCCTAGGTGTGAGTGTGCATGGTTGTGTGTGTGTGTGTGTGTGTGTTTTGTCCTGCAGCGGTCTGAGGAACTGGCA
Source organism: Neosilurus hyrtlii (assembly GCA_028564935.1). Classification (NCBI taxonomy): domain Eukaryota; kingdom Metazoa; phylum Chordata; class Actinopteri; order Siluriformes; family Plotosidae; genus Neosilurus; species Neosilurus hyrtlii. The sequence continues at coordinate 3,112,550 of JAOUQZ010000034.1, forward strand.
TTTGCCTGGTGTTAGCTGAGATTTTCCGGCGACCATATTCGGAATAAGTGGGTCGGCAAATCCAATGAACTAGAAAAAACTATTTTCATTCAATCCCAGGTAGCGCGATATTAGCAATCGCAGCCTCTGGCTAATTTGCTCCAAAGATATCAGCTCGTATGCTGTGACTTGAAAGGTCACTACAGAAAAATCAGCTTTCTGTGAGGAAGAGACCTCCAGTGTTCGGTATGGACTAATGCAGGTGTCCGGAGGAGAGCGCATCATATCCAGTGTGAGCAAGCTGGAAGTGCTGTTAGCTACTGAGAATGTGAAATCCAACAAAATATGGAAAGCAACACATTATATGAAATTATAATTGAAACATTTTTCCCCTCTAAATGTGCCTTTATCGGACTGCTACAAGAATCATCCTCCAGCCAACCAGCTAGCTCTGTGCTAACCAGCTCTCCAGTAAAGTATTTTATGAAAAGAATGTTAATACTTAAGAATTCGAATACAATAATAAAAATGCTATTTCTTACAATCCAGAAAATAGAATACGACTGTAATTCCACTCCCTCTCGTCGGATATGACTACTAACCAGCTTCGAGGCTATGAATTCATATCTGACTCATTAAAGGAATGAATGAATGAATGAATGATGTTTATTTCGAATATGTAAAAGAAAAATAGTAGACAAAGAAAAGTACTTAAATATAAACAATGACAAAATAAATTAAATAATTAAACACAGAATAACTGCTTGGAATAGTCAGTTAGCCCAATGTGCATGACTTTGGACTGTGGGAGGAAACCGGAGTACCTTAAGGAAACCCACGCAAACACAGGGAGAACATGCAATCCATGCACAGAAAAGCCCGAGCCCAGTGCTCGAACCCAGAACCTTCTTGCAGAAAACTATGATGCACATGTTTTAAGCGAGGAATTTATTTTCTTCCCAGTTTTTTCAAAGCAAAAATACACCGGATAAGTTCAACAAGGTCAGCGTCCTGTCAGTAGAGACACCCAGCAAGAGCGCAGACTTTTGCCTAAATCTTTATAGTATTCTAGTTTCCTTTCAGACAAAAATAAAAGGAAGCCATTTGTTTCTCTGGGATTTACAAAACCGTCTCTAGTCTTTCTGGATACACAGTGTAACTTATCCTCCCCATTCTCTCTCTCTCTCTCTCTCTCTCTCTCTCTCTCTCTCTCTCTTCTCTCCTCTCTCTTCCCTCTCTCTCTCTCTCTCTCTCAGCTATGCAGTTGCAGGAGTGGTTGCGTTCCTTTCGTTTCTGCAGTGGCGATTTACCGAGCACTGAAGTAGCGGATATCAGGAGTCTGCTTCCATCCCTGATGCTCTCTCCCCCCTCTCTCCTCGGCCTAGGCGCGGTGGCTTCGCTCACTGCCTACTGGCTGGTGACTCGCCCTCGCCCCATCCGGCCTCCGTGTGACCTGAAGGCTCAGTCCGTACCTGTGCAGGTATCGTTTCCTCACCCTCACAGTGTGAAATAAACCAGCAATGTCTTCACTCCACATGCTTCTCTGCCACATTTCTGTCTGCTTCCCTTTTTTTACCTTAACTTTTGAGGTTGCCATGACTGTTTTTTAAAATGCCCAAATCTCCACCTTCCAAATGGTAGACACTTGAATAAGTCTAAAAGCATAGCCGCTATTACAGACTGCAGTAAAAAAATTAAGTGTTAACGCGCCTGGAAACACAGCGTTGTGCTTTGACGTCGTCTCAGCTCACATACCCTCAGTCTTTATTACTTCTACTCATAAATATCATCATCATCATCTTCTGCTTGATTCGGGGTCGGGTCCCAGGGGCAGCAGTCCAAGTAGTGAGGTCCAGATGTCCCTCTTCCCAGCCACTTCCTCCAGTGTGTTCTGGGTCGTCCCCGGGGTCTCTTCCCGGTCGGACATGCCCGAAACACCACACTAGGGAGGCGTTCGAGAAGTATTGTAATCAGATGCCCGAGCCTCCTCAACCGGCTCCTCTCAACGCAGTTCTACTCCGAGCTCCTCCTGGATGGCCGAGCTTCCCACCCGATCTCTGAACCAAGGATCCAGTTTCTTTATCCCGGACACAGGTTACCGTGGTCCCCCCTGGATCCAGGCCTGGTAGTCGGGCTCATGCTCATGGAGCCCGGCCGGGTCCAGCCCAAATAGGAGATATGGGTCCACCCTCCCAATAACCCACCACCTGTGGGAGGGGCTATAGGGGTCGGGTGCATTGTGAGCCGGGTGGCAGCCGAAAGCGTGGGTTCTGTCAGATCAATCCTCGGCCACTGACTCTGGCTCTTGGGACATGAAATGTAATATATAATATATTCTCTTTAATATATTTGTAAAAATAATACTAAACAAGGGTGGGGCTTCTCTGTATAGTATGCATGTTCTTTTGCTTGAGTGGTTCTCTCTGGGTACACCGGTTTCCTCCTACAGTCTGAAGACATGCACATTAGGTCATCTGACTACTATAAATTAGACTCTATAAATTAGGCTAGGTGAGAATGTGAGTCTGAAGGGTTGGTTGAGTCTGTGTTAGCACTGTAATAGTTTGGAGACCTGTTGAGAGTGTAACCTCGCCTCTCAGCTGAACTCCACTGGGATTGGCTCCAGCCTCCCTGTGATCCTGATGGGTAAGCGGTATAGATTAAGAACGAATGTAGAAAACAGATGCTTGTCCTTCAGTCACTTCATCATATAATCTCCTGTGCACTTGTGTTCCATTCCATCTATAATTAGAAGTGGATGAGAAGATGTGTATAAAGTGTTTTTCAATTATTTCCAATGTTTTGCAATCAAGGAGTAAAGTGTGTGTGTGTGTGTGTGTGTTTTCAGGGAGACCCCAGCTGCAGACGCTCGGCCTTGCTGAAGGATGAGAATCTACTCGACTTTTACTATGACGATACGAAGACGGTGTACGAAATGTTTCAGAGAGGCCTGAGAATCGCAGGTAGGTTTGACAGAGCTACCTGGACGTAGCTGAAACACAGCAGAAACAGTGGAGCTCATTTAGCCTGTGTGTTTGAAGTAGTGCTCATCCGTACTCGACTACATCTCGCAAGAGGCTGCAGGAAATTACGCATCACACGCGTCCATCTGGCCAAACGGGCTTGAGATTTCTGGCCAAATGTGTTCACAGCGAAATCATCAAAATGCCCTTCCTCTAGAGAACAGAGCATTCTTTAATTAGTTACGTAAAGCTGTGATCATGTCCACGTTCTGCACACACACACACACACACACACACACACACACACACACACACACACACACGTACATCTAACCAAATATCTCTCAGGCAGATCTGTTCAGCGGGAAAGATGAACTCTTTGACTTTGCTTTAACCATGAGGGAGCTGGTTTCTGTGTGAAAGAAAAGAGGGCATTTGGCAGACGCTGAATGCAGCCAGTGAAGGTTTGGGTTTCACTGAGTGACCAGGGAATGTTGTGTAATGTGCAAAATCACTGTAAATGTCCAGGACTCTGAGGTTTTCTCGACACAATTACATTTTACGGCATATCCAGAGCCACTTGGTTATTTTTTCATATTATTTATACAACTTGCTCAATGGACCAACAGTGGCAGCTTGGTGTTACTGTAGCTTGACCTTCTAATCAGTAACCCAGAGCCTTAAAGAGTGCTACTATTGCTCACAGCCTTCCTTACAGCGTAAGACATGTGTAATGTAATACGTTTGTGATATGGAGCTTATATTAATATAAATGACCATAAAAAGGATTACTAACGGGGGCTGAACCAATCCAGAACAACCATTATTTCCTGGAAGTGACGTGATCACTGGGTCGGGTTGTCCCACGCAAGTAAACAAGCAGTGAGCAAGATTTTAGGTGATAAAACCCCCCGCATACTAAACGCTCTCACCTTTTACTGGTTCCTTTTGCTGAGTCGCTGCTCCTGTCCGTTAACAGCCTTTGACTTTTTATGAAGTAATTTCGTAGGAACAGCATCCGGTTTAAGACATAAAATCTTTGGCTTCGTGCCAAGTACTCACACTGATAGCAGGTTGAGTTTAAGTGGTCTACGCGGACTTGTGATTTGTGTCTGAAAGGAGACGTTTTCAGAGTGCGGCCTGTGCCGATGTTATGTTTTGTTTTCTGCGATTCCTGCGCTTGTTGTTTGTGCAGCCGTATGCTTTGAGCTCCGCCATTTTCCCGTGGAGACACAGCTCAGCACTGGCCGATAATGTGTTAGCTTAGACTGGTGTCTGCAGCACGCAACCCAGCCAATAGGACTTTTGATTAACTAATTTGCGTCACTACCAGGGCTGGAACAGCCAGTGAAGAAGGCACCGTGTCACTGCACATGCCTAGTAGCAGCAGCAGCAGCAGCAGTAGTAGTAGTAGAAGACGATGTGTGGCAGAACTCATGCTTACTTGACAAGGGGCAATGACTTGCATTGAATGACAGAACCGCTGATGTCATGCGTGAATGTTTTAAAGAGCTAGTAATACAAATTCACCACAGGTACCCTTTAAACTCTGAACCACCATTGCAGCTAGGCAGCCATGTCTGGTGAGAGGCATGAAAGAGAACCATTGCCATCCACCTTTCGTAAAGAGTAGGCTGCCGTCAGCGTGTTTCTGCCCTGCGATGGCCTGGCGAGCTGTCCAGGTATACTCTGCCCTCGCCCAGAGTTGGCTAAGACAGCCCGCCTCCCTAATTAAGATTAAGTGGTTTAGAAAATGAATGAATGGATGAATGAATGGGTGTAAATACTTATAAATGGTCATGTTCGGCAGGTGATGGGTCGTGCCTTGGCTTTAGGAAACCGGGAAAGCCGTACCAGTGGATCTCCTACACCGAGGTAAGACTATAGCCTGTTAGAAAGATTCTGGTGTCGTGTATCCGTGAAAAACATTATAACATTGAGAACAAATACCCAGATCAGAAAGCGTCACTGTGTGCTTCTCTGTGTGAACACAACGCAAGCAAGAAAAATGAACATTGTGGATTTCATTCATTTGCTGAACCGCTTAATCCTACTACGGTCATGGTAAGGCTGGAGCCTATCTCAGCCCACTCCGGGTGAAGGCAGGGTGGATGTGTATCTACACAGAAAAGAAAATCATTCTTTACTAGACTACAGAAAATTCTCTTGCTTTTATTTATTTATTTATTTTTTTAAAATACGCTATATGGTCAAAAGTTTACAGACACTCTGGACCCAATGTAGCTTGTTCCCAAAGTTGAAAGCCCATGATTGTGTAGAATGTCTTCGTCTTCTGTTGGATTACAATTTCCCTTCAATAGAAATTAGAGGCTCGAACCTGTTCTAGAGTGACTGTCCCCTCCTGCACACACACTGAGCTCCACAAAGACACGGGTTACCAAAGATGGAGTAGGAGAATGTGAGTCGCTTGCACAGAGACCCTCTCAACATGTTTGGGATGATCTAGAATGCCAACTGCCCCAGGTGTCCCCGCCTGACATCAGTGCCTGACC
>JAOUQZ010000034.1:3154595-3178659 GCA_028564935.1 Neosilurus hyrtlii
TTTCTCTCTCTAAACCACTCACACACACACACACACACACACACACACACACACACACACACACACACACACACACACACACACATGCTCCAGAGCAGAGGCGTTTGTAAGGAGTGTCTCTGCTCCCACTCCTCTTCCTGTCTGCTCGTTAAGGTCTTCTTCCTGTTCCGGCCCCTCCCACGAGAGCAGGCACAAACGGAATAGCACTCACGGGGGCGGGAGAGAGGAGTGGATGGGGCGGACGGCCAAATAAACTTTCCTCCAGAAGCCCTCTTTCATTCACTCCCTCTCCTCCATTCACTTATTGTATGGGACAGCAGTGCCTCTCTCTCTCTCTCACACACACACACACACTTTATTCCTAACTTTTGTACTATATTGGTATTAGTTACACTAAGCTTTTAAACACTGAAGAACAATCCTTAAGGGGAAACAATACAAACACTCCTTTAAGGTGTGATTTATTCTGATGTTGGGATTGGTGCGCCCCGCAGTGAAGACTTCACTCACACAGAAACCTTAATACTACAAAATTCTAGTCGAGATACACTGTATGGCCAGAACTTTGTGACCATGTGCTGGCCGTCACCTCTGACCTAGACTTTCCAAAATCAAATCATCTTTGGGACTCAGGTAGGGTAGTGTCCCCCAACAAATTTGTTGAAAATGTGAGCATGCGTGTGGTCAGGATTTTGTTCACAGTCAGACAGACAGACGGACAAATGAACGCCGGTGATGACAATACTTAAGTCCAAACTCAATTCTGGGACAGCGGTAAAAACAAAAACAAAACGAAAATTTCCTTTCTCCTGGGACTCTCTCATTTAAATACACTAATAGGTGTAAAAACAACTGAAACTTTTAACTCGGAATGATTAAATCCCTGTTTATGAAGAAAAAAAACCCAGTTGACTCTAATTTAGTTCACAAACAGACACAGTATTATGTCAAATCAATAACGCTGATTACACAGATCATTTCTGATGTACCCCCTTAACTAAATGTTAGCTGAGAGATTTTTTCGCCACTTCCTAACTTGAAGAATGATGGTTTTGCATCTAGTGCATTATCGCGTCTGCTCGACTCTGCAAACGCAAATGGACAGAGTAAGAAACAGACACTCACTTTTTTAGTGGATCGATGACAGTCTTCTGAATCTGATTGACCTGAAGAAAAGAGAAACAACAATCATTAAACTGATGAAATCAACTAGGGGTGGGGGGTGGGGATGGCTAAGTGGCAACCTTCATATCAAATTACATTGATCATTAATTTGCGCAGCACAACACAACAATAAGCCCATCCTCTGCAGCGAAGTTAATTGGTTGCAGGATACAACACCGCCTGCAAAAAGAACGCCGAACCCCCTCTGTAAGACAAGGAGAGGGTGTGAGAGCGCCGGTGATGTCACCTCTTTACCCCGCTCGAAACCCCGAGGAGACGGACGAGGATGTGAATATTCATCAAGCGCCGAATTCAAAAAGACGGAACCGTCGGGGGATGAGACATGAAAGCGAAAGGGTTTGAGAGTGCAGGAGAGGGTGGGACGCCCCGACAACATGAAAGTTCTTAGCAAACAAACATTTTTAACAATCACAGTTCAGATTCTCTTCGATGTTCGAGAAGAATTAGGAATTTGGGAAGGGGGTGGGAGGGCGAGGATGGGGGGAGGGACGCCTCGTTTGACCCGGAAGCCTTGAAGTTCTTGGAATTGAGTTGACGATAAAAATGATTTGTGTTAATATGTTGGGATGTGACACAGCCGCATCGGCAGTCTTAGCCGGGCGAACGACACTAGCAAACGGGAGCACCGTCAAGAGCGTGTGAAGCTCACGAGGCGAGTCAGTCAGAGAACCCAAACAGAGCATGATGAAAAATCAACACATACGAGTTCTTTTATTAGCACATAAACGCTTTATTAAATGTGAACCGTCTCTATGGAAGGAAGGGGGGTGGGTGTTAAAGAAGAATCATAGGACTGATGGTGGAGCTAGAGCGCGTTGAAGATGTGGAAAGCTGGGCGAAGGGTGTAGCGAGTATTCCATAAGGTAAGCGCAAAGCCTGAGGGCGTCGCTGAAGCACCAGCATCAGTGTGAATCAGAGGGCAGAGATCAGCCCGACTCTCTTTCTCTCCCTTTTCTATCTTTTTCCTTTACACACACAGCTAACCCAAAAAAAAAAGTAGCACAAACCCTGAAAAATCGATACCCCAACCCCCCGCCATTCGTCATGGCCGCTAGTCGTTAACCACTAACCACTCGGCTTTGCAGGCCTTAAAGCCTTTTAAACACGGACTTTAAAATATACACATTGCATGCCTGGGTTGAAGCTGCCTTCATTACCATAACACATTTCTCCTCTCTATCTCTCAATCTGCCCTTGAGTGCATTTGAAAAAATCAGGCAAGAGAGGTCTCATTGTCTTTATTTAACGCTAGCTCGATTTGGTTAGCCGCTGCACAGCAAGTGGATTCCAGTTCAGCTTTGGCATCTGATTCATGGAAGTCTCATTAACCATTCTGGCATCCCGGGGTAGTAATTCGTACAGGCGCAGTGAGGAGGAACACTGAGCCGGAAAAAAAGGGAAAAAAAAAAAAATCAGCTGTGCTAACATCTCTGTCGCCCACGGCTAACGCATCACTCGTCTGCCAAGTGCCCATATACTGGAATAGCAGGCCATAGAGCTTAGCTGGAGAGAGCAACGCGGCTGAAAGTGTTCGCTTTAGTGAAACTGACAGTGGGGTCAGTGTAGAGAGAGCGCATTTGCATCACATCTGTTGTCTGAGAGATCTGCTTTGCGGCAGTGAGCATTAAATCGAGCTGTACTTATAGCGCGCCTCGCAAAAGGTTGCTATATTCCTGTGAATATTTTTTCCCAGTGAATATTACACAGGCCAGGTTCACCATGCTAATTCATCTAGAAACATCTCCGACACTTAGATCTACACCACAAACCCAACATTCTCTACATATAGATACACAGGGGAGCATTTATCTGCAAATCCCAGCTCTGAAGAACAGACTTGTCAGACTTGATAGACCCAAAGTGTAACGACTCGATAGAGCAGAGTGTTATATCCCGGACAGATCCACACTTTGAGGAGGAATTCGGTCCTCTCACCTTGCACGCAATGTTGGTTGATAGCACCAAGAATGCAACCAGAAATAGAAATTTACCTGTGACCACACACACCAAGCAGAATTTTAGCTCTGGACTATGTTCACACAATCGAGAGTGCAGGTCGTGCAGTGTAGCCTGCAAGTATTGCGCAATATTGCGTCTTTCTAGGTGTGAAGTGCGTCCACGTTTTCATGAACACACTCTTCCCATCAGCTGTTTTATCCTCCGTGTTCTTGCAGAGGCACCGAAAAAAACTCTTAGAAAGGTCAAAGACACATCAAGAAAGTTGGCACGGAACAAAAAGTAACCGCTTCCAGGAGCAAGTCAACAAAAATGGCGGCACAGACGACATCAAGAACCGAAAATCGGCAAGACGAGACACGGGGGAGTGATTACTCTTCCTCAGGTGTGCTTGTCTGGGCTGTGAGAGTTTATATGCTTTAGGACCCCAGTGATGAATACACAGCCTTAGAAATCTGTTTTAATCACTTGAAGCGAAGAAAAGACTTCAAATACCGAGGCTGGAATCTTTCAATAGTGCAGATTTATTTCAGTTTAGATGCCTGAGGAGCGCTGCAGGGAGGAGGGGTGGAGGGTGGTGGCGGTGGGGAGGGGTGGTCTGTTGTGAGAAAACCTTACTCATACCCAATCTGCTAGAGGGTAACAGAGTTTATTTCAGCCAAAGTGAGAAACAACATTCGCATAAAATGTTTTCCGCTGCCAAACATGAAGTACATGGCGGAGAGGATGTTGCGGGGCAGAATCGCGGTTCTTCTTTAAGGAGGTATCGGTTTAAACAGGTACAGAACGAAGCATATTAATAGAAAGAAATAGGCAGAGCAAGAGAGAGAGAGAGCAAGAGCGAGACAGAGCAAGCGAGAGCGAGACAAAGACCGAGGGAGAAAGTGAGAGACAGAGAGAGCGAGAAAGAAAGAACGAAAGAGTCAGCGAGTGAGAGCAAGCGAGAGAAAGCGAGCGAGCGAGTGAGACAGCGCAAGAGAGAGCAACCAAGAGCGAGCGAGTAAGAGAGAGAGAGGGAAAAATCTTGCACTGTTGATGGTTGGGGTTGTCATTTTTGAAACCAGTGTCATTAGCGAAAGAAACTACAGTCAATAGTTGAGCTTTGATCACTGGACTAGCAAACATTCCAAATATTCATACCATTCAAGTTTTGGAGTATTTAAAGCGAGACGGAGTGGCGTGGGACTTGTGACAATCGCTGCTTCTTGGGCGATGATGCAAATGCCAGCTATTAATTCTCATAGCATTTCTGATATAATTCTTAGCTTTGGCAATTAAAGTGTGTGTGTGTGTGTGTGTGTGTGTGTGTGTGTGTGTGTGTGTTAGTAATTCCTGAGGAATGAAATATGTTTTTAACCAACAACATCAGGACACATTTGTGATGTGTCGGCTGGTCCTCACTTCTTCATAGGGCTGGTTCAGGGCCAAGGCTTGGTTTTAGGGTTGAAGTTAGAATTAGATTAGGGTAAAGTTTGGTTTTTAGGTTATTTAATTGTTATGGTGAAATTTAGGATAAGGTGCTAGGGCATGCAGTATGTCAGTGAATGTCCTCATAAAGATAGAAGAACACGATTCTGTGTGTGTGTGTGTGTGTGTGTGTGTGTGTGTGTGTGTGTTCACTGTAGTGAAGAGTCCATGCATAACTGAACGGCCCTCACCTTCTCTTGGTTGAAAGCCTCCATACGTTTCATGGCTGTATCCAGAGAAATCATAGAGTCCAGGAAGACCTGGTCCTGCTCGCACAGCGGGTTGCTCAGCAAGTCCGCTGAGATCTTTACGGCTGCTTTGGACATGGCTTTAAATAAATAAATAAATGAAAAGTTATGATCAAGTCTAAAAATGTCATTAATGAAGCAACATAACCAGGCTTATATTGTTCGGCCAATATTAAGTGACTCAATGATTTGCTTTCTTTAATCCTATTATTAGGGTCGCAATGAGGCTGAAGCCTATCTCAGCCAACACTGGGCCAAGACGGGGTACATCCTGAACATCACAGGGCGACACACACACCCACTCACACCTAAGGACAATTTGGAACAGCCAATTAGCCTGATGTGCATGTCTTTGGATTGTATGAGGAAACCAGCGTACCCAGAGGAAACTCATGCCAACTCAGAACCGCCCTCACTGAGCTCAGGACTCGAACCCAGCGGGTTTACCCTGCTGTGAACCGCCCATGATGAGGCGTTCTTAAATGAATTAAAACGATCCTGTTCGGGAAGCTCCCGATGAGGGTTGATGTTGTGGGAGTCTGATTTGGGACGACGCAGACTCTCGGGTCTGATCTGATCAGCCAGAGTTAAAGCAGGGATGGCAGGGATGGCAGGGATGTGCATGAGCAGTAATTGGAGTTGGCACTGTAGAGGCGTCGCTGCACAATCGGAGAACTTTAGAGAATGCGGCGCTCCGTCAACGCTCCTCTGATATGCATCTGTACGTGAAGCGCAATATTTTCATTTATTACTATTACACGTATAATGTGCAAAAAAATCTTTTGAAATAAAAACATCAGTATCAGACACTGTAGTATAAAAAGGTTAGGAAACCTGCCGTCTGGTCCAGAGAAGGAATATTTGCATGAGAACTGGTGTCTTGTCTGTCATTTTATAGACACGCCCCCCTCACATGCTCATAAGTCATTACAAGACGTGTATCAGGTCGTTCTTCAATTCAATTCAATTCAATTCAGTTTTATTTGTATAGCGCAAAGCAGCTTCACATAGTAAATGTAATTTAAACATTTTTCTACAACCCCTACACATCCCTAGGTTCTTGGCTTCGGAGGAGACGGATACCAGTCTTGCCATGTTTATGTTCATATCATGTTACACACCTATATCAGCCTCAGTGCTCTTCTTCATGTCTTTATGCAGCTTCTTTATTTGGTCTTCCAACCTGAGGACGACAAACCAAGACGTGACACTCAAGTTACAATTCACTACGCACCATCACACACAAATGAAGCCTAATTCTATATGAAATTATAAAGGAATAAGCAGCATTAAAGATACCTATAAACCCATTTTGTACTGAAAAAGTGTCTGTTGCTCAGTTGACCTTCATTCATGCTTTTTTTGTTACAGGAACACTCTGAAAAGATCCTAGGAGATCATTTCACACAGTTGTTCCCTACAGTGACCCATTCACACACACACGGAGTGCTAACATCTGCAATTATGACACTGTTGCGCCTGTCTGGTGCGTGCGTGTGTGTGTGTGTGTGTGTGTCTGTGCATAAGAGAGCTGTTCATTATATCAATTAAGCAGGAAATTAGAGGTTGGGAAACTCCCATGAGACACCAATCACAGCATGTGACAGTTTGGTTTAGGGAGACATTGCAGTTTTTAGTGGATGCTGGTAAAAATATATGGGAAAATTACTAGATCAATGCAATATAGGATTTCAGACACAAAAGGATGGAAAAAAACACATGTAGACAGACATGCATGAATATATATTTTTTTTAAAGAAGGGAGAAAGAGTGCCAGATGACGACCCCCCGCACACAAATGTAAGGTGCTAATCGAGCCCCAGTGTCCCAGCTGCTCCATTCTGCGTGCTAGCACGCCAACGCCAGGCCTCATTCCAACATGTGAATGACATGTAGTGTTACCAGAGGTCACAGACCATATTAGCTTTAGATATGCTACGATTTTGAGAAATACGAGATATTTTATGGTATTTTGTTGGTCCAGACAATAACACAGATTATACTAAATGTCTAAAGTGCTGTTTCTCAATTCTGATTGGTTAATTATTATTATTATTATGATATGATGCACTTGTTAATGCAATGATTGTTAATGTAAATGATTATTTCTACAGTATCACTAGGTCCACAGATGCTCTGTATAAATAAGGTCTGTGGTTGCTTTCTCATTCATGAGTCCAGTTCCTGAATCCTGAGTAAAATCAACACAGAGAACATGATGTTACGAATTCAAAACATGAATTACATCCAATTCCCATCCAATGCATATTTATTTTCTTTGTTCCTACGTCCAAATATAGAGAAAATGACATTTCTTCAACCAAACGTTATCCACAATCCCATACACACTGCACGTTTGGTTCATTTCCAGTATTTCAGATTCAGGATTTTAATGCTTTCTCACAGCAGTTAAAATGCACTGGAGTGGGACCGGACCGGACCACTGGAGAGACCGCCTCACTGTGGTTGGATGGCTCGTTCAACACCTTTTTCTCCCCTAAACAAACAAATCGAAACAAAGAGGAAAAACCGGTGGCGAAACTTGTAGTATAGAGACATTTAGTGTTTGTGGTAGGAGAATGACGAGTCAGCGCTTTGCGACAGTCACAAAGAAGGCTGTAACTGAAGCTAAGTCCATATTAACCCCGCAAAATTTTAAAACGCGTAATTATTTCTTTCTTTAGGCTTTCAGTTCATGCTATAACGGCACAGAATGTTACCAGAAACAATACACCTCTCTGTGGGGCATAAATCTGAAACGTCTGGCATGTAGCGCAGTATGGGCATGAGAAACAAGGCTGGAGTGGTTCAGAAACTGTGACGTATAGGGGTTTGTACACAATATACCAAAACACACATGATCAGAGAAACGCAGTGTAGCTCTGGGGTCTACATGGTGTAGACGTAGAATATCATTCATATATCCATTCATTTTCCAAACCGCTTAATCATAATTAGGGTCGCGGGGAGGCTGACGCCCATCTCAGCCAACTCTGGGTGAGGGCAGAGTACACCCTGGACAGCTCGCCAGGCCATCGCAGGGCAAAAACACACTGACGGCTATGATGAAAATCAGAAATGGTTCTTTTTCATGCCTCTCACCACAGACATTGAGAGACATGGCCGACCTTTGATAACCCGGTTAGCTGCACTGGGGGGGACAGCAGTGACAACCCGCTGATAGTGGGGCTCGAACCCCCGACCTTGGGATCAGTAATCCAACACCCTACCACTAGGCCACCATAATTTTAGATAATTACTTAAATGATTCAAATTTTCACAGATTATCGTGGGCCGAGCCTAACTTCTCCGATAGGGGGAAAGTATTTCAGATAGAACACGTGAAGGGGAATTCCTCAGTTAAGCTTTTCTATTTTTAGAGAGAAAAAAAAAAGAAATGTAAAAAAAGTTTTAATAATAAATTAAAAATAAAAACTTTTCTATTTTTTTTTACTTTATTAGACATCCTGTTAATGTAGCTATAAAGAAATAGAAACGTGCAAATGTATAATTAAGTGAGAAATAAAAACATTACATGTTTATTACACCTTAGCATGTACAGGTTAACATGCCCACAGTGATGGGTTTGAGTCCCGGGCTCGGAGGGCGTTTCCTTATGAAGTTTACATGTTCTCCCTATGCTTGCTTGGGTTTCCTCTGGGTATTCGAGTTTCCTTTCACAATCCAAAGATGTGCACATTAGGCTGTTCCAAATTTCCCCTATGTGTGAGTGTGAATGGTTTTCGGTGTGTGTGTTGGGTATGCAAAGGTCTGGCGAGCTGTTCAGGGTGTACCTCTGAATGACTGAGATAGGCACCAGCCTCCTCACAACCCTAGCAGGATTAAGCGGTTCGACAAACGAGGAATTGAGTTTTATTAATGGGACACTGATCAAAATTTGGTGGTAAGAGTAACTCCTCTATGAGTCAGACGCTGTTGTGGATTATTTTCCTATAGCAACATGCCCCCAAGTGTTTCACTCCATGCTTGTGTTATGCACACTTTCTAAAGCAGTGTAGTTGCTAGTCAAGTTACTGAACCGCCAGAAACTGGCTTGTGGAAATATTTTCAGTTCAGCCTCTATATATAGATGATACATTTTGTATTTCAGTCTCAAGAAGCACTCTGTACTCACTAGAAATACAAAATATGAAAAAATAAACAAATAAATAAATAAAAACTGATGAGCAATTTCTAAGACCAGACATTTGTGGTGAAGATAACGATCAAAGCTTCGCCTTTTTATGAAACCTCCGTGCTGTTAAAGATCATTCAGATAAGCATCAGACCACCACGCTGGTGACTCCAGTCAGATATTCTATTCTTCCATGCCAACGCCCACGCTGTGCATGTCAGTGCAATCCCTCTCATAAGGGTCCACCAATTATCTTGCCCAATCAGTGTGCATTTACACTCCTACGTGTATCTAAAGCTTAGAAGTGACGAAAGACTACCAGGAGTGGAAAGGGGCCGGCTCAGGTTTTCAGACTGTGTACGAGTACCCGATACCGATACTGAAATGAGTAACCTGTCATTATTGGGCAATCAGGGGCGTCATGACAGATATACACTTATCAGCCATAACATTAACACCACCTCAGTGGTTTGTTGCTAGGAAGCCCCATACAGTTGGGAAGGTAGGAACTGAAGACCGGGCAGTAATAAGCTCCTCTTCCCTGTTGATGTGGGCAGATTAATTAAACACCGTGTTCGTTGTTTCCCTACGAAAAGATTTTGGCAAACTCTGTGTTTGGTGGAATCTGTCAATCAACAGTATCTTTAAGCTCTGATTGGTTGATTGGCATCGTGTGAAAGTTCAGCTCAGTTGAATTCCGCAACCGCCCACTTTGTGTTGATTGAGAAAAGTCGCCGCTCATTGCTCATTGCGCACGCGATCACGGAGTTTGCATGGTCGCTTGACACTCGTTGCATAATGTGTGAATGCAGATAATACCAGGTTTAATCCTGATTATGTAACTCTACTGATTTTCATCATTTGAATCACCAAACCTGAGTACAAAAAGTTGTAGAAATTGTATCACATGCATGTGATGTAACGTGTCTATGCATGTGTCTTCGGTCAACGTGCCTCACGTCTACGCATTTTTATTGATTTAAATATTTATTAGTATATATTTTCACAATAAAATGTGGGGCATCCGTGGCCTAATGGTTAGAGAAGTGGGTCTGAGACCGAAGTGTCCTCGAGCAAGGCACCTAACCCCCAACTGCTCTCTGGGTACCCCAATGTGTGGCAGCCCACTGCTCTGAGTGTGTGGCCTCACTGTTTCTGTGTGTGTGTGTGTGTGTGTGTGTGTGTGTGTGTGTGTGTGTGTGTGTGTGTGTGCGCTCACTCTGAAGGATCTTAACCCTTGTAGGATTAATTCAGTAAATAAAAAATATTAATAATAATAACAAAATAAACCTCTTATGCTATGAAATATTATTAGTATTATTGCTGATATTTCGTATAATTGTGCTATGCATTGTTATCAGAACACAAATGGTCTATATCGTGGTATGAAACTTTGCTCACATCACACAAATGATCGAGGAGAATTTTTCAGATTTCTTCATTATTCTGGCACATATCTGCAAGGTGTGACCGACTGGAAGCCCAGCGCTCGCCTGAAGGCCTGTTAGTTCTTTCACAAGAGGACTCATCATATCAAAACTTCTGCCTTTATTTCAAGATACAACTTATTTTTTCTCTTTCTCGCTCACTGTTTAGTACAGCCAGCCTATTTTGATACATCATTTGTCGCCGTCAAGAAACGATCAGGAAACAAGAACAAGAAGCTGGACCTATTTTAAAGTGAAATCTTTCAGGCAAGGCTAACGAAGCACATCACTGAACACCAGTCAACTTACTTCTGGAGCTTCTCATATTCCCTCTCGAAGTCTCTTTCAACCTGTGGAAGAAACGACACACACGTGAAGAGACATTTAAAAGAGATACGTCTGACAGAACTGCTCCAGCCTCTCCAAGCTCAGCTTTAGCAAATCCTGTGGAAATAACTGATTTCTGTTAATAACTCGGATCCTTATTCATGTTCTGCTTGATGTGAAAACACAGTGAAAGATTAAACCAATCTGTGATGCCTGAAACACAAGTGAGCCAGTAAACCAACATCCTCTTTCCGTTTTTAAATGGCGCGGTCTCTGGCTGCTGTGGCCGCCCGTGCCACGGTGCCGGTGTGAGTGTGTTTGGATTGTGTGTGTGAAGTGGTGTTTTAAGGTTCCTGTCCGGCGGTTCTTGTGGGCACATCCTGTAAATAAACAGTTTACAGGATGGTACCTCAGGGTAGCCTTGCAGACTGCTTCAGTGACATGCCTGTCCTCTGAACTGCCCACTCGTAGGCTCTGCCTTGTGTGTGTGTTATAACAGGAAGGAGACCGAGGAAGGGACCGAGGCGGACAGAGGAACAGAGTGATGACAGGAGGTGGTTTCGCCCCTATCAATACAGGAGAGATGGAGAGGAAGCACCCACACATGGCCTCGGATACAACCGTACACATAACTAGTGCTGTTTTATGTGTGCTGAGGTACAAACAGCGGTTTTAGGGTAGACTAAAACAACCAAAACATTTCAGAAAAGCTAAACAAAGCTGAAATTACTCCACTTTTTAGCAACTTTTGCCAAATTAGCAATGCTGACTGAAAACACATCTTTCGGTGTTGGGTTTTGTTTTTAATCTTAGCATTTGCGCTTGAAACAAAAGGCTTTGCTAAGCTACTATGTTTCCAGTCAACAAAAACATTAGGACTGGGCAGCACACTCAAGCTGTTACCTGCCCAAAGGGCGAGCGAAGACATTTATTCTCTATCCAAGGTTCACTTGAAGGGTTTCTCAGAGCCTTGGATTTGCAGTAGACTGTCGGGGTGGTTGGTGACTATGCTTGATAGAACCACACAAAAACAAGGAAGGTGCAGAAGTCCCCTTTAAGCAACCTTTACTGACATGGATGTCGGCACTTAATATTTCATAACGTGATGGGGTTTGTTTTTGTTTTGAAGACGGGTCACATTCACCCTGTTGGAGCAACGGTAGGAATGTTGATTCTCACTCACTCGCCGAACCACTTAATCATATTAGAGTCTCAAGGAGGCTGGAGCCCATCTCAGCCGACACTGGTCAAAGGCAGAATACACCCTGAACAACTCGCCAGACCGTTACAGGGCTAACACACACACTCTCACGCACACCTAGGGACAATTTGGAACAGCCAGTTAGCCTGCTGTGCATGTCTTTGGACTGTAGGAGGAAGCCGGTGTACCCAGAGGAAACCCATGCAGCTGTAGCCGAATTGGGGGCAGCCATGGCCTAATGGTTAGAGAAGCGACTTTGGGACTGAAGGGTCGTTGGTTCAATTACTAAACCAGCTGGAAAAACTGCTCTCCAGGTGCCCTAGTGTGTGGCAGCCCACTGCTCCGAGTGTGTGTGCTCACTGTTTACGTGTGTGCGCTCACTTTGGATGGGTTAAATGCAGGGGCAGTAATTTCCCTTGCAGGACTGATATAGTAGATCAAAATAAAAAAAAAAATCATTCATTCATTCATTCATCTTCTGAACCGCTTTCAGCTGAAGCAGTTCAGAAGATCAAAAAATCAAAACAAACAAAAATGCAAACACATTAAAAAGACATGTAAACACCACACAGAAACGCCCTCGCCGAGCTCAGGACTTGAACCCGGGACCCTCTTGCCGTGAGGCTGACGTGCTAACCGCTACACCACCAGGAATTCGCCCTAGGAATGTTCAGACACACAATAATTAAACTTCTTGTGGAAGATGTTTTGAGGGCTGAGACAGCCACTGTCCTTTCGATTTTGGAACAGTCCTTGTGGTAAGCGCACTGGGAAACGTTATTCAGGGCATCATATTCCCTGCCACTCCGAGTTCGGCTTTCGTTTCAGTGAAAAAGGTCCTGTCTGTCTCCAGGAATGCCATCTTCGAGGCTGATCTGAAACTATTGGAAATTAAACGAAGAAAACGCAGTCTATTTGAATTCCAGCCTGAGAAATATTGTGGCGCAGTGATCAGAAGTAACATTTTCATAACTCTCCTGCAGCCGTTCATGAGCCGGCAACAGTGCTTCATGAAAGTATTCACCCCCATCTTAAACTTTCATGCAATATTAAAAGCAATTCTAAGAAAGGACTACCACTGCCTCCACAATCTTGGTTTTGTGGGAGAGTGGTGAGTCATACAAGACTCTTATTTTGGAGACTCAGCAAACATGTGGGAAAGACCCCAGTGCGATAAAAAAGCAAAAGTGAGCTGTTGGACTTAGGCACAAAGTGCTATATCTGGCAGACACCCAACATTGCTCATTATCCTGACAATACCATCCACGCAGTGAAGCATGATGGTGGCAGCATCATGCTAACTGTTACCCCTTGGCCACTTCGCTGACTAACACCCTCCTTATAGTGCCTTCGGTAATAAGAAATGGTGCTTCTTCACATCCAAATGTCAAAATGTTCCCCAGTTCCCTCACTTGGTGACACAGAGGTGAACCTTAGAGCCTTTGTAGTAAGGGGTGCTTAATTATATTGGGGTGAACTAAACACTTTAATTTCTATTTATAAACTTTACACAACAACAAGAATGTCCTGGGCTCAGAAAGGGCGTTTCTGTGCTTCCGTGGGTTTCCTCTGGGTACTCCAGTTTCATTCTACAGCCCAAATACATGCACACTATGCTAACTGGCTGTTTCAAACTGCCACTAGGTGTCAGTTGTCCTTGTAATGAACTGTGTACCCTGCCTTCTTCCAGAGTAGGCTGAGCTCCTACCCTCCAGCCTCCCTGCGACCCTAGTAGAATTAAGCGGTACAGCAAACGAGTCAATTAATTTTGCAAACTTTATTCTTCCTAGGTTAATATAAGGAAGTATTCTGTGAAGATTTGTGACATAAGTCCATTTCAATTCCAGATGGACGCACTACCCATCAAGTAAGGTGAATATTTTAATAAGGCACTGGAATTAAGAAATCGGCTGTATGGAAATATCTGTATCCTCCAATAGTGCAGCTCGAGAATGTAAGTAGTGTGGGAAAAATAAGAAAGACGGAGAGCTGCGCTGTTAGTTTTGGCTACTCCTTCTACTCTAGCATCTCTTCATATGGTCATGTTCCGGGTAGACGTTTTCGTTGGGAAGGCACCATGCCAATGTGCATTTCTAGCACACTTTTACAGTGAATGAAGAGGCCAGATCCCGACTGTCAGCCACCGTCCAGTCTTGCAGTCTTACACAGTCCAGTGTCTGGTCATAAGGAGAGTAAAAATACCAAGTTTCACATTCATGTCGCTGTGTGAACTGGACGGTCCATTTTGGTACTTCCGAAGACACGGGAGGGACAAACTGAGGCTCGTGTAAATGAATAGCAGGATGAGAAGTCAGTCAGAGAACAAAGCATGAGTGTTCCTGGACCTTACCGTCTTAGAAACGATCTGTTTCTTCGGCTGTCCGATCTTAAACGGAATCCTAGGAAAGAGAAAACGTAAAAACTGTTAAAAAGTTAAAACTGTCTTTCCAATGGTTACATAAACCTGATTAGCATGAAACAGGCTGCAATTGTGGAAATGTTCCACTTGGGATTTAAAAAAAAAAAATAAAAAATTATAAAAAAAGTGTTTTGACCAATATCAATATTGAGACACAATCCTATTTCCTCACGCCATTTCCCATACCCCTCCTGCTCCTCCTCCTCTCCCGCCTGACTGCTATACAAAATAATCTATCTTGGATACACAACCACAGCAGGTTCATGATGGTCCATGAGAGTCCACGAGCCAGCAATGCTGATTGGCTGCTACACCGTCTACTGAGCGAAGCCCCCATCATTCCCACTACACCATTTTAGCCGTACTCCCGAATTTAGCCAGCGAATGGCACAACTGGGATTTAAACTCTGGATGTCACTTGGAGGCTCTTGTTCTCCTGTACTAAAGTCAAACAGAACGCTTCCGTGCTAATGTGACTGTACCGGGTCCCATATGGATGCCAATTAATAACATAATGTCACATCAAAGCCTGTTACAAACACATTACGACCAATCACTGTAATTCGCACTGATAATGTGAGAGTGTGTGATGTGAGCCAGTGCGTAACAGGGTAAAGCCCCAGTTCATGCTAACAAGCAGCAAAGTGAAAGCCAGCTATTTATGTCTGGGATTTTACAGACGACGACACATGATTTCTCTCACATTTATGCAAATTAGGTATAACCCAATCAGGGGGGCAACTGTCTCAAATGATTTCTCAGTCTAATCAGATATTTCTTCAGTTCCTACCTTCATCACCAAGTGTACAAAAAAGAAATAATGACGTTTTAGAGAATCATCTCTGAGGGAAATCTTTTTCAAAATGTGTTGAAAATTAAAAGTGACATAGCAAATAGACAGCTCCATTATTGAAACACATACAAAACGGGCGGAGCTATGTGTTATACTGCAGCCAGCCAGCAGGGGCACTAGACTTGTACTAGAATCGTTTTCTTTATTTGTTTGTTCATCCTATTGTCCGTTTATTGTTGCATGGAAACTTGTCTCTGGCTTCCCAGTACCTGCATGCAGACATTACCTACAGATTACAAATTCCAAAGACAGATTAGTAACAATAATTCCAAAAACAATAGTAGCACAACCAGGCAGGTTTTTTTAACAGTCACTGTATACAAAAAATTTTTTTAAAAAGGGTAAAGTCTGTTGGGCTTCTCTAGCCGAGCCTACTAGCTCATCACAGCCCGATCTTATCCCAGTTTCTGTAGCATGAAACGACTAGGAGTTTAACTCCACCTAGATGGGACTCTAGTCCAATGCAGGTTACCTTCCCAGTATTTTTACTGGTAAACATTTACACTGCTGGGTGGACAGAGGGACACTTGTGGTGAAGACCTTGCCCAGGGGTATTTGCACGATGTGGTTTCAAACCCATGACGTCTCGATGGTGAGCCCAACATGCTAACCACTACACCACAGGCTCCACATTGTGTACAACCTCTTATTAAATGTGTACATATAAAGAAGGTTGTAACATAGAGGTATTTTTTCATATTTAAAAAAAAAAAAAGAAAAAAAATTTGATCTGCTGATCTGAAATATCGTAGTTAATTTTTATAAAGTTAATTTTTTTAAATTCTGAGTTACAAAAGCTTATTTACCAAGCGAATTAAATAAACAAACACTATATTTCGTATTAAAAAATTCACTTTACAAATCTGTCAATTAATAATGAACAAAGGTATTATTCTTTACTATAAGTTTTTGTGGTAAACTATACATGAACCTAAAAAGTGCAGCATGATATCAAGCATCACAGAAAAGTGAGACAATCGTGATATGATCATTTTTTTAATTTTTTTTTTTGCAATATCGCCCACCCCTAGTTGCGTGAATTCATTCTGGCATCCCTAAAGCGCCCACACACACGCACACACACACACACACACACACACACACACACACAGAGTGAAATCGGCAGAAGCCACACTTTTACACATATGCAGCTGACTGCTACTCATGAGTCAACCTGAAGAATGAAGCTGTGTAATCATCTCTTGCATCTCATCCCACGCATAAAATTTTTTTAAATTCCTCTGCTGTTCCAAAATTATTAACTTGTAACATCAGAAACTGAAGTATTATAGTAAACATGCCAAACCATGACCATGTTAATGATCTCAACCTTCTTTTTGTTTTAAATACATTTTTCTCTAAACATTTTCTATACCCTGATGACTAAGACCCCAATGAGTCCTAACCACAGTACGATAGGAAGTGTACAAGAAGGTCAAAACACTCTCACCCACACGTTAAAGCTGGGATATCGGCTTAATCAGCCAGTAGGTGTGTACAAGTCTTGCTGGTTTAGAGGCATGAAATGACAATAACTCAATAGGTTGGATTTAATAGATAAACAAATGATGGAAAGGTCACGTTTTTAAGTCTGTTATCTCTTTTTTTTCCCCCAACGACATCCTGTATTCGCATCTGACTTTTCAAGTAGGTTTACTCAGGTATGTATTTTAGAAAAGCTGAACATTACGCCACAACAAAAACTATAGGCTTGAGCATTCTTTATTACATTAACGAAAGGTGAATGTAAAGGACGCTGTCGTATAACATTGACAAATATATATATATTTTTTAAATCTAATTATGGTTTACTAGGACAGTGCAAGGAAACCCCAGGTAAGAGGAACACCCTGGAAATCCTGACTGTGGACAAATGTTCCACTATAATATGAACTCAATGGTAGAGCACAAAAGCGTCTGAAACACGTGTCCAAATCTTGATGCCACACCCATCTGTGGCCTGGAGCCAAAGGAAAGAAAAAAAGAGGTGGGTGGAGGAATGGCGGTACACTATCCTCTGTCAATCACAGAAATACTGCCAACCACAGACATCTTTGAGCTCATGTATGCAGAAGAGGGCGGAGAGCAGACAGTGGCCTCTAAACTAAATAAAAATGGAGAATTCTGGAGAACTCAGATTCTGACAGCATCCTCATGTGTCACATTTTCCTATTTATTTTCCAGAATAAAGTTTTTATGTTATAGAATCCACCTATGCCCCAGTCGGCAAACAGTCGGTGGTGACTGATCGTAGCTCTGTATTACTTCATTCATCAATGATGAAAGGTCTGAAATGTATTTCTGGCCATGACAGGGAGTAACTAACCTACTCGAATTTGCCTATCAAGTTTGCTCCAGGGTGCAGGATTGCCACAGATTTCATTGCTGGGCACCTGAAGGCCAAGACACCATACAGTAGTAGAAGAAGAAATCGTCTTCATTTGTGATGTAGATTGCAGCACAGTCAAATTTTTTCTTCTCATATCCCAGCTGTTTAGAAGTTGGGGTCGGAGCAAAGGGATAGCCACACAGCAATGCACCCTTCGCATACCCCAGCTCACTATAAGCATGGTGGTACTGAATCAGTAATCCAGAGCCTTAACCCCTGAGCTACCATATGTATAACATGTCTTAGAGACAAATAGCTGAAATAACTTCATGGTAGACCACAGTCAGCGATTTTTAGCCTTCAGCCAGCATTACACCGCCCTTCAGCCAGCATTACACCGCCCTCCAGCCAGCATTACACCGCCCTCCAGCCAGCATTATTCAGCATTTCTCTGGGAAAGCATGAGAGCCAATGACCCGCTTTGCTTTCTCGCAGGGTGTCGCTTCCATTCCTGGAAAGTGTGGTCATGTTAAAATTAACCGAGGGCCAAGCACTGGATCAATCCTAACATTGCAACTGTAAGAACATTAGCAAGGCATACATTGCCGAGTGGATGTTACCGTACATTTTCCTGAAAGTAAAATGCACATGGAAGAGCGACTGCCATGTAAGCATTGCAGCTGCTGCTGGTAGACATGACGGCAGACACATAAGCAGCACAGACACTCACGTTTATCAGGCGAGTGCTTATTTCCTCTGAAGATATATCTGAATGAGGGCACCACCAAAATCCACCTGAATGCTCATGGAATGGCTGTGCCAGTCCCGGCAACTGTGATCATGCTCCAACTGGCTAGAAAAGACCCATGCGTTAAGCTGCTTTTTTAACAGGCAGCGTGAACAAGTTGCACCCGGAACAACTTGCCTGAATGCAAAGTAGCGCCCACTTTCCTACATGTTTACACGGTCACTCTCAAATCAGAGGCTAAAAGGAAAGCAAACTACTGGGAAAGAACCTCGAAAACAACTCAGTCACCCAGATAGACACTACTGCACACGCATAACCCCTCCCACACGACAACGATTGTGTTCAGATGGATAATCTCACCTTGAACATGATATTCTGGAACAACTTGCGCCACCCCAAAAAGTGGAGCAAGTTGGGCCCGCCGGTGCAACAAATTGTTTTTACACAGGCAGTCGCGCTGGGGCAACTTTTTCCAAGCATATCTTGTTCCGGTGTAAGTGCCCATGTAAAAGCAGGGCTCTGGAAGTATCCGGCACTGACCTCAGCCCAGGGTACGCTTTGACACCATTGTGCTCTACACCAATCACAGAGTATATTTGAGTCAAGTCAAATAAGTTGTATTTTTTTTATTCACACTATAGAGACACTACACCAAGTACTAGCTTGATTGTTTTCTTCCCCACATTTGAAATCCACCAGTGAAATCCACTGCAGACACACACACACACACACACACAGGCACATGTACACAGGCTGTTATTGGCGTGACAGTAATAATGTCCCTGCAGAATGACGGACGGTTCATGATGACAGCCGATATGAGCAGCCAGCTGCGTCAAAGCAAAGGTGTGTGTGCTAATGAGACAAAAAGTGAAGGGTGTGAAAGAGTGCAGGAGGGCGTGCTGCGTGTGTGCATGCCTCGTGTGACAGGTATGCAGAGTCGTCATCTAGGGAGTGTGTGCACTTTCATGATGACGACTCAATTGAGGATTTGAATCCTTAATTGAACGGGTTGTGATCCTTAAAATGTAAAAAACTAAAAAATTTAACGCAATTTGTGTTTGTGGTTTTACTTATTCTCTCGCTAACTTTAGAGTTGTTTATCTTGATCACGGACGTGACGCCAGAGACAGGAAGAGCAAAAAAATAACGCATGTTCCACACTGCACCATCATGGAAAAGTTTGCATCATCACACTCTAGAAATTCTTCAAGTCCAAACTCTGAGTCATGCTACGAACGCAACTTGTCGGATTGCTGAAGCCAATATCTGAACAGTAATCAGGCTTGTCTAGTGGAGAGGGAGAGTTCAAGAGCCGAGAGAGAAGTTCAAGACAATTGTTTCGCTTTAGTGATGACGCAGTAGGTTGAATGAACAACTGCCCCCCCCCCTCCCTTCTGCAGATAAACAAGCTCGTCACGATCACAAACTTGAATGTCAAGAGTTATTTCACAACTTTAATCCTCAGACACACACACACAAAAAAAAAAACTCTGACATGATTGTGCGACTGGGCAAATACACACTTAGAAGTGGGTTAAAAGTAAAATTGCATGTAAGCCTCGTTTACTAGCGTTATTGTGAAAGAATTTGGCGATAAAATGAAAGTGGCAGGTTGTGGCTTGTGGCTTTCGGTGAGCTGAAATTAGGTGTGCTTCCACCGTGGTTTCGGAACCTTTTGAGAAAAATAAAAGGTTTCTTTACCCTCGGGAACCAGTTCCTGATTTGTTTTTCCATTGCAGCACAAAAAGCATGAAGACAAAGGGTGTGTTCAATGTGAATAAAATTGTCTCAGGAGGATGTCTAACAAGACAGCAAGGCATCATGGACCATTCGGTACTGACTCAACTTTCCTGTTTTCTGAGCTTCTTTTAAAAATGCTGCTGCAGTTGAAGGCATCATCGCTGTAGCCCTGATGCTTCCTGTTACCCATAAATCTGTGCAGCAATGAATATGGATTGGTATAGAAAAATGCTTACTAAGTGGTGGCTCAGTGGTGAAGGCTTTGGCTTACTGATCAAAGTGTTGGGGGTTCCGGCCTCAGGGGGAAGGCTCTATGTTCTGACAGCCCATTGGTCCCACAATCCTACTCATATAAGACGGGCACCTTGCTTAAATCAGTCGGGCACCCTCTTCGTTTCAGTTGGGGACCCTATTCAGCTTAATTAGGAGCCCCGCTTGGGACAAATGGGCAACTTACATGGGTCAGGTGGGCATCCAGGCATATTCCACCCTACTCGGGTCCAATGGGCTGTCAGAAAAAAGGGCCGTAATCCAAGCAGCCAATGTTGGGACCTTAAGCAAAGCCATTAACCCTCAATTGTATTAAAATAACCGTGAGTCACTCTGGAAAAAGGTGTCTTCCATAATACCATAAAGGACGCACATGGATTCCTTTCAGCTTGTGTTAAATTTGGACATTTTGTTTCATTATATGTATTAAAAAAAAAAAACACTGCACAAACTCTTCTTGATTTCCTGAAATGTAATCAAGCACATTCTCCATGTAATAAACCCCCACTGAGCGTCGATCGACCTCGATTAAAGACGGACGGACAGTCTTTTGTACTGTGGGAATCCTCAGCTATCCGTCTTCGCAGGCTAGGTCATTTTTACAGACGCCCGCACACAGGACGAGCGGTCAGCCTGAGAAGACTGATCCCATGCCCTGAGAGAGAGGGCACTGCGAGGGAGATGGAGAGCTGGGAAAAATGTCAGCAGGGCTTTTTAGGTACAGAGGCGATGGCCATCACCGCAGAAACTGCCCCAATGCCCTAAGTGAGCGTGCTTAACCATACCGTCAGAAGAATGAATGAACGCCACTGAACGACTGACTGAATGGTGAACGCATGGTACACTGGGGGTGGGGACGTGAGAGGGGTGCACAAAAACAGCTCCCACACAATACGAGTTGAATTACAGTAGATTCAGTCATGGAGCAGGGTATGAATGAAGCACACAGATCTGTGAAACCAAGAATTACACTCCGGTTATCAGCTTCTAATTCCAACGGCTGACTCAGACTCATTTTCCCTTTTAATTTTCCCCCAATACAAACATGCGTTCAGACACACGCACATCATTATTAGCTTCTTGCTATTCTAGCCAGATAATCTGAGGTGAATTACCGTCCAAATGCACAAGAGAAAATATCGTTTGGGTCTTGATTCATTTAAGAATTTTAAAGTGGGTGGGGCTTCACCTGTTTGGTAAAGGTGATGTCAAGTATACCAAAACACCAATCAAAAACAGCAAATCAGCTCCACCTACACCAAGAACTGCAATTAAACGGACTTCTCTCTTGCTTACTTGTGCTGTCTGAGTGTGAGCAAAACTGCTTCGAGTTCATTTTCTTATTACTTTATTACACATAACGTGCAAAGTTTTTAAAAGCCGTGCAGGGAACGAGAGGGAACCGAACGCGGAAAAGGCAAAGCTTTCGATATACCGGCCTATCAATGTTCCAACCCTCACCTATGATCATGATCATCTTGGGGAGTGACCCAAAGAACAAGAAAGCAGCTACAAAGTGAGGAGTTCATCCTAGACATCTGGGGGGAATTTTGGGTAGGGCCAGATTTTCTTCACATCTTAAGGGGTCAGAGAGTGTCGCTGAAGAGAGGGATGCCTGGGTTTCCCTCCTAGACCTGTTGCGTCCACGGCCCGCCCTCGGATAAGCAGAACAAAACGGATGGACGGACTTATGACCAGAAGTATGTGGACACAATAATTGCACCCTTCGCCAAATCGGAAGTAGTTCTTGAACCTCACTAAACCGGGAGGATTCCGACTGCACCCGAAACCTCTTGGCCTGTACGCAAGTCCATACTGTAAGAGGAAACGTCATCACCACAAACACTTCCCGTGTATAGACTGTTTCTCCAGTATCCGCTTTACACACCGAGCGTCATACAGGATGAGAAAAAGTTTCCTCATACATGCTAACAAAGCTTTCGTTCAGCCACCGCAGAAGCCACTGCGTAAAGAGATGAGCTCCACTCACGACACGCATTATGCCATATCAGCATGGCTGGAAAAGCCAGCGAGCATGCTTTATAACAGAGAGATCTCATCAATAAGATCCCTGATGTCGAGTGCGACCCCGTGACCCTGGTGTCATGGTGACCACGTCACTGCGTCCAGTAAGTTGGCTTGCTTGGAATGCAGCGGTCACTCAGTGCCATAAAAGATCCTTTCAGTAAGCGACCTCATGGCCCGGCGCCACAACACTGGCCGTGTGTGTGTGTGATAGGGAAGCGGCTACTTCCAGCTGCTGATGTCACAGCTAGCTGCAGTGATGTCACGCTTGCTTCCACACTACATGCTTAACTTGCAGAACGAGAGCTTATAGCAGTGATTCGGAGATAATGTGCTGATGCTGATTTATTCAGGAAAACAGAGATTTGTTTATAATGAACTGGATGGCATTTTAAAGAAGGAAGGTCATGTTTAAGGACAGAGTTCAGCAAGGTTACAGAGCCAGACACCCAGAATCTACTAGATGACGTCTGTCACCAGACTGGAAAAAGGGACTTTTCCTTAATGTTATACGGTGCAGGAATGAATCATAAAGCTAATACATTATTTAAGAGGCAACAAATAATTATTCATATACTCGATACTTGATGTTCCATCAAGGGGTCTATCCAGCGATATTCACCCCGTCTATGGTGGATAACTGTTTTAGTATATACACTACACAGAAGCATAAGAAAAGAAAACTGAAGTTCATGATTTTATGGTATGTTTTTGTTTACATTTTTAAAGTGTGACATCCGTGTGAATTTCATCATATAATCTTTTGAAACTTTCAAAATTTTAAGAAAAAAAGTGCTCCTCTACCTGAAAATACACAAAAGCCATATTTACATAGCTTTCTTTACATTTTCTATGGTAGAATTTTGTTGAATTTCTAGATCCTCAGAAATAGTGACTGTGATAAACCATGAATTATTTTCCACGCTTCATTTAACCATAATCACAAGTTCGCAGGGTGGACAAATAATTATTCTCCAAATGGGAGGTGGATATTGCTGAGTAGGACTATTTAACACTACGTATCAAGATGGAGGTAAATAATTGCTTGAATATATTGCCCTGTGCACAGTAACTGTCCCAGTTACAGAACATGCACTTACTTTCTTAAACAGCCTCATGGTTTGAAATCTGCATTATTGATATTAACGCTTCTACATTCGTTTTGACGCGGAGTCTTGTGGGGAGCTTAAAACCTATCTACTTAATTCGGAATGCCACATGGTTTTTTTTTCTACTGGTGACATATATCTCAGACGGTGCATAATTTATAGTTTCTTTTCACCTTTTGACTTTTTTAGACGCAGGTGTTTGAATCATTCTAGTAATGGCATATTTTACAAGCCATGCTTCAGCACTTTCAATTTATGTGGCATTTTGGTCAACTGCAGCTGACATGTTTTTTACTACCAGGTGGGAAAGGAAGGTAGTTAATTTTTTTTTTAAAAGGCATACAACAATAATTAAAGCTACTTAATCAAGATCTATATACCTATTTTATAGTTAAGGCTATGATGTGTTAACATAATGTCAAACTTCTTTTTTGGCTCATAAGAGCTTTGCAGACAGGACCTCCAAAGTTGGGTGTAATTTTGTTCTGGCTGTACGTGACAGCCAATCTTTATTTCATATCTAAGCATATGTAGTTAAGTGAAATCCTTACATTTACATTTACATTTACATCATTTAGCAGACGCTCTTATCCAGAGCGACTTACAGAAGTGCTTTAAAGTC
>JAOUQZ010000034.1:3178759-3189544 GCA_028564935.1 Neosilurus hyrtlii
GAAGGTGGAGGAAGGGAAGGTGCAGCTCACTCCCCCACCACCACACATTTTTCCTGATGGTTCAGGAATCGAACCAGAGACCTTTAGGCCTCAAAGCCTCTTCTCTAACAATTAGGCCAGAGCTGCCTTATTCATTTAAATAATTTTCAATGTAGACAGTTACATTACCGGGCTAGCAGCGAGTGACTGTCAGTGCAGTGTGGTAATGGTAATGATGGTGTCTGAAGGAACCCACATCGCCTCAAGCGTAACACAGTCGAAAGCGCCACTAAGGGTGTACTCGCATGTAAGCGATATAGCAGCGAAATATTGCAACTTTTTTTTGCGGCTGGCCAGAAAAAATGCGTGGTCTCATCGAAAACCTTCAATTTAGATGATCATTGAGGAGCCGTGACCCTGCACTGGCTGTGTGTCATGTATTGAATTTAACCTGCCATTAAAATGTAAATACAACAAATCCAAGTGCTTTCTTTCCTGATGACTTTACGCTTTTTGTTTCTCAGTATATTTTCATGCAACCTCCATTTGATTGTCTCGAGTCCAGTGGGTTTCAGCAGTATTCCAGCATGAACTGCTCAGCTTTGGTTTATGGGACAGCCGCTATTTCAGCCTGTACTATCGGTTTGAAGCTAAAACTTGGACGTGTGTTTGAGGTGGTGGAGCGCGGAGCTGCGTGGAAAAACCTGCGCCTTCCTCTACAATGCGTTCATTCCATGTCAGATCGAAGCATAATTACCTGTTACGGGTTTTTAATAATTAAACCTGGGGATTTATTATTTATTTTGGACGTATAAAAGACTAGATAAGGGAAAATCCCGATTATATCAGAGAAGAGATTATGTGGGAAATCCAAGTTGAACTAGTTACTCCAGGAAAAGTAACTAAAAAATACAGCAATAGGTTACTGCACAGCCTCTATATATTTCCCATATGTCCCCTGTAATACATCCCAAAGAATCAGATCATAGCGCAAATGGAACAGATCTGAGATGCGTTTTCCTCTGCTTGTTGTAAAAAGCAGCTTGAGACGGGAACAACCATTTATATTTAGAAATATTATTATATTCTTATCATACGTGTGTGAGATGGCAAGAGGCACGTTGCATGTAGGAAATATACAGATTTTTTTTTGAAAACGAAAGTGTAAATAGAGGCGCGCAGGACTCCCATCGGCCGCCTCTTTATAGAAGGAGCGGATTCGTGTCACCTGTGCATCATTTCACGTTTTCTTCTTTGTAAAAAGACGTGCGGATTTGCGTGACGTGTCATAATTTCATGGGTTCTTATTTGTTAAAATGGGCGGATTCGCGTGACGTGCAAAAATCAGTCGCTTGAGCCGTACAAAAACAAGCAAAAAGGGCCGAACTGCTTCCGAAGCTGTTCGCTCGTTCTTGCGCCACTCTGAATTCGCACCAGATTTTAAGCAGGTCCAAAACGTTTTCCAAGACCGTGAAAATGGACCATTTACCTCAAATTCGACCAACTGCGTCCGAAAATATATGTCTATATGTTTCTAAAAATAAAATTAGTCAGAAGTTAAAGGTTTCACTGTTGGCAGTTTTTAAACATCACTCCTGATTTTCGACTGTGATCAATTTGGTCAGCTGTGGATTTTAAAGTTAAATAAGTTCAGCGTTTGGACCATGCGTGATGCCCTCGCCAAAGCCCAGAGCGGATATAAGCCTGGTCTGCCATCTGTTCAAACTCAGACATGTCAGAAGCGTATGCAGACGCAGTGTTTAGAAAGAGCATGACCAATAGGACCGAACCATCTCGACATCTTTTGTCCAGTATTGATGAACCTCTAAAACACGAAGCTTTACATTAACATGCTGCATTACAGAGACTGAAACAGTGCATCTTGCATTCCTGTGGAAAGAGACAAGATATGAAGCCTTAAATAACTTCGATTGATTTGATTTATTTCCATTTATTTTACTTCCACTGGCTGTAAATCAGAGCATTTAGTGGCTGGTTTGAACAGTACCACAAACCTCATCTGCAGAATCAAGTCCAATATTATTCAAGCATAATCCAAAATGGTGTCCTACCCATCATTCCTTCTTCTATATCAGTACTTCACCAGGGAGGAATAAAACACTTGGAGGCATGTTGTTAAGGTAACTAATAAACACTGGGGTGCTGTGATTCAGCTCAACGTCACCAAGCGAACTTACTGTTCCCACCCATAAGCTGCTTATCACCACATGATTTTCCTACAACAGTCCAGTCTGCTACATCACCAACTCACAAACTGCTACTGGTCTGTGTTTCCATCGAGCGATCGTGTGTCATTAGAGCTTCGTCTTCACCTCTTACGACTCTCATTCCAATTAAGCATTGCGACGGATAAACATGAGCACTTCGATTTCTATCGCATCCACCTCAACAGTCATGGAATCTTTTATCATGAAACTCAGGAAACACATATCTTTGATTAGTATATAACATACTCACTGCCAGTGAAAACGCAACATAAGTTTATTTGTAATATTTTTGGGACCATCCTATCTGAACATGAATGACCCTAAACACCTCAGTGAGTCACTTCCATCAGCAGCGCTCACCATCACACTTGACGGTCACACTTCACCGTCACACTAAGCTTGAGCTCTGGATCGAGACTCTTTTACAGCTCCAGGTTTGCTTGGGCGTCTCCATAATCAGAAATGGGTGCATTTAATGAGT
Organism: Neosilurus hyrtlii; assembly: GCA_028564935.1. Taxonomy (NCBI): domain Eukaryota; kingdom Metazoa; phylum Chordata; class Actinopteri; order Siluriformes; family Plotosidae; genus Neosilurus; species Neosilurus hyrtlii. The sequence continues at coordinate 3,181,448 of JAOUQZ010000034.1, forward strand.
GCTCATCTTACAAAAATGCACAGCGTTCTGCAGTGGAATCTTGAACATGCCTCGACTGTCTCGTGATGATTAATGATGGAATATCTGCAGCAGCAGGCATTTAATGTCCTTCCCTGGCCTGTGTATTCGCCTGATTTGTCACCCATCAAACACCTGTAGGATCAGCTCAGCCGCCGAGTACCGCACCACAGAACAGGCCAGATCTGTGCGACGAATTACAGCCTCAAATGGAGGTTATACTCCGTACTGAACTTTGTTTTTGGGATGGACATTTTGTTGTGGTTTTGGAAGCAAGCGGTGCCTCAGTTTTGTTTAAAGTTGAAATATTTTGACACAAAGATTTTCGGCTGTTATTGATTAATACTGTTCAAATGACGTATGAAATTTATCTGAATAATTAAATTGACCATTTCGAGACAAAATAAACTTAGATAATTCATTCTGAGTGCTGTGTTTTCATTGGCTGTGAGTATACTACATAGGAACACTGCCATTTGATTGGCTATCGATCTCGGAGATATTAGATATTATTACTTATTCGAAACATTTGACATACTTGGTATTGCATCATTGCATTGGGACAAATTACTCATCGTTTCATTGCCAGAGGATAAGTTGAAAGATTTTTGCACAGCTGGCAGACGCAACACCGTAACATGACTTTGAACATATTTGATGATAGATAGATACTTTATTAATCCCAGAGGGAAAGTCACACTGAAATCTGAATGAATCAAATAATTATAGAATTCAGCTTTAGTATGATAGAGAATTATTTGGCCTTTGGCCTGAGCAAATAACAACCCCACGACCGAATAATTCTTCACATCATACTTTACTTTACTCAGTAACTGCTTATTAACCCAAGAGGATGATGCTTGAATCAAAGAGGCTGACTCATGCTTTGTCACTGTTATGTGAAGCAGGTAGCGCAGTCATTGTCACACTTTAAAAGAAATAAAAAAATCTTTAGTTTGTTTTTCAGTGTAGTACATACGAGAACTTTAGATAAGTTAAAACACCCCTCTTCAGTGTTCGAGCACTGCTGATCCAACTACATAAATGTGGCTCTCACCTGCCTATCATGGTTAAAATATTTAAAAAATAAAGTGTAAAAACATAGTTTTAGTTTTCTCTGTTTCTGTGTAGTATGTATGAAGAGTTTTATTGAGAAAAAAAAAGAAAAACACCCTTACACAGTGCTTATGCACCTGCTCATGGAGCCCAGCGCGAACCTCTCCTGCGTCGGTCACTATTTTCTTTAAATGTCCAAATCACACCATAAAAATCTCATTAGTGCGTTGTCCATGGCGTAGTGGTTAGCATGTCGTCCTCACAGCAAAAAGTGCCAGGGTTTGATACTTTGGTTTCAAACGACATGCACATTCGGCCAACTGGCTGTTCCAACTGCTCCTAAGTGTGAGTGTGAATGTGATTGGTAGTGTGTGTTGCCCTGCAGTGGTCTGGTGAGCTGTTCAGGGTGTACCGCACCTTCACCCAATGTCAGCTGAGCTAGACCCCAGCCTCCCCGCAACCCTAATATTAAGATTAAGCGGTTCGTCAAATAAGAGAGTGTGCTGTTTTGCTTATGTTCCCATGTATGCTAAAACAATTATTCACCCAAGGATCAGTGGATGTCGGTGGACGCCCTCATAAGTGAAAATTTCTAAATGAAACGTGACTTCTCATGTAACTCGTGTGACAATTTTTTTTTATATGAGTTTTCAGAAAGTTCAAGTTTCCTTTACTCTTTTTAGTTCACAATTTTAAATAGCACATGGGGGGAAAAACAAAAATAAAAAAACTTCCCTTATACCCAGCAATAAAGATCCTGTAATGATATACCTTAGTTTGCTCCACATGCAATTATGGCAATCTACTAATAGCTAATTTCATAAAATATTTCAACCAAAAATGTCAATTCAACTCTTTTGTTTATTATTATTATTGTTATTATCATTATTATTATTATTATCTTCATCATCATCATCATTATTATTATCTTCATCATCATCATTATTATTATCACTATTATAATTATTATTAACAAAATAATGATGATTATTAATATTATCATTACACTTACTGTTATTATAATTATTATCATTACAAATATTATTATCATTATTATTATTGTCATTATTATTATCATTATAATTATAATTATTATCGGTATCATTATTATAATTATTATCATTACAATTATTATTATCATCATTATAATTATTATTATTATTATTATCATTATAATTATTATTACCATTATTATTACTATTATTATTATCATCATTATCAATTATTTTTATTATTGAAAGAAAACATACACTGTATAATGTGCTAACTAAAATTGCTAATTTTTCAGACCATGTGTGGAACATTGATCAGTTCATTCACATACTACAGAAATAAAACAACTTTCATTTCAATCTAAATTAAAGCACAACACACAAAATGTAATTATTTTTAGTTATGGGGTGCCAATGTGTACACAAACTTTAGATTTTAGATAGCTAACTATTACTAGCTAATATAATAAAGCTAATAAAACTGCTAGCTAGTTTATTTACCTAAAATACCATTTATTAAAACTACCACACCACACACTTCATGTGAGATGTTAGCTAAGCAAGCTACACCAACCCAAAGGATTAGCAACGCGGCTAACACGCCTGGCTTTTTACATTTCCTTTTAAAACACTTTACACCTTAGAAAGAATCTAAGCTGTCAAAAAAAACCACAACTTTCTAAAGCGAACTTGTTTATTTCAAACTTCAGACGCACTCGACCTACGTGCTAGCATGCTAACGCTAACTAGCTAGCTAGCTAACTGAAACAAACCAGCATTAACAGCTCACTATTCGCACAAATAACACCTAAACCGGTTCATAAAGGGTTGTTTGTGATACGTACCAGCTCATGGTGTCGTGTTTACTCCCGTTTGACCGCAAAACACAACTTTATTTCCAAAATCATCGCCTTTTCGCTCTGTTTCAGCGACCAACACTGGAACCAGGAACTGAGGAAGTCGCACAGGGTGGGAGTCCCAATTCAGAATAATTTTAAAAGTAGTGCACTAGATAGGGTGTGATGGTCATTATATTTGGCACTGTGTAGTGTTCATTGTAAGGGGGAAATAAGTTTATTGGTATTTTTTTTTGCTGTTAAGGGGATTTAAAGTACGGAAAGCAAAGTGGTTGCGCTTGGTTTATTTCAACAGGTGTTTGACTATTAAAGACTTCTTGAGGTTTAACAACAACAACAACAACAAAAACAACAACAACAACAATGCACAAATACAAGAACAGTGTTGCTACTGTCAGTATCCCAAATGAGCAATAATTGCTGGGGCAAATACTGTAATACGACTATTATTATTTGGGGTGGCACACTGGCTTAGTGGTTAAAGCAGGAAGGTTGTGGGTTCGAGTCCCGGGTGTTTCCTCAGGGTACTTGCATAGCCTTGCATATTAGGCTGACTGGCTGCTCTAAATTTCCCCTAGGTGAGAGTGAAAATGTGTATGGTTACGTGTGCTGGTCCCACGATGGCCTGGCGAGTTATACAGAGTATCCCACCTTCGCCTAGAGTCGGCTGAGATAGGCACCAGCCTCCCAGCAAAAGCCTGATAGGTTTAAGCGGCTCAGCAAATGAGTAAGTGCGTGAGTGACTATTATTTGGAAGTTGATTATTTTTCAATAACAGCATCCCCCGAAGTGTTTTATTCCACACATACCCCAGCAATTTACCCATGCTATCTCACTCTACCCTCGAGCACTCGCTGAAATGCTTAATTCTACTGAACAGCCCGCCAGACCGACTCAGAGCTACACATACAACCATTCAAACTCTCACCTTGGGTCAATTTGGATCAGCCAATTAGCTTAAAGTCTGGACTGTCGGAGGAAACTGGAGTACCCTGAGGAAACCTACACAAGCATGGGGAAAACCAGTGCCCGGGGCTCAAACCCAGCCATTTTATCCAGTTGAGACACTCAGTGTGTCAACACTGACTCGTATTTTCACTCCTGCGCATTTCTAATCGTTGACTATTTGGGAGTGACTGCATGGAAATAAAACTGGACCACTGATTCATAAATTGTACTGTCATAACCATGTCATTAACACACTGGGAAACGGATTAACATACGCTTTCATGGAAGATTACATCGAGTGATGTGATTCTCATATTACCAGTAGTAATAGTCATTATATCACATGACCTTTTTTATTAAGTGTACTCGACTCATGCAATGTTTTATGCACTTCCTATTTGAAAAACACGACAATTAATTATTCAAAAGGGAGCGGATGGTGCCGGCTTAGCACATCTGCCTCAGAGCGAGAAGGTCCTGGGATTGAGTCACTGGTTCTGCAAAGGTGTTTCTCTGTGGACTTTGCATGTTGTTCTCATGCTGGCGTGGGTACTCCAGTTTCCTCCCACAGTCCAAAAACATACGTTTTAGGCTGTTCGAAATTGATCCTGGGTGTGAGTGTGAATAGTTGTGTGTGTTGTCTCTGTGTTGAAATGACAAACTGTTCAGGGTGTACCACACATTTGCCCAGAGTCGGCTGAGATAGGCACCAGCATTTCTGCGACCACGGTGGGATGTCGAGGGTGATATTCAGCATAATTCAGCAAATAATTTGAAAACTCCCTGTAAAGGCAAACAGCTTTATTTAAATAACATTCATGTTTTGAAACACATTCAGCGTTTTTATTTACAGAACAACAATGAAAGATAAGATAAGCATGCTCTGTAACAGCCTCTTTTTAAACTCATTTTTGTATATACTACACATTAACATAAGGAAAGCAAATCAAAACCAGATTTTTATGGTTTATTTTTCCGTTTTTAATAGGAACATGTTAAGTTGTATGACTTGCCTTTGATTGGCATTTCCTAATTAAACCCCATAACCCCCAGCTATAGTCCCTATTTACTGTCTGTACCATAGACATGAACACAAGACCGGCTCAGTATATCGTGTGTACTTGGAACGTGCTGAAAGTGGCTGCCATCTTACCAGAGACTGGCTACACTTCACAGCTAGGTTTTATACATGTAAACAAGCTGCAGGATTGAGAAATTTTGCTTGGTTTTGCTCATTTTGTTCTACGTGATGGTAAAACACCATGATACAAATAAAACCAAACAAATATTTGGAGTTTTTTCTGGAAAAAAATAAATAAATAAATAAAGAATGCACTTATTCTGTAGATACAATACTTACAAGTGAAGTGTTATTCCTTGGGCTTTAGAGATACTATTTTGCTTGTTGGAGCAAGTTCAGACAGAACTTTCAACACCCATCTTATTGGAATGGCGGATTGTAGTCTCTGGTTATATGGCAGCCACCAAAGGCACGTCATGCCAGGGTCTTGTCCGGTCTTGTGTTTATGTCTATGGTGTGTACACAGTGACCCGTTAGTTCCTGGGTTTGAGTCCTGGACTCGGGTGTTTCTGTGTGAAGATATCCCCATACTGTGTGGGTTTCCTTCAGGTACTCCAGTTTCCTCCCACAGTCCAAAGGCATGCACATGAAGCTAAATGGCTGTTTCAGACTGCCCCTAGGTGCGAGGGGGTGTACCCCGCCTTCACCCAGTGTCGGCTGAGTCAGGCTCCAGCCTCCCCTTGAGTGAGAGTGAGTTTTTTAATAATTTCAGTGAAAGAATAACTGTAGAAGTTCCCGCAAGTTTCTAGTAATAAGCATCGTTTATCTCAGCGGAATCAACAGCACGAAAAAAAAACTGAGAGGAAAAAAAACCTGTTTTGTTTTGTTTTTTGTTTTTCTTTCTGCATTTCTTTGTTTTGATTTTTTTTAGTCTTTACAATACCAAACCAAACCCCAAAACCTCTTTTCATTTCAGGGATTAGACTTACCGCGGCAGTCATTTTGCTAAGCATTATGCCAGACGTGTCCTAATATCATTCATAAACACATGACGAAAGTGGTTATGATGTCAAACAGCTTCTCGTGAACCTGGTCATGATGCGTTTGGTATTGTGTTCATGTGGTTTTTCCAGGTCAGGGCGGAAGCTGACTCTAATATTTCCTTCATGCTATAGGAAATTGAGCGAGAAGACTGTAGCATGTTACACAATATGGAGGACGAATTATTGGCTTGACTGCAGAGTGTTTATGAGTATCAGTCACAGCAAGGGGCTCCGAGGGTGTAAACCGCCGAATAAACTCCAGCTGAGAGTAATCCTCAATAGACGAGAGACCGGGGTCATGTTTACATCGGGGCGGCACCCTTAGGGCATATTGCTCTGCACACTTTAGTATAAAAGAGGCTTTTCAGCTTGCTGTGGATCTCAAGATGGAGAGCAGGGGGTCATGGTCAGACAAAACCTGACGAGCAGCAACTACCTTATTTTTGGTAGCATTGCACATTTTCCAGCAAACCCTGTCTATGCATTCTCTGTATGCAAATCATATGCAAATGTGTAACAAACGAATGTGTGACACCAGCGTTTTGAGCTAAAGACCTCCTCCGTACTGCAGTGGAAAAAAAAAAATCGGATGTTATGATAAAGAAACGTCACTTTACACGTTCTTAAAATCTTCATTCATTCATCTATTTGTCAAAACCGCTTAATCCCACTGGGGGAGGCTGGAGCCCATCTCAGTCGATTCTAGGTGAAGGCGCGGTACACCCTGAACAGCTCACCAGTCCATTACATGGCCAACACACAACCATTCATACTCACACCTGGGCCGATTTGGAACAACCAATCAGTCTACTGTGCATGTCTTTGGACTGTGGGAGGAAACCAGAGCACCCGGAGGAAACCCACACAAGAACAGGGAGAACATGCAACCTCCACACAGAAACGGCCCTACCGAGCCTGGGACTCGAACCCAAAGCACCCACTCGGACCTACTTACTGTGAGGTGGATGTGCTAACCACTTCCCCACCATGCCGCCTTCTTAAATGTCCATCATAGAACAAAAGATGAGTGTGTTAAAGCTAAGTGTGTTCATATAAACATTGCAGCTGCCTCTACTGTCTGAACCTCTGTTATGGAAAACGAATCACTAGCTTTCGACCAATCAGATTGTAGAATTCCTCAGAACTGTGGTGTATATGAATATAAATAATATTAATGTACAATACTATCTCCCATTTTTTGATATGGCTCTGAGTTTCCTTCAAAAAGCTGACCTATGAGATGCAGAAGATGTGAACACCAAACAATCACTGGATTCAACATAGACACACACACACACACACACACACACACACACACACACACACACACCCCCAAAGGCACCACTTCCATCTGATCTGTGAACACTACCTTCTCTGTTTTCCTGGTTCAGTTTGGCCCGACTTTCTGACAGTTCTTGGCAATGAACAAATAAATAAAGAAATAAATAACTAAACAAATAAATATATTTTAAAAATAAATAAATAAAAATCAAATAAAAGAAATAACACTTATGCCAGAAGCTATTTTTGTAACAATAAAGCAAACAACAGTTCTTTTTTTCTTCCCCATACCATGTATAACTATCCCTGAGAAATAAAGATATCAGTCCAAAAGAACAAGAAGCTGTGGAGGAGCACAGGAGTCTAATCCATAGAGAGCGTCAACGTTTGCCTCTTCGATCAGAGCGTGTAACCTATTTATGCTAAGATTTTCCTCTTACAGCAAAGATTTTAGACAACCAGAGCGAGCACGAACACACACACACACACACACACACACACACACACAGCCTTGTTTTCATAACTTTGGGGGAGCAATACATAGAATTTTCTGCAGACTTACCAAAACCCTATAACTATAATCACTACTAACCCTATCCCTTACTCATTACCATTACCCTATTGCTAACCCTATGCCTAATCTTAATCCTACCTTAACCCAAATTACCCGAATTTTAAAACAAATCTTCACCTTAAAATTTAATGATTATTTATGTTATAGAGACCTGTGTTTTGGTCCCCATAAAGAAGACAAGTTCCCATAATTTCAGTGTGCAAACAGATTTAGATTCCCACAACATGAAAACACACACACACACACACACACACACACACACACACAAATAAATAAATAAAATATACAAAGGAAAGAAACACCTACC
>JAOUQZ010000034.1:3197421-3215272 GCA_028564935.1 Neosilurus hyrtlii
ATATATATATATATATATATATATATATATATATTTTTTTTTTTTTTTTTTTCTCTATTTCTGATTTATTTTAGTAATTTTTTTACAGTGTGGGGTAATTTCACGTGTGATCTAAATAGCCTACAATCCTTTTCCGACTCCTGATCAAACCTTATATGGTCAGTGATGTCCCACTGGAGCGCTTTAGTCCCGTATAGTGCAATAAAAAACGTGCCAAATGAAACAGGTAATAGATTATAATACCCAGATAGGGGTCACCATCGATATCACATTTAGCTCACTTATGTTTTTGGTGGAAGCCGAGCCTCGTGCACGTGTGAAGCGGGGTTTATTTTTTTTTTTTTTTTTTTTTTTTTTTTGTTTTTTTGGCACGAGACATAGTTCGAAAGCAGCGCGCGCGCGCCGACCAAAAAAACGCCCACCTGCGCCATGGCAGCTCGTCTCCATTTCGGGCTCCAAATTACAAAACAGTGACTTATCAAAAAGAAATCAATAAACAAATAAACAAATAAATCATTTATGCAATAATTATAATAATATTAATCATCATAGTAAATGATGATGATAATAACAGTAGGCTAGTAGTAGTAGTGGTAATATTAATAATAATAATAATTACTATTATTATAATAATAATAATAAGGGTTAAAATAATCTGTTAAGTGCAGCTTGTGCTGATCTTGAACTTGGCTTCACTTTTTTTCTTACTGTTTCACCAAAAGGACACTTTATGTATTCATCCACTCATCAAATCTATTAATTCATTTAGCTTTAAACACTCCTACATCACTTGCTCAAGAATTATTAAGCACATTTTTCGGTCGTTACTTCCAACCTCTCTAAATGAAAAAATAAATACAACCTAAAAAAAAACAAGTACAAAACAAGTGGAACAAATACGAGTTACGGGTTGCGCTGTGTGCGATCTGTCGGTACTGTACTGTCTGTGTTTATTCAGCACGTGCACTCCTATCACCTGGATACCCTCTTCCGACTCCCCTGTCACGTGATCAGATATCAACGCGTCTTCGTATAGCTGGAATAGAAAGGAGGGTTCATCTAACAGGACACTGCTTTCATTAACACCTCGGGTAGTAGATACCTGGCTATTAAACACCATCTCAGCATCAGTGAGGAGAGTGAACAGGTAGCATCCTAAACACACACACACACACACACACACACACACTACAAAGGGGTCCAGACAGCACTCTCTCCCTCGCACCCTGGGCAGCAGTGTGTTACAGAGGGAATAAAGAAGACCCACCATCCCCGCGGCATCCACACTGTGAATGCTCTCCTCCACCCAAATCATCTGCACACAGTGCCATGTGGTGCCACAACCCGCACACACCGCTAACAGCATCACTCAGACACCCTGCCAAACTTACCTGTGTTCATCTGTGAGTAGTGCGAGACGGAGTCCGTGCTGGTGAAGATGTTCATAGATGAGGTGGGGATGTCCTCTTCGGGGTAAAGGCTGTCGGGTATGGCGTTGATTAAACTGCTCATGGTAAGAGGGAGCTTCTCCGCTAATTTACCTGTCATAGCAAGTTCGATCAGGTGGCTCGTGTCGGTCGGCGACAGCGCGCGGGCTTTAACTCGCCCGCGGTCTCCAGACCTCCACGCGCTTATCTAAAAGTCGAAAAGAAAAAAAAATGCAAAGAAAAAACACAACAATCCCTTTAAGTATGATTGTATCCAAGTTCCCGGTCGAAATAAAGATGCCCGAGTTCAACCTTCTTCTTCTTCTTCTTCTTCTTCTTCTTCTGCTTTTTGTTGTCGATCTTTAATCTGATTTGAATTTGTTCTGCATCACTTGCTTGTTTAGTTGTTGTTATTTTATTATTATGAATTTTTTAAAAGTCTCTGAACCGAGTGGAGCGATGGTGTTGGTTGTGATTGCACGAGTGCACTGACTGCTCGCTGTGTCGCTCGGCCGAGGGAACTCCAACGCTTTTTCTCGTTAAAACCAGGGGGGCGGAACAAACCCGTGACGTAGATGACCATATATGGATACACAAAGGAACTGTTGCCGCTGAGGCGCGACGTCACGATGGAAGTACCTCGTAGTGGAACGTTCAGAGCTCTGGGGCCGCGTCCCAAACCGCGACACCGAACCGCAACGTCAACCGCGCGCTCCGGCGGCGTCCTGTTGTGACCTCGGGCACTGTTTAGGAGGGAGGGTGCAGTTTGGGACGCAGCCCGAGTGAAAGGAATATGCGAAGGCAGGCGCAAGTTTCTTTTCATTTCTTCGGGGGTTTTTTGGAGACATAAATTTGTTTTGATTGCAGAATTAGTGCACTGTGTTACAGGGAAATATTAAAATATGACCAGGTTTAGACGGACAGGGTGCTGTCACGTGGATCTAGTTATAATAAGTTTATAATAGGTTTGAACGGGAATGAATGGGTTTATTATTTGCGCACGGGTGCACAGCGCACTCCTCCAAAATCCTTAAAGGACGCATGTGTGAGACTATCAGCTATCATTCAGTAAAATGAATGGATGCGTTAAACTGGGATGAGAAGTCATGGCAAAGTTATTTACACCCACAACAACCTCATGCGACTTTGAATTAATGTGACACTCCTGCGTTTATACACTTTTCTCTAGCTGTGCCACAGTGCACTTATTATTCCCAGCAGCCCTTCTGCTCTCACTGTCACTGTGAAGTGAACCTGCAGCGGACAGAAGAAAGAAAGGCTGACTGCTCAAAATCAAAGTTTCCACTTCTTACACTTGAAGGTCTCCGACCGGCGCACACCGCTGCACCATCCCTCAGTGCAAAGCCCTTCACTAGGGAAGCTGCGCGGAGAGCCGGTGGCACTGGCGGAAGACCGGAGGGGAAAAAATGAAACAGTTGTAAATACAGAGCGCACGCCCAGCCAATCAGCGGCCTCGGGTTCGACCGCGCGCGCCACGCGGAAGTGGAAAGTCCATGTAAGGCGTGTATGTCCGGCTCCGCCCTCCTCGCTGCCCTTATATGGTCAGCGCATTTCCGCCTCAGCGACCTGGTGGAAAAGAGATCGGAACCTGCCGCCATTAAAGGAACCGCAGAGGCCAAACGTCATGGGTCATATTTTATCTCCCTAAAGTCCCGAGGGGAGAAAAAAAAAAGACTTTTTCGGACATGGCTATTTATTTCATTTCAAGTAACACTAACTTTTTTTTTTTTTTTTTTTTTGCTGGTTGCATTTTAATTTTGTACAGGGTAAGGGACATAGAATAAAACACATGTAGGACTCTAAAATTAACAGCTGGAACACGGTTGCAGATGTGCTTTCATAAGTTAAGTCATACAAAAATAGCTGTAATTATTTGCTTCTAAATAAACAAAGAAACAAAGAAACAAATAAATAAGTAACAAAAAAAAAGTACATGACACAATGCTAATAATCATTATTATATATAGCTGTGTGTAGGATGGACATACTTGACTGTACACAGTCCAATTAGGAGGCCGGAGAATCCCACGAGACCGCTCATGTGTCCAGCTAAAATTCTCCATTCCTGAGCCTGGCCAATCAGTGAGGCACTGAGCCACTCTTATTATCGACACTGAGTAAAACTCCAGGCTGCCATGCATGCGCTGGAACGGATGCTGATGCAATATGGAAAGAGAGTAAGAGAGAGAGAGAGGGAGAAAGATAAAGTTACAATTTGGACTGCAAATCAGGCTGACATCTGCATGCCGGCTACAAGCCTGTCAACCGATCGGCCAAAAAATGCACAGGAGAATAATAAGTTCCTACTTTTTCCCCCCCAGAGGCCTGGGAGCACTGCCATCGAACCCAGGCTACTAGTGTCTCAGCAGGGCCTCAACAAGCTCCTGCGTTCCCAAACTAACATCTACTTTCTAACTGGCATGCAATTCAAACTCTCCACCATGCCATAATGTTCTTCTCGCTGACATTTTACAGACAGAACTATGATATTAGCCCAGCATACATCAATTTTTAAGCAGGTGAAAAACAAATCTGCCTGCTCCTAGCAATTTGCCTAGCTTGGAGATGTGGCTTAGCCAAAAGGTGTCTCATAGATGTGTGTGTCTACATCGGGTGGACTGTGGACTGGATGCGAATCCAGCAAAACGTATCACTGGACCAAGTCCAGTACTTGAAAAATACTCAGGTGATCAGTGCACCAGGGGTGGGAGGGTTATTGTATTTGCATGAATCTGGTTCCTGATTCATTTTCCTGAGTGATGACAAACATTTTGGCTTTTGTTTCAATTCAACCAATCACATGCCTTTATGTTAATTATTAGCTAATGGAAACTCATTGGACATGAAACTACCTACCCGTTATTCTGGAGTAATTAATGAAGTGATGCGACTTTTTTAAAGTATAAAAAAAAATAGTCAATGATAAAGTCATTAAGTTTATAGCTGAATGGATGGAGAAGGGAGCAGCAGTATAAGTTTAAATATATGTTTCATCTATTCAGAGAGTTTTTACTTAAACACAGTGAGTCAGCTTTTAAGTCTGAGGTATAAATAAACTCAATAGGAATTATCTCAGCTTCGAGCATTCATTCAGTCTGGGAAAAAACCCACTGATATTTGAATTTAACAACAAAACAAATCTAAACTATCTTCAGTGCTCCCGCACCGAGCGTCAAAAGGGGGTGGGGGTGGGGGGTATGTCATTGACGGCAGGGACGAGCATTACCAAGGCAGGAACACCAACCACAATATCCCCCTTTCTGTTCTCCACACAATTAACAACATGGTCCATGTTTGCTATGCATAAGCAAAAGCTTCCCTTTTGCTGATTGGCTGGAATAATGTTGTGTGGCTCGCACCAAGACAGAAGTATTTCCCCCATAAACAGAGCCAGAACTGTGTCCAAGACTCTGAATTCATTCATTCATTTTCTGAACCGCTTAGTCCTAATTAGGGTCGCAGGAGGCTGGCGCCCATCTCAGTCAACTCTCGGCGAGGGCAGAGTACACCCTGGACAACCCGCCAGGCGATCGCAGGGCAGAAATACGCTGACGGCTCTTGCTCTTGACGAAAATCAGCAATGGTTCTTTTGTATGCCTCCCACCACAGACAGGGAGAGACATGGCCGGCATTTGATAACTCGGTTAGCTGCACTGGGGGTGTGTCCAACACTAGATGTATTTATTTAATAATTTATTTTTTGCTGTCTTCACAGAGAATTCGACATCTAGCTAACTAACAAACTAATAAACTTCATATAAAAATCATGCGCACTTGTTATTTTGAAAGGATAAAGGGTAACATAAAGCACCAGTGTGAAATACAACACAATCGCTTTCCTATTTAAACCCATTAGCCAATCATTAACGGTTAAACAATTAAAAGATAACTTTTTTGCTATTCAGACATGTTAGTTGCCTATCTGAACCTTTCTACATCCAGAGTTTATGTAACCGGACCTTCAGATATTTTAGTTTAGTGAAAATCATTTTCCACTAACCATTTAATGCTGATCTATTCTGTAATGTTTCCCCCACCACAATATATGGTACAATCACCATATTTAAATTGACCTTTACCTTCACCTGGCCTAGTTAATCCCACACAACCGCAGTGTTGCCAAAATCACTACACACTGTTCCTATCTCTCAAATTAATCGCCTTGGCAATTGACACTAATACAGATACTAGACGCTAGAGACTTGGCCCTAATGAAGCGAAAATAGAGTGAGTGGGAGAGGGGTCTGAATCATGAGTGTATCAGGGGCCGTGGTAAACATAGACACGAAACAGCTAACACACACACACAAACACACACACACACACACACACACACACACACACACACACACACACAGATAAATGCACATACACCGGGGGAATCCAGTGGCTCGTTGCCACTGTATGGGCGGGCTGTAACATGTGTAGGTGATAGCATTAAGTTAACATGACACAGCAGGATTTGTCATCAGGGGATTCCTATGGGTTCTCCATCTCCCCACGATCAGAAACATCCTACGATCCGATCAGGATATGAATGTTATTTTTTTGATGCAGCCAAGATAGCAGTCACAAATGAAGAATAGCAGCATACATTCTTTCTGCTGTTCAGGATAGTGATCACCTCCTCCTAAGCTTATCATCTTTTCATAAGAGCTCAAAAGTAGAATCACAGAAAATGGCTTTCTTTCCTATTTCTATGATACAAAAGAAAGAAATCTGGATATGCCAGGACACAGTACTTGGCATGCATGCATGCTTGCCTTGCTAGCTCTTTCCGTTTCGCAGATATTTCATTCATATTGAACAAGGAAGGCCATTGGCAACATCAGTTGGGTGGCAGTTGGAGCAGCATGGCAGCGAACACTGAAAGCGAGAATGGAGGCTTGATCATTTGAATAATACTTTTTATAGACCACAACAGAGGAAGTACAAGGTTTTTTTTTCTTCTTTTAATTCTTCCACTGCCTGATGCCATGACGCGTATAGCTTGGCAAACTTGCCCTAACACTCAGTCTGTGCTGAGAACAAATTCTCTCTTGTATATCTCCCATCTCCTCTTTAATTTTTGCCTGTCCAGTTAAAAAAAAAAAAAATTCTATCGGAATGTTTTTCCAGGCTCAGATTTGCCTTCAGGTGCAACAGATTTCCAGTCCTGCTTTATGCTGTAATGTTATTCTTTTGTCTTGTCTTGGGTGTCTTTCCCTCCTGGCTATAGTTTCTCTCTTGTTAAAGCTAGTCATTTCTTCTCCTCTACTCTCCTGTCCTGCAGACAGAACTATGATATAAATGTTTTTCCAAAAATCAGGTTAGTTTTGCCAGATTCATGTCTAACGCTCAGGTTTACACTTTTTCCCCATTCGTGCACCCCCCCCAACAAAAACAGTGTATAACAGTAGAGGCAGAGCCTTACTCAATGCTATTGCTCTTGTAGGGTCTTTCATGACCCTGTGTGATGATGGAAACTGGAGTATTAGGTTCACATTACTGTGATTCAAGCTAAGTCATGGTGGAATGGTGGTATAGTAGATGGTGCTGCAGTCTCATATTTCTAGGATTAAGGTTCATATGTTGAGCTTGGGTAAATTCTCTATGCTTCATGGGTTTCCTTTCAGTTCCCAAAAACACACAAGGTGGATGAATCGATGGACTGGCTATGCAGAATTGTTCCAAGGTGCAATAAATCGGTGTACCATCCGTTCATGGTGTACTCTCACCTCAAGTGCAGAATTCCTGAGAGTGGCTGACCAGGATAAAGCAGTTGGTAACTGGTAATGACTAAATGCCATTCTCTGTCAATGCCTCTTGAACCTGTTCTTCATCCATCCTGTTCGCTCCAATGATGGAATGCCATTTGATCAGGAAGGTCATTAATAACAGGGTACTTTTTAACACGGAAACATATTAATAGACAGTTAATCACACACAACAGTTTTTTTATTTCCTTAAACAGAACAACATGTTCAGCTCTATTGTAAAGCTATGAGTCAGTGACTGTCCGTTCCGGTGGTTGCTGTGTAAACGGTTGCGCCATTCATTCCTTACATCATTGTCATCAGGGTTCCCCCTGCTCACTTTGCATACAGGGATTCCATGGAATTGCTCAGCTGTCACAGATCTGTTGAGTGAGGTGGCGGAAAAATTCAAAGCCACCATGGGCATATAATCAAATTAGTTGTGTTTCTTTCCAGGCTGCATTCAGGCCAATTCAAATGACTGTTCCTCGTTGCTCATGTTGCCCAGAGCCAAGGCCTGGAAGCTTGATTACACGATTATTTATATATATTTTGGAACGATATGGGCTGTTCATACAATGGCTGACCAACAACATAATACGTTGTTTCAAACAAAACATTTCCAATGCAACTTACCCTGAGAATGGAACAACATGTGGTTATTCCAGTGTTTTGGACAAACAGGTCTGTATTTATTCATGGTTTATTTGTACAGTTTTTAGCAGGATAAAAATAGAAAGCCCAAACAGTCACGTATTTTTCTTTTTCTTTATCTGACAGCATACCTGAATGGAAATGATCGCAGTAACCAAATTAACAGGCTTATTAAAGCCACCTGTATTAAAAAGAGTACATCATGTTTTATTGGAAGTTCATTCATTCATTCATTTATTCGCCGAACTGCTTTTTCCTACTAGCGTCACGGGGGCTGGAGCTTATCTCAGCTGACACTGGGCGAAGTTGGGGTGCACCCTGAACAGCTTGCCAGACCATCGCAGGGCCAACACACACATCACCATTCACTGTCACACCTAAGGGCCATTTGGAGCAGCCAATTAACCTTATGTGCATGTCTTTGGACTGTAGGAGGAAACCAGAGTACCTGAAGGAACCTTACACGAGAACATGCAAACTCCACACAGAAACGCCCTTGCTTTAAACCAACCCAGGACCTTCTTGCTGTGAGGCAGAAGTGCTAACCACTACACCAGGTATGCTCATGCTGGCTGGACCGTAATTAAATGAGACAGACTGGCTTTACATAATTGGTACATTATACACATCACAAATGACTGTTCTTTTCGTCATCGTTGTACCTTTCTTCATTGATGGAGTGCTTCAATGAGCTGGACAGCAGTGCATAGGGAGTGGCCTTGCTGAGACACTGGAACCAGCTGATCTGTGGTTCTGAACCAACTCTGACCACTTCATAATGTAATATATAATTATGTTTTACATTATAAACATATTATTACATATTTTATATAAATTATATTTACTAACAATATTATTATTACATAATATGGCGAGGTCTAAAGAAGCAAAAAACAACCATGCATGTTAAGTTTTCACGTTTGCATTTATGGCATATGGAAGACGCCCTTATCCAGAGCGTCTTACATTTTTATCTTGTTTATACAACTGAGCAATTGATGGTTAAGTGTCTTGCTCAAGGGCCCAACAGGGGAAGCCTGGTGGTATTGAGGCTTGAACCAGTGACCTTTGGATCAGAGCCTCATCCACTGAGCCACTACTGCCCAAGTATTAATGCTTAGATATTGCATTTGGTCTACTTCTGTCACACAGTGAACTTGTTTGGTACGAGGTCCCCTTATTTGAATATTGGTGTGTGCGCGCACACACACACACACACACACACATACATCTAACTAAAGTTGTGAGGACCTTCCACTGATATAATAATTATTGTAACTAATTAATGTTATGCTAAACCTACATCAACCCCTACAATATAACCTCAGTAATAAAAAGGCAACTTATATTTTTAAATTATAATAAAAACTGAGATCTTGTGGGGACTGGCAAAATACTGTCCTGATAAGGAACTTATGGTTACATTTGGTCCCTACATGCACACAAATACACACCCTCACACACACGCACACGTTTAGACCTGAACTAACATAATGTCAGTTCTAACTGTCTACTTTCCATCACTAACTTCCTCCAGATAAGTCCCTCCCACCAATCAGCGCACCCTCATCATGTGACTGCTACCAACCCGGGGAGAGTGAAGACCAACACATGCTTTCGCAGACAAACATAAAACTAATCAATCACATCTTTATAAACTGCCACATCACCGAGCAGCGTAACAAGAGCTATCCACCCTCTTCCACATACATAAGCTCACAGATGCTCAAGATTGGCTGTGATTGACAGGGAAGAAAGCGCGCTTTCCCTCAGGATGTCCAAGACTGTATGGCCACTTTTGCTCCTTTAGGGTTACCGTCATGGCTGTCTGAGACATCACCGGGATTTAAACCCCAAACACACTTCCTCCAACAATAACTACTCTGAACGGAGCCGAAAGAAAACAGAGATGAATGTACGTTTGTGTACACTGAGAACTAAACCAAACCAACCTAGTTGATGTTGAGTTCACAAGAAGGCCACATAGATTCTCAATAAAGACTGGCAGAGGAACAAAGAAAAAATGGGAATGAAATATAGTTATATACATTTGCATGATCAGATGTACATGTGCAGAGAACCGTGTGTATGTATATGTGTACAATAGCCAGTCAATCACACCACAATCCTTCAGTGATCATCAGCACATCAAAGTTACTTTTTCCATATCCAGCCCTTTGCTTTCAAACATGTAGAGAATTGATAGCAATGGAATGGAAACCAGTGCTCCATTTCCAGCAAAGTTCTTCAGGTTTTTATTATTTTTTTTTTTTACACATCTAGAGAAAAGCACTTTGTGAGAAAATCAGTTCCAACTGTAAAACTTTCCTGCATATAAACTCCTTTAAAATTTTCTAATAACATAACACATCAATTCTGAATTATTTTTAATTAGTACTGGGCAGAATGTTTATATGGGCAGCATGGTGGTGTAATGGTTTGCATGTCCGTCTTACAGCAAGAAGCTCCCGGGTTTGAGTCCTGGGCTCAGGTGTGTCTGTGTGGAGCTTGCATGTTCCCCCTGTGCTTGCGTGGGTTTCATCCAGGTACTCCGCTTTCCTGCTACAGACTTGCACATTAAGCTAATTGACCCTAGGTGAGTGTATGTGTTGCCCTACAATGGTCTGGTGAGCCGTTTAGGGTGTACTATGCCTTCGCCCACTGTTGAGCACCAGCATGACCGTGACCCTAGTAGGATTAAGCAGTTCAGCAAATGAGTTAGTGAATGACTGAATGTTGATCAGTTTTCTGTATAAACAGCTCTGCATTAAGTTAAAGTGCTGGACTGAGTACATGACTTCATTGTGACTTGTGAGGTCGACATACCATAAAACAGATATGATGAGATTAGATATTTACGATTCTTGAAGAAGTCTGTGGTATCATATGTGAAACTTTAGCTACACTGTTGTCTTATTAATTTTAATAGAGAAAATATGAGGTGAGTGAAGGAACAGCTGCCTTGATGTAAGTGATAACAGGAACCAGCATGTTTTGAAGGTTTTTAATAAAAGTATATGTTTTTATTTTATCACTCACTCATTTGCTGAACCGTTTAATCCTACTAGGGTGATGACGGGGCTGGGGCCTATCTTATCTGACACTGGGAGAAGTGACACAATAACTCACACTCACCTAGGCACCTTGGGGCAATATGGAAGGGGCGATAAGCCTAAAGTGCATGTTCATGGATTCTGGGAGGAAACCTGAGTACCCAGATGAAACCCATGCAAGCCAAGTAAATGCCATATAGAAACCTCTTGAGCCTGGGACCAGAACCCAGGACCTTCTTGCTGCGCCACTGACCTTGAGGACACTGTTTAAGATTAATGGAGTTAATGGGGGCATCATCTTAATCTTGTCTAAATGAGCGCTGTATAACCTTCTATTATAGAAAGACCTGTATTGACACAAATGTGATTTGGAAAACACAATCTGTCTGTATTACATTCTAACAGTTCAGACAGGTCGTAAATCTTTGCATCTGCTGATATAAACTGACTGAAATAGTGCTTCATGTAAATGTTGTTGCTGAATATAAACATAAAACTACTCGGGCATATGAGACAGAAACTGCACAGTGGAAACTTGCCTGTCACATTCACAAATATGACTCTTTTCTCTCCCATTACGAAACAAACAAACAAAACCACACACACACACGCCCCAAATCTCCATACTGGTTAAAAAAAAAGTGAACTTGTGCCCCTCCTGCAACTCAAGGACCGTCTGGCCGAAAGTAGCAATGAGCGTATTTTAGTCGTAGTTCCACTGTGGCTTCCGGCTGCGTTGTGGTGTTGGTTTCACCCCCTTCTTCCTCTATTTGCCCTGACGTACTTCCTCTCCAACTCAGATATTTCCACACACCTTCTCCAAAGTGTGTGAGTAGCCACTGTTCATCGTTCTCACCCGTTCCTCGAGACATTTATTTTCTCTGTTTGGAGGTCTCAGAAAAACACAAACCTGAAATCCCCAGAGCTGGAAAAAAAACCCCAAACCAGAGCACTGAAGGCAACTGGAGGAGTTTCACTGCCAAGAAAGCAGGAATGCACCGCTGCAGTGGCCTGGAAGTGAGGGGTGGATTATGCAAGAGTGGTACAGCAATTTAAAAAAAGTAATGCGTGTATGTATGAATGCTCGACCTCTTACATTATTAGTAGTGCATGCAAATAAGTGTGAAATACTCAGAATGTGTATAAATACATCTTGTGGTTGTGTAGTTTCCACTTTTTTGATTATTATACAGTCTACTCACACACTCTCCAAGGAAGTGATGAGACCAAGGACCAAGTTTTGCCAACATGCTTTTAAAGATGCAGGTAGAGTTTTAATCATTCATGTTCAATACAGTTATGTCTGTTCAAATAATAAAGCTACAGTATATTTTAAAATCTCTAAATATTATTTAAGTTAATCGAAGAGAAAACCAATTAAAAAACATCTTTAGCATGTATGAGCTCCCCTGATGGTAGAACAGATTCAGAAGAGGAAGCGACAAGCGACCATGCAAAGTCAATGAGTGACGAACAACGCAAAGTGGGGGGGGCGCAGAGTTCAACTGAGCTGAACTATCATGCGAGCGATTAGTGATTATCAATCAGAATTCGCTAAGGAAGTGATTTTGTATGCAGCTCAGTGGCATAGTGACTCGCTTGTCGCTTGCTGTGTGAATCTGGCTTTTGGTGAAAGTTGCGTTGATACACAGGGGTGTGGTGCCATCTAATCATCAAAGTGCTGAGTAAGGAACTGGAGTGAGGCGACTGGACCAACAAGCTCAAACTTCTCCACAAACAAGTCAAGATTCCATTGTCCTAAAAAGAATGAGAAAAAAAAACAGTGTATTCAATAGAACTGCTCGTCACAAAGTACTACGCTTAACAGATACAAACAATCAGCATTTCATATTACAACTTTGTGAATCCATCTATAAGGTGTGAGTAACGAAGGTTCTGGATGCTTACCATTACTTTTTTATAACATTTGTATTCATTCATTCAAACGCCGAATGGCTTTATCCTACTAGGGTTGCTGGCTGACTCAGCTGATTCTAGGCAAAGGCAGTGTACACCCTGAACAGTGTACCAGTCCATCACAGGGCAACACACACACACACAAACCCTTCATAATCACACCTAGGGGCAATTTAGAACAGGTAATTAGCCTAATGTGTATGTCTTTGGACTGTGGAAGGAAACCAGAGTACCTGGAGGAAACACAAACTCCACACAAAAAAACACAAACTCCACACAAAAATGCCCTCGCCAAACCTGGGCCTCAAACCCAGGGCCTTCTTGCTGTGAGGTGGACGTACATTCCACTATGCTACCAAGCTGCCATATCTGTATTAATTAGGCAGATTTTTCTTTACTAATAAACATTTTATCCAAAGTGATTTACTATTTAGATGACAATTCCCTTGTGTTTCAGTCACATTTTGCTCTGGTGTGGTCACCATATTTGGGACTCAATTTCTGCCTTTTTAAGAACATAACTTGAGGTGAAAGATGGCTAAAATTACTCATCTTACAGCAGAATACAATACTATAAACAACATAAGTGTTACTATAAACACTTCGACAGGGCTGATAAAATAGACTGTGATCCTTATGTACTTCCCCAGAACTGCTAATTCCCCTTAAAGTGGAAAATATGCCAAATTTGTGGTTTCTTGATATACTGTATCTCATACACAACCCCTAACCCGGTCATGGACAGCCTCGAATTTCTTTACAAAAACATAAATCTAGTGGCTTTTGACATCTCAATGAGTAAAAGATTGTAGTGTTTTATAAGGAGAAAAAAAAGTCATTATAGGCAGAATAAATGGATACCAGCCAACCAAGCAACAAACCCTGTGCTCAATTAACTGCATATATACAAGATGGCAGCTACACATATCCTGCAATCATTTGGCACATACATTACTAACATAAACAGTGGGGGCCTATAAGCACTATGTCAACAACTAACTAATTAAACTAGCTGTGTCTCATCACATACTTATATCCTACTCTAGTGCATTAATGAGTACTAACACTAACCGGTTTTCCCATTAGCTACTTATTACATTTTAGAAACCTCCCAGAGACATTAACGGCACTAGACAGACACCCTTATCCTCAGAGACTTACAGTTTTATCTCATTTGTACAACTGAGCAAGCCAACGGTTAAGGGTCTTGCTCAAGTACACAACAGTGGTGGGACTGCGACTTGAACCTGACTGTCCGATCAGCAACCCAGAGCCACTACTGCCAAGTGGACCTACCAAAACGTCTGTTTAAAATACCATCCACTTGGATAGATTGGATGAGTAAATACCTTTTATTAGTATTAGTTTAGTAAATACATTTAAGTGTATTATCAGGGTGGGCTGCACAGTAGCATCGTGGTTACCCCACGACAAAAAGTTCCTGGGTTCATTTCCCGGCTCTGGCTTTTCCATGTGAAGTTTGCATGTTCTACCTGTGCTTGTGTGGGTTTCCTCCGGGTGCTCCGGGTTTCCTCCCACAGTCCAAAGACATGCACATTAGGCAAATTGGCTGTTCCAAATTGCCCCAAGGTGTGAATGTGAATGGTTGTGTGTGTGTTGGCCCTGCAATGGATTTGCGAGCTGTTCAGGGTGTACCCCGCCTTCGGGCAGGGCTGGCTGAGATAGACACCAGCCTCTCTGCGACTCTAGAAGGATCAGGCAGTTCAGCAAATTATGATGATGAAATGTATGTCAGGGTTCTCGCAGCTCATGATAGCAGTCACAATGATGGCAGCAAGTTTCTCAGTCTTTTGATCCCTACCTCAGGAATTTAACCCCTGCCTGATCATCATAGGAGAAATTCTAAATCTTTTAATTTAACACTATACTTGTTTGGCCAGATTCAGATTGAAAAGCCCCTCATTTTCTCTACACGCCTCATACTACATTCCATTTCTGTTGACTGTCAAATACTCACTTTAAAGACAAGGTTTTTCTTCTGGTTTGTATTTGAAGGGTACGGCGATGATTCTCTGGGCCCTGAAACACTGCGATCACATCATGTCTAAAATAAACGCTCAGGCTGTTGTGGTGCTGAAGGTGGCAACAGGCGAGCGCGAGCTTTTTGGCAGGACGAGCGCGTAAATACCAGTCGCAGCTCCGGCTGCTATGACAATATCTTATCCTGATCTTCCTCTTCTCGCGTGGCTAACAGCACACACACCATCACATTTGGATCTAACATGTTCCAAAAAGACATTTATTTCTCTCGATTTATTAACACAGAAGGCACAAAGACATCT
The DNA here is from genome assembly GCA_028564935.1 of Neosilurus hyrtlii. NCBI lineage: Eukaryota > Metazoa > Chordata > Actinopteri > Siluriformes > Plotosidae > Neosilurus > Neosilurus hyrtlii. Next base: position 3,212,532 of record JAOUQZ010000034.1, read on the forward strand.
CTTTTAACATGAGCAAAATATTTATTTGGGTCTGAGTGAAATGCACGAATTTGTAGCACTTCTACCAGGCTTCAGCTTTAATCAGACGACTGAATTGAAGAGGTTTAATCTCTACGGCAGGTTTATTCACCACCATGATTTAAAACATGAAGACACTGATCTGATGCGGAAATGCAACAGCGGTGAAAAGGGAAAGCCCGTTGTTAAACACAGCACATCAGGCCACATCCTGGAACAAACAGTATCATCTGTGTGTGTGTGTATGTGTTTGTTGTGTGTGGTCGCCTGTATATGTTTGCATGCAAATATACGTGGGAGAGTGTAAAAATACAAATTGAAAAGAAAAAAAAATAAAGAAATAAAAAGGTCATGCTCACCCACAGAGAGGCAGGCTAGTATTAATAGAGTGACTGTCACAATTCGTGTTGCCCTAACCAGTACAATTACCATCTCATATCCTTCCATTAGAGGTGAGCAAGAGCAGAGACGTGACAGACTGAAGGGCACAGGTGGTGTTTAGACGAAAATAATAAGCACAGACTAGGACCTGCTTTTCGCTCAATTACAAGATTCTGGGAGTCAGGTAAGTGTGTGAGAACAGTGTGTCCAGCTCTCTGGTGATTAAGTGTGAGAGATGGAGTAAGGGGACCTGTCATTATGAGGTCAGGTGACCTTTAGGCCTTCAGGTCTGAGAACAGGAGCAGATAATGTTCCGCCTCTGCACATACCAAGCTTCATGTGACCCTGCCATCATGCTCGGGGCACCACACACACACACACACACACACACACACACACCTGAGCCCTTTCATTCATCATCATAAGTTCATGAAAATAGAAGTGGCCCTAGTTACTATTCAAGTTTTTGGGATATACATATACTGTTATTAGGTTATGACTGATTCATGTTGGGCAGGTGATCTTCCAAAGATGGGCGTGTCTTCATGCCTCTTCATGTACAGTTCTGTGTACTACACACACATCATCATCATCATTACTATTATACATATATATTTTTCTTCTTTAAATAAACCTATTGTTTGGATGTTGTGCTTGATATTGTGTCACATGACCATGCTGTGATTACATATCTGCCTCACATTAAGAAGGTCCTGGGTTCGAGTCCCAGACTCGGTGTGGGCGTTTCTTTGTGGAGTTTGCATGTTATTCCCTGTGCTTGTGTGGGTTTCCTCTGGGTACTCCAGTTTTCTCCCACAGTCCAAAGACGTGCACATTAGGCTAATTAGCTGTTCCAAATTGCCCCTTGGTGTGAGTGTGAATGATTGTGTGTGTTTGCTCTGCGATGGATTCTTGAGCTGTTCGAGGTGTACCTGGACTTCACCCAGAGTTGGCTGAGATAGGCTCCAGCCTTCCCATGTCCCTAGAAGGATTTGTTCAGCAAATGGACGAATGGATGTATTTTGTATTATATTAAACCCAGAGACACCATGATAACTATTACCCCCAAGTTCCCATGTAAAACAAATCCAGTCCAAATATGGAAGTGTAAGTAGCAAACCTTATCTCTGAAGACATTAGTTCGATTTTTCATTAGGCTGCTGACACAAGAGCAATGACCCGATAAACATTCCCGCAGCTCTTATGATTCACAGCCAGTGTGTCAGGACTTAAGGATGACTGAGTTACATCAGCTGAACACACAGCTGAAGCCCATGTTGACAGGGTGGAGTGACTTCAAAAAAGCTTTCATGCTATTCACGTGCATGACGTTATCTTTTCCCCTGCCTTCTTTTTAAGACACATTCATAAAGACACAACTTGTAGTATGGTTGAACAGATGGCTAAATCATATAAAAGAAGTTTGGAAATGCTACTTTAGTGATCGCACTCATGAAGGCACAGCATAAGATATGTCCCATAGATAGGAACTAATAGTTCCGAGCTTGTTCAGTATGCAAAATGACCTTGACCTCAGCCTTTGAGAGGAAAACAATAGCCTTGCTTACACTTTCTGCCTTCTTTGCCTGATCGACTGGTGACTCTCTATTATCGGCGATCACAGTAACGCTGTCATCATGGAGTGCAACGGGTAGAGTGGCAGATTTACCAACGTACAGATTTACACACTGCTCCAAAAATAGTGTCGGCAGTTTGTGTTTTGGGCTAATTTCAGCACACACACACACAAACAGACACACACTTTCCACTTCCCCGATCTGTCGAGTCATGGAACAGTGAGAGATAGGAAGTGGGGAGCGATGTGGTGATTTCTTCCTCTCATCTCAGCGCGTTCCACCCTCCCTCTTTCATCGCGTTTGAGCAATGCAGGAAGTGAAAGAGATGCCTGCATAGATGACACTTTTTATAGTATAATGTAGTTCAAAAGGGAAACAGGTCAAGTGACTGCACAACCATTTATAACATACAGTGTCATAATGATTATACTGGGTATTAGCGTGTTGATAGATAAAAGGTGGATAAATGTCTACATACAGTATGCTGTATAAGAGAGACCTGTTGAGATCGTGAAGCGCTACATTCTCTCACACATATTCTGTGAGCATGACCTAGATTGCACTTTGCGCTAGAGTAACCTCTGTAGGAGGTGTGTTTGTGTGAGAGAAAGCATTCAGGGGTTTTTCAGATGTTAATATAGACAGTATGACTCATGAAAACATGGAGGACCGATGTGGCACGTTGCTCAGCTGCCCACACACACACACACACACACACACACACACACACACACACACACACACACACACACACACACACACACA
>JAOUQZ010000034.1:3229509-3260469 GCA_028564935.1 Neosilurus hyrtlii
GAGAAAAAGAGAGAGAGAGAGAGAGAGAGAGAGAGAGAGAGAGAGAGAGATTGTTATTCTGAGAGAAAGAGATAGACAGAGGGACACTGAGAAAGAAAGTAAAAAAAAGGCACAGACAGACAAGTAACTCACAAATAGAGAGAAAGCGACTGACTGAGAAAAAGTCAGGGAAACAGAGAGCCAGTCCGGAAAACAAACCGGTAAATGAATGAAAAAAGGTAGAGGCAGTCAGAGGAAAACACAGACAGACAAAATCAGCAACATATAATGAGGAAGAGTGAAAGAAAAAAGTCAAAGAGAGAGAGACTGAGAGCAGAGCTGGCAGAGAGAAAGAAAGAGAGGACTGACAGAGAAATGGAGACTGAAAGAGAAAAAAGAGAGAGAACGGACTGAGTGAGAGAAAGATTGACAAAGACACAACATCACTGACAGAGAGAGAGAGAGAGAGAAAGAGAGAGACAGAGCAAGACTGATAGAGAAAAAGAGAGAAAGTAAAGAGAGAAAACAGGATTGAGCGAGAGAAAGAGTGATAAAGACAACAGCATCACTGAGAGAGAGAGAAAGAGAAATAGAGCAGAACTGACAGAGAGAAAGCAAAGAGAGAGAAAACAGGATTGAGCAAGAGAAAAAGTGATGAAGAACATCACTGACAGAGAAATGGGGGGGGAGAAAACATTTACAGAGTATAGCATTCAGAAGCTCTTATGAGGTCGAAGAGTACATCGACACTCGTTCTCTGTCGCTCGTCACCTGAGAGGCACAAACCTCTGACTTTCACCTGGTTTTTATAAACTGACATTTTCATGACCAATCCAAGCTTAAACCTGTCAAGCATTTCTGTAATATTTAATATCTCCACACAAAGTCAGTCCCCAGGTGAATTAAATCCAGTGATTGGATTTCAGAATGGCAAATTCCCATATGATTAATTGTATATTAACATCTCGTTGCCTAGAAACAGGAATTCATGTAGAGCGTGCAAAGAGTTGAACCTTTTTTTTTTTTTTTTTTTTTTAACAGCCGCTTCCCCAAAGGGCACTCCTATATTTGTCATGGATGAACCCATATTCTTAGCGGCTCCTGCACACAAGTGCTTCACTGTAAATAGCCCGGTAGATGTTTGCTTAATAAATGTGACGGCGCTGCAGCCGTGCCTGCACTGTGTAGGAGGATCAGACCTTTCCAGTGCGGTTAGATGGTTGTACACAAAATCCAGATGAAGAGAAGCCAGAACTCGAAGCAGAGTGTGGGGAACAGATTCTGTAAAACACCATCCAATATTTCTAAAGAGTACAGCTAGTTACTTTAATGGGAAGAGAACCGAGACGTCTTCATCCTGTCCTAAACTCAGCATTGAGCACTGCCTCCTACAGGTTGAAGCATCACTATGCACCACCAACGTCTCTGAGGTCTTAGTAATATGACTTTTAACTTTTATGTGATTTTTAATGTATTTTATTTATCAAGGCAATTACAAAGCTGTAGCTGTATAATTTACTGAAATTTAGTTTTTGGTGCACAAAAACCTTTTAATTTCATCGTTCACATGGGTTTCCTTTAAGCCCACGAATTTCCTCGCATTTTCCCGAAATAAGCAGAATATGATGAACTGGCGAACTCAGAATGACCCTAAGTTATATGCACACTTTCTTTTTTGTCAGCAGTGATAGAGATGTTAGCAAAATAAAATGTTCAACAAAACAAAGAAAAGCTTTTTAGTTTTTAGTGTAGGGAGGCATGGTGGTAAAGTGGTTACCACGTCTGCCTCATAGCAAGAAAGTCCTGGGTTCATGTCCTGATCTTGGTAAGAGCGTTTCTTTGTCGAGTTTGCATGCTCTCCCCATTTTGGTGTGGGTTTTCTTTGGGTACTCAGGTTTCCTCCACAGTCGAAACACTTGTCACTCCAAAGACAAGCACATTAGGTAAACTGGTTGTTTCAAATTGACCCTAGGTGTGAGTGTGATTATGTGAGCTTATATCGTCTCTATTTTTTACTAGGGTTAGTAAACTCCCCTACTTGAATCACCACTTTATCATGGTGGAGGGGTTTGCGTGTCCAAATGATCCGGGAAGCTATGTAGTGGGGGGCATCATGCCCCTGGTAGGGTCACCCAAGGCAAACAGGTCCTAGGTGAAGGTCCAGACTAAGTGCGTTTCAGGAGACCCCTATGAGAGAAAAGAATGCAAGGACACAGTTTTCCTTGCCCAGACACGGGTTACTGGGGTCGCCCCCTGGAACCAGGCCTGGGGGAGGGGCTTGAAGGTGAGCCTGAGCTGGTGCGCAGGCTTGAGAAATATCAACTAGATATAGTTGGGCTCACCTCAACACATAGCTTGGGCTCTGGAACCACCCATCTCGAGAGGGGCTGCACCTTTTTTTATTCCGGAGTTGCTCATGAGGAGAAGCAGCAAGCTGGTGTGGGCATTCTTGTTACCCCCCGTCTCTGTGCCCAAATGTTGGAGTTCCCCCCATTTGACGAAAGGGTAGCCTCCCTCCGCCTCCAGGTGGGGGGGATGGACCTTGACTGTTCTAATGCAACAAATGATGGTTCAGAGTACCTACCCTTTTTTGGAGTCCCTAGTGGGTGTGCTAAAGGGCGCTCCCCCTGGGGACTCCCTTGTCATCCTGGGAGACTTCAACACCCATGTGGGCAATGACAGTGTGACCTGAAAGAGTGGGATTGGTAGGTACGGCCTCTCCGATCTGAACCTAAATGATGTTTCATTGTTGAACTGTGCCTTTTACGGTTTGTCCATCACGAACCCCATGTTCGAACATACGGGTGTCCATAAGAGCACTTGGCACCAGGACAACCTAGGCCGCAGTTTGATGAATGACTTTGTAGTCATGTCATTGGACTTGCGACCGCATGTTCTGGACACTCGGGTGAAGAGAGGAGCTGAACTGTCAAGCGATCACTACTCGGCTCTGATGGCAGGGGAGACTGCCCTCCAGACCAGGGAGACCCAAGTGTGTAGTCAAGGTCAAAGGAACATTTGTCGGAGTCTCCTGGCAGAAGGGCCTTCAACTCCCACCTCTGGCAGAGCTATAAACACATCCCAATGGAGGCCAGGGACATAGAGTCTGAATTATTGAGGCTGTAGCCCAGAGCTCTGGCCGAAAGATCATCAGTGCCTGTCGTGGTGGCAACTCCCAAACCAGGTGGAGGACACCTGAGGTGAGGGGGGCTGTCAAGCTGAAAGAGGAGGACTATCGGGTCCTTTTGTCCTTTGGGACTCCTGATGGAGTAGACGGGTACCGACAGGCCAAACACGCTGCAGCTTGGGTTGGCGCTGATGCAAAATCTCGGGTTTGGGAGGAGTTCGGTGAGGGCCTGGAAACAGACTTATCGGTTGGCCTTCAAAAAGGTTCTGGACCACCATCTGACGCCGCAGGAGGGGGAAGCAGTACTCCACAAACACCATTTACAGTGGAAGTGGGGAGCTGCTCACCTTGATGTTGTCGGGAGGTGGAAGGAAGTCTTCGAGGACCTCCTCAATTCCTCAATTCTAGAGCTGCATTTCTACGTTCTCATTATTATGACATTAAACGTGGCTGGAAAATGGTGACAAAAGAAGCTTGTGCTCATTTGTTTTTAGTCACTAACAGCAAAACCTGACTGTTCTAACTTTACTGGCGATAACAATGTCTTGCTCTGACACTTATTCATCAGTGGTACTCTCACAGGAAAACCCAAAAGAAAGACAGTAACAATTGTGAATCAAATCGCTGTTCTGAATCCCATCCCACCTTCACTCTCAAACAATTCTTATGAAACTGAATGTTACTTCAATGTACTGCAGCGCAGAGGATTCTAAACAAAGGGAAGCTGACAAAAGTCAATTGTTTCAATTCCAAATTTTGGACAAGGAAACACAAAAGAGAGAATGCACTCTAAAACCACAATCAACAGCTGGAGAGCACATAAACATGCCTGCATGCTGGAGCTGTCAATGACTTTATTATGTTTGAGAAGTCAGAGGTAGTGTAAAGTGGCCTTGAGGCAGCGAGGCGCGGTGCACGGCCCCCTGTCAGAGCTGACAAGCGGCCGAGTCTCATGTTAGAGATCTGCAACAGTTCATTTGCAACAATTACACTCGAAAGTGTGAGGAAGCTTTATTTAGAAGAGCCGATGGGTTGCACAGCCTGTGGAATCCATGGCGCCGTTGCCATGACAACACATAGTCAACAGTATTTGGAGAGCAATGTGCACTTTTCCGCTCTCCCACTTGGTCTGGCTGCGTTATTCTTGCTTGCCCCTTTTACAGAACAACCCGAGCCCTTTTTGCACTCGTGTACTTTATAAATCCCGCACTGCAACAACGAAAGGGCAGAGCCGAGAGGGTTCTAACAGCGCGGTGCTGCTGAAGACTTGCACAGTAGCTCTAAGGTTGCAAAGCAGTATGGGTCAGAACATCGCTGATGTGGCTCAGAATACATGAAAGACAGTGAGGGAAGACGAGCTACTCTGTTGTTTGAAAAAAAAAAGAAAACAATACTTGGAGGCTGACAATCATTAACAGTAACACAAAGTAAGTAAGACTGAAGTCTACGAAACGTCTCACAATATCACAGAGCCTGCTACACCGCATTTTTAAAAAGCTGTACGAATGAAATGTTCTTTGCTGAGACAAATAATTAGATTGCTTCAAATTAATTTTTCAGGGTTTTTTCTCTCAGCATTTATACCATAAAACTATTGGACTTTCAGCTATGAAGGTTTTATGTTAATTATTATTTTTTTAAATCAAAAGCTGTTTAGTTTCCAAAATTATCTCTGACAGAGCTTCCAATTGAATTTAAATAAAATATATTAATTAAGGGCGGCATGGTGGCGCGGTGGCTAGCATTTCCGTCTCACAGCAAGAAGGTCATGTGATTGAGTCCCGGGTGTTTCGGTTATGCAGTTTGCATGTTCTTCCCATGTTTGTGTGGGTACCCTCAGGGTACTACAATCCTCCTACAATCCAAAGACATGCATATTAGGCTAATTAGCTATTCCAAATTGACCCTAGATCTGAGTATAAGTGTAAGGGGCAGGGGTGGCTCAGTGGTTAAAGCTTTGGCTTACTCATCAAAAGATTGGACCTGTTGTTGATTATTTTCCTATAACAGTACTCCCCTAAGTGTTTTATTTTATTGCTTGACAAAACAATGTAGAACCCCCCCCCCCTTTTTAAATGAAATCTAATAAATAATAAATATTTATCATTTGAGAAAACAAAACAAAAAAACCCCAAAACAAACTATGTATAGAAATATAGTACAACATGAACAGCAGAATGATTTCAGTTTTCAAAGATATACTATCATGTCTCAGCATTTCAGAATCCAAACTATAATCACACCCTAAAAAGCAGTGCAGCAGTTCTTGAACACAAGGAAAGTAAAATGTAAAAAACTCAAATGTTGGCCCTTTGAGCACGACCTTTAACCCTACATCTGCTACACTTTGTTCAATTTCCTCCCAGAAGATACACAAAGCTAATAATATTAAATTCTCTCCTCAGGGTGAGTGCATAGACCATGGGCGAGTCCTCTCTGTTACCCTCAAACTTCCATCAAGAGTTGTGTGGGTGACAGGGATTCATGAACATATTCCTGGGTGTCAAAAGAAAAATAGTCACACCTATTATATGACATTTACACCTTAAGTACCAGAATGCCCTGCAGGAAGTGGGCGTGACTCTAAGTGTGAGTAAATTGACTGATGAAAAGGATGAGTCCTCAAAGGAATTCAGGTAACCCATACTTATAATTTCTTCTCCAAAGGCCTAACCCCTCCCCCCCTCCTCCAAAATAATTTTAAATAAAAAAATCTCTGGCCATGATGAAATACCAATGCACACCCGCTTATGTCCATTTGCATGATTAATAGCAATATTCACATACGCAATGTTTAGGATTCCAGTTAGCTATTTAATGACAACTATTCTATGCGGCAGCAGCTTGGAGGTGTTCATGTAAAGCTACTATTTATTTTTAATTCCTCATCAGCTTAAAAGTACTAGATAACTAAAGTTAGTAGACATCATTCAAGCCAACTCCAGACGGATATGCCCAAACCTGGGAATCCAACCCAGGACCCTCTGGCTGTAAGGCAGACATGCTGACCACTACACCACCGTGACACCCAATTGTGAAACTCATTTAATATAACTTACTATATATTACTGTATTATTATGTTAATATATATATTTATATTAAAGCTTGAGTTTCCTCTCGCCATAGTCAACAAAAGTAATTGTACAATTCACCAGCAAAGCCAGAAAATCAACAGCACAGGTCGACCTGGGCTCTCCAACAGGTTTCTTCGGACTGTCAAGTGGACTGTTCCCGTTGCCCCGTTGTAAGGCAACTTATGTTGTTGGAGTACTGCTGTGAGGGATCTCCACCAACTTGGCTACTATGTTTATATATACTGATGTTAGAGAAGCGGCTTTGGGACTGAAAGGTACCCTTCCCTTTCTCCATCTTCATGGCTAAAGTGCCCTTGAGCAAGGCGCCCAACCCCAACTTCTCTCAGAGCACCCCAATGTATGTGGCAGCCCACTGTTTATGTGCAAGAGTGCTCGCTATGGATGGATTAAATGCAGAGGCAATAATTTTCCTTGCGGGATTAATATAGTATATAATAAATAAATAAATAAGCAATATTTTAAACATGATGGGGTCAATTTACTTTTGATATGTCACTGTTTTCATACGAGAGTAGATTGTGCCACATTTACATCATCAACACCTGCCACACAATCCCAAAGCGTCTACTGTCACATATACAATACAGCACTGTGAAGTTCTTTTTTTCATTTATGCTAGTTTGTAAGATAGGGAGTTGGGGACAGATTGCAGGATCAACCACTATACGGCACACCTTGAAGCAGATAGGCTTAAGCTTTGCTAAAGAGTCCACCCATTTCTGCGAACCGCCCATTTCTGCGAACCATTACTGAGAACCGCCCATTTCTGATCAGAAATCTGTAACCTTGTCTTATAGAAAAAAGACATGATAAACACAGTGAAAGCATTCTACTGTTAGTTAAGCTTCATAGTTGTTGATGGTAAACACATTGAAAAAGGGTTTTAAAAGCACAAAGCATAATGTGTGACCTCTGTCTGGATTATTTCAAACAAACATGAATATTCAACATACTGCATAATGCTTTAAGCATCAGTCACATTTGGTGAGCTACTCGAATTATAGAACGAACCCGATGACCGATTACAATGGAGTTGAATAACAGAGGCATTTTTCAGTGTTATTTAGCCCTCAGAGCATTATTCTGATAAGTCACGTGCGTGTGTTTCGAGAGCTCTTAAAATAATCCGCACTTATACAACACAAAACAACAAACAGCTTGGGAAACACACTCCCCCACACACACCAAGCAGATTCTGAACTTCTGGCTTGGTTTCTTTTTAGCAAACAAAAGTAACATACTCTTTTGAAACCTTGTAAAGAGTTTTATAGGAATGCTGATATATAAACACGGTACAAAATTTTGCTAAAACCCCCCCAAAAAACAGCTTAATAAAAAAATAAATGCACCACGCAGTCAAAATGCACCTTATAATGTAGGCCTTAACAGTGTGTTGTGTAATGCTCACAGGTCCCCCTCACTCCGTATGTGCTAATAAAGTTTTGAATCTCGTGTGTGTGTGTGTGTGTGTGTGTGTGTGTGTAGAGAGGGATCCTCCGCCAGACCCAAACAGGTGGGCGCACTCGTTTAGGGGAGGGTATGAGGGATGCCGCTGATGCCCACCCACCTCCAGGCCTCCTTCTCCCATCTCTTTTTGTGTGGGAGAGAGAGAGAGAGAGAGAGAGAGAGAAAGAGAAAGAGAGAGAGAATGAGCAAGCAATTCACTCTCTCAGCCTGAATTACTCATTCATGCCTCCCTGTTTAATCTTTTTCTTTTTTTGGCCCTTATCCCTGTTCTGTTCTTTCCTGGATATCATTCTTTATCTTTGTGCCTCTCAGCTAACTTTCACCTGATTTTCTTATGAATTCACCCTTCTATTTTTTCATCAACTACACCACATTTTTCTTTGGTAGGGTTATGGATGTATTAGCAGGACTAATGAAATGGACATTGGTTTAATACCACGCTCGTTCATTTGCAAAAAAAATGCTCTGTTACCATCATTCGATACTACTCATAATCATGGAAATCCTAGCAAAGCACACTCTAACCTGCACTCTGTAACTTCTCACACTCCCAACTTCTATCGATGCACCATCGAGAGTATTCTGTCTGGCTGCACCACTACCTGGTACAGAAGCTGTAATGTTCTGAACCGCAAGGCTTTACAGCGGGTGGTCGGATCTGTACAACGCATCACCAGGACTGAACTGATGGCCATCCAGGACCTCTACACTCAGCGCTGGTGGAGGAAGTCCCAGCGGATCCTCTCTGATCCCAGCCACCCCAGCAACACACTCTTCATGCTCCTGCCATCAGGCAGACGGTACAGAAGCATCAGGACTTGCACCAGCAGATTCAGGGACAGTTTGTTTGTTGTCATTTGTTTTCTTAAGTGCAATTTTGAGGGGGCTCTGAGTCCAAGAATTTGATGGTAGTGATGTTTAATTGTTACCTATATATGACAAATAAACTAAAAATACCAGGGGGTGCTTATCCAGCATCTTCCTATAAGTTGCCTGATAAAACATCTAAAGTTGTGTTAACAGTATCTTTAATAACATTGGTGAGCGTGGTCATTAAAAAGTGCGCATATTGTGCCATGAACTCCTTACACAAAGGTATTCACGAGCATCGAGCTGCAAAGTGAGCACAGAAACTGTTGTACATTAGAACACTTCAATTCTGCGAGGACTGAGCACTAAAGCTACGCACCCACAGGAAGCGATGAGCAACATGCTCTGGTTGCCTTGGTAATCCTCTCGCATGTTTTACACTTCCAAATGTTTCTTTCAGTCGAACTCCGTACCCGCCCACTTTACATTGGTTGAAAAAAGTTCGCCTCTTATCTCTCATTTCACTGACTTTATATGGTCGCTTGTCCTTCATTGCTTCCTGTGTAGATGCCCCTTAAGTCACATGCACTAGCATAATGCACAAATATATTCAACTGCAATACACAGTACATCCCATCCTGTGCTTTTATAATTCAGCAAAGCTCCTGTTAGAAAGTTCACCCCACTCAATTTCCCGCACTCTGGTCCAGACTGATTTGTGTAACAACTGATCATGTGATACCGGTGAGTGTGTTAGTTCTAGTATATAACATGGTGACATAACTGTGGAGGGATAAAGAAATCGTGTGTGTGTGTGTGTGTGTGTGTGTGTGTGTGTATATGTGTGTGTGTGTGTGTGTGTGTGTGTGTGTATATATATATATATATATATATATATGAGAAGGCTTTTCTTATTGGGAGAAATTTAAATTTGGTCCTACAACAGTTGAAAAGAAAACTGGCTAAGCTGCAGTCTTATAATACTTGGCATCATATTTTAATGAATTTCTCTTGACATTTTTTCCTCCTGTATCCTCTCTTCCTCATCTCATACCATGACCCTGCCTCCACTCCTCTCTTTGGTGGGGCTGCTATGTCTTCTCCTCATTCCTCCAGCAGGGGGAATGGGGGGTCTCACTTGATCGACACCACAACAGAAGGGCTGAAACGCCGAGTGTCTGAGAGAGAGAGAGAGATGGAGAATAGTGGGAAAGAGAGAGAGAGAAAGAGAGATAGAGGAGGTATGGAGAGAAAAAGCACGACAGATGGTGTTCACAGCTCTATTTCTGAGGCTGGACCTCTACCATGAGCCTGGTCCCCCTCCCCCTCTCCTTCTCTCTTACACTTGTTCACTCGTTCCATCCAAAGCCTTCCTCTTCCTAAATGAACCGTTAACTGCCTCCACTCGTGGCCTTTCTCCGTCGCTCTTCACATCTCCTCCCTCACTCTTTGCTTCAAGTCCTTTAAATTATACCACACTAACTCATTCAGAACCCCGTAGCGCTGCTCTTTCCAACTCTCATACTCCTCCCTCTGTAAAAGACCTACTCCAACGAGCTGTCTGTCCCTCGTTCGTCTTGTGAAGTGCCACATCGCTTACTCGTCTGCTCTACAAAATTTGTCATGTGATTAAATTACATAACCCAAAGCACATGCCAATTAGAATACCATCGTTGGCAAGTCTTTGATTCTCATCTTAATGAGATTAGAAGCAACATGGCACAGTGCTAACATGCCATCTTCTTCCATTTCTTCTGTGCTCTGTAATGGGTTTATTGGAGGATTAGCTAGGTGTAAGCGCAAGACAACATTCGTACTGGAAACTGATGCCTTTCCAAAAAGATGTCAAAGTACTTTAGCAAGAGGAATTCTTTACAATATCATTCATATTTAAATCCTATAAATTCTACCTGCACTGAGACGGGATTACACACTAAATCATAAACCCTCATACTTATACAGTACTGAAGTCCAAGATTAACCTTATTCTCCCTCACTTTAAATAACACAACGCTTTAAATATCTCACTAAGTGAAAGACGAAACTGAATGTTAAGCTGACCATGTGACGTCACCCGGAAAACGTCAGTGACTCATGGTGATGCATATCCACGTTATCACTCTGCTGGAGTGGTTATTAGAGAAAAGTGATTAAGAGAAAACCATGTGGTTAGACATTAGTAAAAGTGTTTAAACTCCAACACTCATCAAAAAATCCAAGATTCTATAAATGCAAATCCTGGAGAAACTCCTGGAGAAATTTGTAATGTAAACTGCCCAAGCCCAGTAATCGAACCCGGGCCTTCTTGCAGTGAGGTGGATGAGCTAACCACTGTGCCACCATGCCGCCGTAAACCAAACATATGTAAGATAATTAATGGCTATTTTGACTATTTCTTTTTATTAACTTCCAGCTTTATGTAGTCTGAGTTACCTGGCAGATTGTTTATGAAGCATCTTTCTAGAAATAAATATGAAAAATGATCAAAATGAGCCGCAGTAGCATTTCAAACATGAAAAAATGAGTGAAATATTTTCAAATGAATTGAAGCAGTTTTCACAATTCTAAATGTTATAGTATAAAGATTAAAGGTTAAGGATAAAACATGGAATGGCTCAGTCATGCAGTGGTAGTCTAGAATGATTCTTGGAAGTGTTCCTGAGCCCATAGAGTGATTTCTACGACACAACCATGCCTGTTTTCGAAGCAGTCGCCTCAGAGGAACGGAGGATCCAGGCATCCAATATTTTTTAAAATGTACTTTAGACAATGACATACAAAATCTTCAAAATTTTCAGAACTTTTACACTAAGGAACATTATTCTGAAATTGTTTTATAATTTGTAAATTGATTTTTCTTGCCCATGTGCTGTGTATATCCAATCATGTTACTGTTCTGTTGCCAATTAACCAGATTATCTGCAAAATGTTCCTCAAGCTATTTCTCTTTAGCACCCCTTGCTTTACTGGCCTTTTGGAAAAAAAATTCCCAAAATTAGTTCATATTTTTAATGAAAAAGTAAAATGTATTAATTTCAACATTTACTATGTTTTCAATTTTCTAATCTGGACAAAATATGTGTTTAAACCATAAAGATAATGGATGGCTGGATGGACAGAGCACAGCATAAGCATCTTGCTGCAGACATTACTCAACATGGCCTCATTTTCAACATGCTTCACATCTAACAGCGACCTCATGTACCCATGAGAGGTAAAAATCTCCCACTGTCACTTTTTCTGTTCAGTCCAAAGTGATCACAGTTCTCATACTTTGAAATTTTTCAGTCGGCTTCCTTGCTATAACATCCTTCTACACTTTACGATTTATTTTCAGTTTATTTGCCGTTACTTTTTTTTTAATATATTCACCCCATGAACATTTGTGCTGCATCCATTTGCTTTTTGTTGTGAGAGGAGTAGTGCGGCCGAAGGGAAACCCCCAGTCTGAGTTCCCTAGGTAACCCTGAAGAGAGTGGGTTGGGAGAAGGGGGCCGACTGCCTGTCTGACTCATTTGGAGGGAATCCTAAAACACGACTACTGCCCACTTTATCAGCAAACAAATGCACACATACAACACACATAAAGCACTGTAACGAGAATTAAATGCTTAATCCACATACAGCACTACAAGAGTCTCCAGAACAAATATGTAATAAATATATTGGCTTTATATCCCCTAGATACCAGGGAAACCCTGATGTGTGTGTGTGTGTGTGTGTGTGTGTGTGTGTGTGTGTGTGTGTGTGTGTGTGTGTGTGTGTGTGTGTGTGTGAGTCATACCTGCACAATTGATGACCCAGACTCAGTGAAGCTGAGAGTGCAGTGTGGCACAGATAAGCCTCAGTTGACTAACCAGCAACATGAGATGCAGATGGCCAACCGAGTATGATTAAACTGCTGTATGAGGCATTGACAAATGTCAGATTTTGTTTGAATGGCACCAAATACACAGATTATCAACGGCCGCCTGCCCTTCATACTAAAATATGAATGGATAACTCTCATTACTGTTTGGATCGCGTTTACAAAACATTTAACATAAACCATATATTTCTTTTATTGCATTCAAAGCAGCATAACTGGTGATATGCAATAAAGTGGTACTGTGCTTTTGGGTAAAGTAACTAATCTAACTTAATAAAGATCAGAATGTTCAAGGTTACTGACCTTCTTAAGGGGTTTAGTGTAAAAAGGATATGTCAATTCCATTACTTTCTTACTAAGTGTAAGTACACTTTTCTTGGTGCGTAAAGATACCAAAATGACCATGGTCATTAGGAAGTGAATGTGACTTTGAAATGTGTGTCTCAGTGCTCGTTGAACTGAAGTGTTCATTCATGCTTCACTGCAAACAAGTAGCAAATACATTGTATGTGCAAATGCCATTAAGTTTTTTTTTTTTTAATCAGGTTACTTGTTTTGTAGGATGATGATGTATCTGCTTTCATGATATGTTTCCAATTTTACTTTGATTGCTTTCAGTAATAATGAAATACATCCCCAGATCTTTTGTATCACTTTAGCGTGGCAACATCTATCTCACCATCAAGTAGTATCACAGATACAGAGTATCGGATATTCGTATGAACGCAGTATCAAAACAGAGCCCAACAACGTCCAGACTACGGATGTGTATCTCCATTATCGAGGCTGACAAGATACACACCTTAATGCACTGTCAACGATCCAATACATTAAAGATACACATAAACCAACTGGTGATGTGATTTATCACAACTAAACCTGATGCAATACAATTCAATATGGCAGCTCTTCTTCCTTCCTGACAATCCTCCATGAGAGCCAAACAGGGTCTGGTGTGTAAAGGAGCTTTTATTTTAAAAGCTCGTTGATGCAATTGCGAGACAGCCACGGTGCTTTTTATTCAGACTCCCCACAAAATTGTGCAAGACTTGGGTAAGGGACTGGGAACTGATGGTAGTGGAGATGGAAGCACATTTAGACATATTATAAGAACTTTGATATGCTTAAAGGGAAAATAACCCAAACTTAAAAAAGGCTTGTAATAAAAATAATATGTCTTTGCACATCAAAAACACACACTATTGTTATTACAAACTTCTTTGTGAATAAAAAACAAGCAATAAATTTGCACACAGGGGGGCAACATTGTTCTGCGAAAAGTTGCACATGATGTGACGGTAAATACAGAAATAAGTTGTATATGAATAAACTGCGGTATTTCTCATTCATTTCTATAAACAAGATGTTTGTCTGACTTATGGGAACATCAGCTCATATTAAGTGTAAATGTGCTTAGTTGTATTTTATTCACTAGTTTACATTTGATTTGTTAGTTTAATATCTGTATAGGTCTATTTTTGCCATTATCTTTCCTTATATGAACTGACAAATCAAACTTTAGCATATTGCAACTTTGAAATTGTAAGTAATTAAGTAAATGAAGTAAAAAAACAACCAGATGATGAAAATATACATATGTTCATGTGTAACAGAAGAGTTCTCACTTTAAGAAACATTTTAGAGAAGGGGAATCAATGAAAAACACTAAGAGAATTGGACACATTTCCAAATAATAATGGGATAGAGCCTCTACTAATAATTATATATTAATTTTTAAAAATGTGATATCAAATGATAAAACGATAAAAGTTTTTGCACAAATTGTATCCAGTGCACACTGTTTAAATCAGGGCAATCACATCGTGAAGTATTTAAATTGGTTAACCGATGTGAATTTCTGAATCTTACCATCCCTACTCTAGAAGTATTGTGTACTATGTAAGAGCAGCATATACGATATATTAGCAAAATCTCTTTCTGTCTGAAACAAAAAAGTTACTGTAGCAGGCACACTGGAAATATTACCACCATACATTATTTATATTTATCCATTATGTCAGAGTAAAGTGTTTAACACCTTTCCGACAGCGTCACTACAACTATTTTATCACGCTTTCACAAAGCGGTGGCTGGATAGCTTGTCATTTGGAACACGAACCACTGCAGTACAGTAGGCACCATATTACTCTGTGACTCTGTGAGTTTTACTCGGCGTCTCTTGCTGAAGAGGCACTACTCACTGCGCTGCTACAGTCACTGTTTAATTCTTCAATTATAATTGAGATGGAAACGGCTCAGAGGTTATGGAAACTGTTGGGGAACCAGGCCCACTTCACAAAAAGGTTAATGAACCCCACAGCCCTCTGGGAGATGGAGTATGCTATTAATTTGACAAACGTGGGAAATGAATGCTTTTATGCTTTTATTGATGGTGACCAGAAAACGGCCTTTGTAGAAATGAAAGGTTTTTAGTCTTGCCGGCTCTCTGCTCGCTGCCGCAAAACAATGACGCCGAATGCATTTGTTGGAAGAAAGCTAAGTACATAATTATTTGAACGGTAATTACAGGGCAAAATGTTTCTTCATTAATTCCGTTTTTTTTTTCACACTGAAATCACACAACGAAAACAGGGACAAAGGTATGAGTAACAGGCATATCCATGTTTTATGCAGTAAATGGGACATTTCTGCATCGATTCTTGCATGATATCACTGAGAGACAGATTTAACTAAATGGGTCAACACATTCGATCTGACGAACGGTAGATATGGAATTCGTAGACCTTAAAAACGCATAATCAAATTTGGTCATGACAGCAAAACTAGAACAAATGGTACGGTTCTTGATTATTGTTTACGGCAATCAAATAAATTAAGGTCTGTCTGTGCTGTTAATTTACTTTTGACATCCAGAATTTAGTTTAAGTGACTTGTTTGAGGGGTGACACTGTAGCGGTTAGCACATCTACCTCACAACAAGAAGGTCCTGCACATGAGGGTGGTTCTGTGTGGAGTTTGCATGTTTTCATTGAGCTTGAATGGGTTTCCATCGGTGCTTCAGTTTCCCCCCACAGTCCAAAGTCATGCACATTAAGATAATTGGATATGCTCCATTGCGCTGAGGTGTGCGATTATGAATAGTTTGCATGTGTGTTGACCATGTAAAGGACTGGTTAGTTGTTTTGGGTGCACCCCACCTTCACCTGGAGTTGGCTGGGATTGGCTGCAGCCTCCATGCGATCCTTCTTGAGCTGATTTTAGGACGAAGGTTGATCATCATTGTATGACACAGTTACATGCTGGGCAAAATCCACTTTTACCAAATACCAGTGAGAATGGTGAAAATGTTTTTTTTTTGGGGCCTGTCATTATTTGCCATGAAAAAAAAAAAATCCTGCATTTATATATTTTGCCGAACTGTCTTTAACCTTGTTTACAGCACATAATCTTCGTGGTATTGTTGTATCAGTTGGTCGGGTCGAGGCTCAGCAACATTTTGTGGCAATAAAATACCATGAATGTACTGAATGACCAGATTGTCACATCAATAGACTGATGGTACGGGTATAAAATTGGGGCTCGAATAGAAAAGGTGGTTCAGGGAGCATGATTACTCATTTTCACAGAAGTATTGGCATGTCCTGACATTAACTCTATTGAAACTTCATCAATTCCAAATGTCAGTGAAAACTGTCCCCAACACTGGATGGAAATTAATGTGTTTGTTGAAACAATGCCATGGTGCTTACGTGCTGTAATTATGGCTAAAGGTGGAACAACAAAATATTAGACTGCAGGAAATATTTGGGCAGGCAGTGTATGAAACCAGTAAGTGAAATCAGATGGAATATCAGTATTAAAGTGAATCAATACATGTTTCTCTTTAATTTATTTAACTCATTTCCAATGAAAATGGAAGGAGATGAACTGATTGGATTTTGATGCAGTTTGCCTAAGCACATCTCCCAATGATATCTTGACTCTCTGAGCCACCTCAATGATAAAACGTTAAAAATAAATAAATAAATAAAAATCTTTACTGGATGGCTTGCTATTGTGTATGCACTGCACTCAAACAGTCATAAAGGTTTAGTTAGTAGAATTAAGTGGACACACCTGACTGCTAATACATTGCCCCCTGGGAGGTTTTACCTGCCCATTTACAATCTAGTACTCTTCAACTGTACTTTCCCCCTAAATGATCTTTGTGCCTTTAAATGTTGATGCTTGTAATGGTCATCAGCATTATTGCCGTGGAAACAATTTCACCATGACAACTCGTTTCCATTTAAAGCTGCAGGATTGTGTGTGCTTCCCCCCCTCGGAGGTGCGTCTCTACTACACGCAGCCCTCACCACACCTTTTCACATTTAACACAGTGTGTTTATTCTTACCTGTGTCTCAAGTGTTTCTCTGCTTTTTTAACAAATCTATTTTCTGAGCGACATTCTGAAACCGCACAACAACAAGAGAGAACGAAAAAAAAATAAAATAAAGAAAGAAAGGGGGGTGCGTGTAAATGTGTGTAGCAATGTTAGAGAGAGAGAAGTGATTTAATCCCCCCCAAAGGAGCTCCCCTTTGAACCCCGTATCGTGAACTCGCAGGCAAAACTCGTTGCCGTAGGCAACCCCACACACAATGCGCTGTCTTTTTAATTTCATCAGCTGTGAGAAATCTATACAGCACACTGGTATTCTAGCACAGCAGCACCAGGGTGAAAGAGAGAAACGAGTGAAAAAGAGAGGGGAGACAGAAATAAACTCGAGCAGTGAGAATAAGAAAGTAATCTCTGAGCTGTGGTGGTGATAGCAGAGATCACATTGCAGGGGTTGTGCTGAATATTTTTAACTGCAATCAAACAGACTTAAATGGGTTACTCTTTTGCTTTATCATCCACCAAGTAGTTTTCACAGCACCACAAGGCTGCTAACTAACCATTCTACTAAGTTATTTGATCAGCAACCTCTGCCTCAAAACACAAACTCAAGGCCAGTATGTATAAAGCTTCAGAGGAATACTTAGAAGTTGAAAAAAAAAAAAAAACTGGGGAGAAAACAGACTTAAAAGCCTGGAGTACAAATATCTGATCAATTCTCTTGGAGAAAGTCTTAGCGAGAAGGAGCAGTTAATCCTAGGAGTAAATGTTAAAGGTGAAATAGAATGAAGAAATGAATCTACCTTGGCGGAGATGAAAAAAAAGAGTTCGGGACATGGAACTGATATACTGTGAATCTCAAAGATTGTTGTCTCTTGTTTCAAATGCAAATCATGCGTACGCAAAAGACGGCAGCAAAACAAACAATTCACAGTTTGGATTCATGGATTATTCAACCCCCAAAACTTTGCCCTTAACCAGCTAAATGTGCATGTCTTTGGACTGTGCGAAGAAACTGGAGTACCTTAAGGAAACCCATGAAGCATGGGGAGAACATGCAAGCCCTACCCAGGAACTCTCTCGCCAAGCCCAGGAACGTGGACGTGCAAACCACTTCGCTGCAGTGCCACCAATGCTGAGCCTCATCTCTCTAAAAATCAACATGCAGCAGTCCCTCTTAGATCCCTGTACGTTGAGCCACAGCCTTACTTACATCCACGTGGAGCACGTTGTAGTCTGTTTTCCTTGATTTCGCTTTCGCTACAGCTTCACCATTATCTCTTTCATGGGGATTCACAGAGCTGCCAGTGCTGGCTCGCTCCATCCTGATGCTACCAAAGTCACTAAAACTTCTTCTCAACCTCGCCTGATATTAGGTAGTTACACGCAGCTATATGATTAATTTTCAAAAGCAAATATACTTATAGTAAAGATAATAAAGAGACATAAATATGATATATGTTGGAGAGTGCAAGGCTGCTGTTTCTAAACAGGTCCACCATCATCTCAAGTGGTGTCATGTTGTGTGATTTTGATCTACCTTTTTTTGATGATTTAAGCCAGATCTTAGAAATAACTTGTGTTTTCATAAAAATCAAATAGTTTAGGATGCATACTTGTCACCTATATTGTAAATTAAATGTCTAATTTATTAATTTATTCATCAACAAATCAACGTAGAAGCTAGCAAGTTGCTTACCCAGCCATACCCTCGATTGCCAGTGCTCGGGCGTTTCAGTGTGGAGTTTGCATATTCTCCCTATGCTTGCATGGGTTTCATCTGGGTACTCCAGTTTTCTCCCTCAGCCCAAAGACATGCACATTAGGCTAACTGGCTGTTCCAAATTGTCCCTAGGTGTGAGTGGTTGTGTGTGTTGGCCCTGCGATGATCTGGCGAGCTGTTCAGGGTGTACCCTGCCTTCACCCAGTGTTGGGTGAGACAGGCTCCAGCCTCCTTGTGACCCTAATAGGATTAAGAGGTTTGGCAAATGAGGAAATGAGATGAGTACTTGCTTACAATATATCAGAGAATATCTGGCAGATCTCATAAATATAATAATGAGCCATTAATCCAACAGCGTCCAAATCATAAGGGTCGTAAATGTGTGCGAATAAACGAATCTGGGCATTTGATCCCAAAGCAAAATCATATATGTTCTATTTATACGTCCAAGAACAATTTAAAATAATGAATAAATTTGCACTAAAAGTGCAAAAATAAAAAATATTTGAAAAGTATGACAAGGAGACTACGGAAACTCAAATTAAGCACTCTTTATAGTCTTGGTAAGGAGTAAAGCATCTCATAAAAAAATTTTAATCAATAACTGAGGTGAGTGGGCTTTAAAAGAAAACCATACTGGCTTCTGATGACCAAAACTCTGGGCTTTTTGGATGTGTTGCCTGGTCAACAATCTTTACTGTTCAATACTGTTCAATATTTATCACTAACAATTCAAAAAACATATTTTGTAAGCTGCAGTTACTTTCAGGGGCATGTTTGAAATTTAGTCTGTTCAGCTGATGACATTTCATTGTTCTGAAGCCAAATGCAAACCCTGTAGATGAGCTGGCGACAGAAAAAAATACCAACAACATACAGACGTCACTTTACACAAAAAATATACATAAACACATTTAAGTCTTGGTCAGTTTTGCAAGTTATCTTAAACAATTCATTTTTGGATACATCAGAAATTTGTTCATCTGCAATACTGGGCTTATATAACTTGCTAATGTACAAGACTGAACCTCAGAGAATTAACCCTGGTGGAAAAAAGTACAGGTGTGACCTGCTGTCAAAAAACATGATCGTCCTATTAACAAACATCCAGTGCATTTATTTGAGTAAAGCTGCCATAGCTACCATTTACATTTACGGCATTTGGCAGACGCTCTTATCCAGAACGACTTACAATTATCATTTTTATACATCTGAGCAATTAAGAGTTAAAGGCCTAGCTCAAGGGCCCAACAGTGGTGGTACTGTGGATTAAACGTCCAAACATAGCTCTTACTTACATCAGTCAACATTGCTAAGAATTGCCTGCTTTATCCACAACGGGCTTGTTTAAATGGCACCACAAATGAAAAAAGGCCACCTTTTTTGTGTATTACATAGGGGGAAGCAATTGCAGGGGAAAAATGTTCCACAGCCAGGAAACAGCATGATTTACTGTAATTTTATGAGCCAGAATTGAGCAAGTTAGATTGTCTAGGGCTGAGGCTGGAACGCTCTGAACCTCACAAACTTTTTTCAATCCAGTGACTATCTGCTACTCCAAAAAAGTTGTTGGCAGAGTGTTCAAAAGTTTGTTTGTCTGTCAGAAGGCTGACAGAAATCAGTGCATGGAAGTGTGTACACATGGAAGTCGAAATAATGATGAGCTGTACGTTCTGATAAGATTTGTATAGTTGTGACTAGTTAAGAACACAATATACACCAGATGGTCCATGGACAAAGTATAATATAATAACTATAACTAACGTAATTGAGGTGTAAAGTATAACACACTTTATAAACTGCCCGGATAAAAAAAGGTCACACACTAATTTTCATAGAGTGCATTTATCCTTGATCACAGCATGTAATCTAAGTGGCACTGTTGCTCCAGTTGGTCAGGTTGAGGCTCAGCAACATTAATGTGGCAATAAAATGAAGTCAGCTGATGAGCTGAATGTACTGAATGAGAAGGATATTACATAATGGACTTTTTGTTCCCAGATGGCACGGATATAAAATGGGGATTTAAATATTGAAAGATTGGTTAAGGCATGGGTGTTAGTTCCTGAATGTAAAAACAGAATTCTGTCAAAATTTAATCGCTAAAATACTGGAAAAAAACCCAAAACAAAACAAAACAAAAAATAAATTAAATAAAAAAAGAATCAGGTTAAAAATAGTGCACTGGCAACTGTGTGTATTTATCAAGTAGCAACCATAGGAATAAATACACTGAAGTGTTGCGTGACTTCGCAGCACACGTTTGCGAAGCTGCAATCTTGCGATGGTTTTCTAAGTAGGCTTTGACAACTAGGCCTCGATTTTAATAAAAATGCCCCAGCAATGCACAGCCTACAGATGTGATTTAAAGCCCAACAAAAAAAACAAAGGCACAGGGAATCACATTTCATAGGTAACATGTTAATGTATTTTATAAAATGTATTAGAAAAGGGAGAAATAGAGACCTATCTATCTACCCTGAGCTTGATGAGCCTCCCTTATTGAATGTAAATAAATAAATGTGGAATTTGTAATGCCAAATAAATGTAGCCCTGTTAATATTCAAGGGACAAAACCAAGATGCTTAATGTACAGATGATATTTCAATCTTAAGTGAGAGTGCCAAGGGACTACAGAAATAATTTAAATATGTATTGTAAAGAACCAACATTAAAATATATATTTGAATAACCCTTGTGAATAAAAATCTAACAACAGTGAAATGAATATAGTTATATTATATGAAGGTGTATATGTGCTCGAAAGCTTTGTTGTAAATATGTAATTCTCAATGTATAACGATAAAACGGCCATTAAAGCTAGTTTATCATTATTATTATAAAATGTCCTGTGTGCATTTACTGGCAAAAACAATCTGAAAACTGTAAGATATCTCTGTGTCTATAAATGTCTTCTATAAATTATCCTCAGGGTAAATCTACACTCAGGAATCAAGACTTTCTAACAGTATGTTGGCATTGATGGCCTTGCCAGTGCTGTGCCAGTTGGATGCCCCATGCAACGATGTTTATATAAGTTTAGCTATAAAGTTAAAGCTATAATTTTATTATTATCATAAAATATTCCGTGTAAGTGTACTGCCAAAAACAATCTGAAAACTGTAAGATATCTTCGTGTCGATAAATGTCTACATACATGTAGTATATATGCTTTAGGCTGGATTGTATGCAGAATGTTTGTAAATTTTTGTCAAGGTACAATGAGAAGAGGCACTTGGGAAATTTGTTACCATATAGTACTCTGCTTAATATTTATTGGGATTCTCACTTCAAATGTGCTACTGATAAAATATTCCCAAAATAAATTGTGGTGATTGAAATATTAGTTAGAAAAATGTTGTTACTTAATACATTTCCTGCTCTCTGTTTTGCCTGGCCATTATAACAGCTGTAAAACTTCGGTGTTCGTTATAAATAACCTATTCATAATTTAAACCTTTTTGCAATTTGTTGGTAAATATTCTGATATTTTTGTAGTAGTTTATTGTATAGTGTATGAGTTTATTGTTTATTTTATTTTTAATGTAACAAAAGATTCTTTTAATATATATTTTAAGCCTAATTGATCTGAGTAAACAGACCTTTCCTGGCCATATCTCAGGAAGTGTTCATAGCAATATCTGTTTCATTACACAATTTCTCAAGGCTTGAACCTGTACTTAGAGGTGGCACTGTGCTAGCAAAGTGATTTTTCAAATAATAGCATAAAATGTAAATTTTTATTAAATTTTATTCCAAAATTAATATTTTTTCCAGTTTTTTTCCACTATTTAAAAGTGTAACATATTCACATTGTTAAATATTGACAAATTTGGTCTTCAATTATTATATATAAGACACTTCATGTACTAGATGCCGTGCTGTCGTTGCAGTTTCTAAATATTTAGTTGTATTATTTTTTAATTTTAATAATTTTTTTTTGGATTTTCCCCCACTGTTCTCCCTAACTTAGTCGTTTCCATTTCCCACCGATCAACCTTTGCCATCCCTATCACACAACCACCACCGACCAGGGAGGGGCGCAAACAAGCACACGCCCCCTCCGTGACATGCAATGCTACCACCCGCCTCTTTTTGAACTGCTGCGCATGCGTATTTGGGGGTGGCCACACGGAGGGAAAGCGTCCCCTCGTATCCGTCCCCTCGTACGAATGAGCTCACAGATGCCCATGATTGGCTGGTGATCGCTGTGAGTGACAGGCAAGTAAGCGTGTGCCATCCCTCCCTTCCGTGGGAGCACGGCCAATTAGCTCCCATGGACTCCTGGTCACGGATGGCTGTGGCATCAACCCGGATTCGAACTTGCGATCTCTGGGTTGATTGTCGTGCACCTTGTCGATGCGCCACTCGGGAGCAGTTGTATTATTTTTTTAATGGATTATATTATCCTTATAATTTATACTAAGTTAAATTGGTAATAAGATTGGTAATAAGTTTATGCAAACTTTGTATTATACAGGCATGCATTTCAATATTGCAATTAAGTGAATTTTATTGAAAAGTATTTAAAATTTTAAATATTTCTTTGTGAATGAAATGACTTCAGACCCTCAGGCTGCATATATGTACATGGCGATGTGGTAATTAGACCATTGCAAGATGGAGGCTCGGCTCACGTGCTATTTTATCTTCTAATTGTCACATGTACTGTAGTAACATAAATGAAAACAATTAAGGTCTATTATACACAGTATGGATATTTAATTGAACTATTAGATTCACAAGTAGCACAGAAATATACAAAATACTATGAATTGAATAAATACAATAATTATATTTAATTACAAAATTTATCAAATTGAAAAAATCCAATTTTGTAATAAATTAGTATTATATCTGATAGTGCTCTTTCCCTCTCTCTCTCTCACTTTCTCTCTCCCTCTCTATATATATATATACACACACACACACACACACACACACACACACACACATACATATATATATATATATATATACACATATACATACACACAAACACACACACCCAGACACACACAAAGATTACTTTATCCTACACTAAAGGAAGCAGGTCTGATATGAGCCACTGGAAAGTTTATGATGGCATGAAATACCCTTTAGAATGCACCTCTGAGCAGTACATTTTCACAAGTTTTCTGGGTGTTTCCTAAGACACCCCCTACCACCCCCTCCCTTCCTGCACCTTGGGCCTATGGCTTTGCAGCCAGGGCCTCCAGCATCACCAAATATATTTTCAGTCAAAATGACTTTCTCTAGCTTAATCATTTGTCATGTCATGTCATTTTCTGAACCGCTTAATCCTGATTAGGGTCGCGGGGAGGCTGGCGCCCATCTCAGCCGACTCTGGGCGGTGATTTTACCATTTGTGAACATTAAGAGTTTACATGTAAAATCAGTTTGTTCACTGTTTCTTAATACACCAGTATATTTGGGTAGCTAAACCACTTAAGAATCACCTCACCCATGTATTTGTATTTGATTCTTTTCAAAGTTTTAAAGTGGAGATACCCATTTGTTGCTGTCAGCCCTCGGTATGAAATTTTGTGTGTGCATCAAATTATAAAACCTTTACATGTTTTTAACTGAGCCAGCCGTGTTTTTTCATAACCAGGTATCTCTTCTATATGGCCAGCAAAGTAGCTAGTCAGCCACTTCATAAAGTAGCCAGCCAATTTCATTGCAGCTGGCTGGCTCCCAGGTCTAGATAGGATGCCAAGTAGAAATACATTTTGCCAATGACGTAACAACAAAATGGTGGATATTTTGATTGTGCACTCAGCAGGTTGCAAGAAACACCAATCGTGACACGATGTTGCTGTGTTTACATCACACAACTGATATTATCTATAATCTTTTGTTTTATGTATACTGTCAATTTTTTTGTTTCAAGTTTATGTATTTGGTGGTATTGTGAGCTCTTTAAGGGCCTTGCTCAAGGGCCCAACAGTGGTAGCACTGGGGATTGAACCCCCAACCTTCAGATCAGTAACCCACTGCCTTAACCACTGAGCCACTACTGCCCTCTTCACCCTCTATACAACAGACTTCAGCTAGTGCACAGAGACCTGCCATCTTCAGAAGTTTTCTGTTGACTCTACAGGAGACGGATTCCTTCGTCACATGATGTGAGCAAAATCACCTGCAGCGTAATGTGACAAAGACCAAGGAACTGATTGTGGATTTCAGGAGATCCAAAACACCAGCGGCCCCTGTTTCCATCCAGGCCGTCAATGTGGAAATGTTTGAGGATTACAAATACCTCAGAGTTCATACTGACAATAAACTGGACTGGGTTAAGAACATTACCGCACTTTACCAAAAGAGCCAGAGCCGTCTCTATTTTTTGAGGCGGCTAAGGTCTTTTAACATCTGCTGAACACCTGTTGTGGCCAGTGCTATTCTCTATGCTGCGGCATGCTGGGGCAGCCGACGGAGGGTTAGTAAAGGGTAAATAAGCACACACACACACACACACACACACATATATAAGAAAATAGGACACTTTGAGATTGGAGGATGCCATTAAGAGTGACTAGAGCTGCCAGTCATTAATTTTTTTTTAATTCCAATTAACTACCACCTCAAACCATTAGCCCTACACATTAAATATGTCAGCTGGGCTCATCATATTTGGGTCAAAAGCCTCCAGTTTTGAAGCGGCAGCATTAATGTGGCATCTGTGCTCATCTGAGTCAAGCTTCAATCCAGACGACGTGCATGTGAAACAGGTCTGTAGCCAGTTGGTGAGAAGAACGAAAGGCACTGACTAAGCTTTGAACAGACAGGCTGTGTGTGTGTGTGTGTGTGTGTGTGTGCATGCGTGCATGTCCGTGTGCTCATAATGGCTAATTTCTAGGGTGCAAGCAGGCCGACCTGCCGTGAGTTCTGCTACACCTCTGACTCACAAGGCCATGTGACGCGAGACCTACATAACGCTACAAAATTGACAATAAAATAAAATAATTAATTAACAGGAATAAACAGAATGTGTGCTAAAATAGCAGGGCTTGGTTGAAACGTACCTGGATGTTAATGGACAGCTGCCATACATGAATGCGTTATCGCTGCCCTCCCCCTCCATTCATCAGTTTGACTAGAGTTTCTCAGCGCCCCCTCAGTGAATGGTATTCCTCGACGGCCCTCGCACCTCTCTCTCTCTCTCTCCTCCACGTTCCCTACATCCCTCCCTCCTCCAAAGTCAGCAGTCTGTTTAATCGTGCCAGGAATGACCAGCTTATGCAAGAGCAGGTAGGCAGCAATCAACCCACACCAGGCTCCTACTGAGAATCTCTCAGCTTTGCTCCCTCTCTCCTGATCTCTTTTGCTTTCTCTGCTTTCCTCTTTATTATTCTTTTTGCTGCACTTCTTCCTGAAGTTACACTCATAATTTTCCCACGCTCTTAAACATCCCTTTTTCAATGCCCATTTCACATGATGCCCTTTCACTTTATCCCAGAATTCTGCCTTCATCTTTTCCTACATCCACAGATCATCCAGCTTTAGAAAGTGCTAGAGAAAGAGAGATAACACAGACAAAAAGGACAGCTTGAGAAGGGGTTACATTGTCTGTGGCTCAGAAATCAGGATTTGAAGCACAATGCATTGTGGGGGCACAGGAAGAGAGTGCATCTTACAGAGGAGTGTTAATGTATGTGGTTGTGGAGCAAACATGGATTTGCTCCAGTCAGCTCAGCTGAGTTAGCAGGGAGGTTTTTATATTCTATTACCTAGAATAATGAAGGATGCCATGAAAGCTACTTATGCTACAGTGGAAATCATAGCAATTAGAAATTAGAAGACTAGTACTCATCTAACTAGAGGAGCACTCAAAAAGTGCAAGGTACCTCAAACAGATTATTAGAACTCAGCAAAGTTGTAATGAAATGTCTCCAACTGGTGGGCATTTTGGTGCATATTATAAAATCTGGATTTTGGGAGTGTTTTCAATATGATGCAATGAAGAATCATCTCCAAATTTTAATGGTTTGGTACCAGACCTTATTCTAGAATTCTTTTCAAAATACAAATCTCACAAAATTAAAAACAGACAAACAAACTAATTATCAAACCAACACTGATGAATACATTACCTCATGGTGGAGATAATTCACTTGTTATGGATGACGTACAACAGATTTATTACAGAAACTCTAAGCCTTGATCTTTAAACAATTCCTGGTCATTTTAACAGGCACACATGCAGTTACAGAGCAAAATAACAGTGTTAACCGTAGAAAAACTGATGCCTGTGTAAAAGCGGCTGGAGAGCTGGGCAATCCTCTCAAAACTGTTATGCCGGTAATAGAACTGCTGAGTGGTCAAGCGGACCGAGTAGCTCTTGTAAGCTATCAATTATACAGATAAATGAATGAAATGGACAGCCAAACCCATGGAGTTCAAAATCCCTTGACCTTTTAAAAAAGTTGGTCTATGGCTCCATCCACCAAAGCTGTCAATGCTATCTGCTTTCTGTTTCATGTTCTATGACGGCAGATGATGGCTGTTTTGGTCAGTGGAGGAGATGGAACATCTTACTGATATACTGTATAAGACTGTATAAGTCTCATGTAAGGACCACTGTAGTGGAGGTCATGCCTGTGATGTAAAGGCTTGTATAAAACCTAATTTGCATATATTTCTACCCGATGGAATGCATGGATCCAGAAAGCACTGTTCTTTGCTGCTTTAGTGGTGGTAGCAAAAAAGAAGAAGAAAGAGCAAACTGATGAAGCTAGTGTACAAAAGTGGTGTATGGAATTGTGATAATCGCTCAAAAGTTCAGAAGCAATTCTTCCATAGTATGTGAAAGCAGATGTATGATTATGGGCCTCTCCCTGAAACAAGCCCAGAAGTGGCCCGGTGTGTAGGCATTGGTGGCAAAGGGATAATGCATGGAATCATCAAATGCATCAACCGCAGCAACATTCCTGCAACAACTCTGTGTTAGTAGAGAATCAACAGGAGAGAACAAAGAGCACATGAAAGCCTACTGCATCTTTCCTAAGTGCTAGGAAGCTGAACACACTGGATACTGAGGGATACATGAGGTCACGGGTGCCCATGGCTTGTGACTTGATTGATAGGACAGAGTAATGCCGTCCCTCCCACCAAATGGCTGCAGCATCACTGCTGTTTAAACACATGACTCTTTTCTGTTGTGTCACTTGAAGAGCCTCAGAACTATCAAGTCATAGTTCAGGAAGTGGAACTTACTCTAGCACACGAAGTGCAAATATCCCTAGCCCAGAATATTCAATTTGTAACAGGCATATAGTGATGCTCTTTGCAACTCTTTTATTGATTGATTGCTGGATCACCTTTTAGGTTTATACCACCACCCACTATACAGATGTAACAGCAAAACAACAACAAGCCCAGGTTATTAGGTGGGGTATGAGGTGAGAATGCCTTGCTGTTGTCGGCCCACTCTGTGGATTTGACTTCCAAGAGTCGGGTGACGTGTAGCCTACGCTCTTTCTGAAGTGTGTATGAGTGAGTGGGGTGAAGCCAGGTTACACCAGCAGAAAGCTTCTCCACTTACCTTGCTGTGGCAACAGGAGCTGTGCTCACCATGAGGAAAGCAGTTGTTATAGTGATGGTATGTGTTTGGCAGGCTATGTGAGGCGAGAGGATGGTATGCGTGGATGGAAGATGGAAAGGAGGATTATTATTATTATATAAGACAGAGAGAGGGGGATAGATAAAAATTGAGAGAGAGAGAGAGAGAGAGAGAGATCACAGTAACCAAAGCAGCCCACATCGCAAATGGAGAATCACAGTGACAAGCAACATGTGGTAGCAATCTCAAGATCCCAGCCTCCTTACAAGCACAACACAACCACACAAATACATACAAAAACATTTCCACCACACACATCTTACATACTTCAAATGTGCGCATACACTTTTGGCAAAAAGGTTCTAACCTATACCTTTCTATGTCGCTGTGGTGGCACCATCAAGGCTACACCCTTTTGTAATTTGAGTCATTTTCCACACCCATTTATCCTTTATTAGGGTTGCGGGGAGGCTGGAATCCTTCACGTCTGACTCTAGGTCACAGCAGGGAACACCCTAAAACAGCTAGCCAGACAGTCACAGGGCCAACACACAAACATTAACACTCATACTCACACGTAGGGACAAACGAGACTATACAGTTAGCCTATCGTGCATCTCTTTGGACTATCGAGAGGAAACCAGAGCACTCAGATGAAACCCACACAAGAACGGGGAGGACATGCAAACTCCACACAGAAACGCCCTCACCGAGCATGGGGTTTTAACCCAGAACCTTCCTGTTGTAAGTGGACAGTGCTAACCACTATGCCACGAAACTGTCAAAAATTTACCTTCAATTACCTTTAAGGCAAAAGATACACACTAAAGAAACCCAAGACAGACCCTTGAACGTACCACCCCAATGATAACATACCGCTTTTTTCTGTGAGTGTAACAGATACGTGTAAACACACTTGCCTTGTACTTTAGTTCAACTAGAATCATTTCTTGCATTCCTCATCAGGCCTTGTGTTTACTTGACCCTGTTGTGTGTGTGTGTTTTTGTGTGTGTGTGTGGGTGTGTGTGTGTGTGTAAATGGGTGTGCATATAGAAGGAGTGGCAGGTCAGTGACCTGTACACGGCAGCACTTCAGAGTACAGCTGAGTGAGACAGAGAAACCCCCTTCAGACTCCAGAACACCTCCAGATGGCCTTCCACGTTAAAGACCCATTGTCAAATGTGCTGGACCCTCCATCAGGGAAGAACCGTAATCCAAACTGCATGGAGTGAGACTGAGTGTGTGGGTGTGTGCGTGCTTGAGCTCAAGTAGTCCCCTCTTCTCATTTAGCATTTAGCTTGCACAATGCTACAAAAATGTTCCTCTTCAGGTTAAATTCATTCACAAACAAAGGAGGTCTTTTAGGGTTTTTTTTGTTTGTTTTTTAACCGTTTTTTTTTTTTTTTTTTTTTTTTTTTGCAAATGGGAATTTCAAATCCAAGAACTTTCCATTCATGCATAGCTTTCAGAAGACTGTAATATAAAAGTAGATCAATTCTTTTCTTAGGTTGCTCTTTTTAGGTTGTAGCTGATCTCTGTTAGACATTATTTCCATAATTGAAAGGTTTCTGAACAAAACTAACAAAGCCTGAGTCTATAAGAAATTCCAATTAAGCTGTAGTTAAGTGTGTGGAGAGTGATTGACACTGACAATTTGCAAAGTTGTACAAAATCTGTTCAAGTTCACACGTTTTCAGGTCTCCTAAATATGGAATTAAAACAGCAATGAATTAAGAAAAATAAAAAATAGCAAGGGTGGATGAGAAACAGACGTGTACGGCGCCCACCCTCTCGTTCCGAGATACAGGTGGCTCTTGAGGTTAGCGGCACTCTGCGGCAAATGAACTACTCTGCTGTATTGTTTTCTGAATGCAAAAAAACAACAACAATGGTTACGCATATGTTGGTAAATCTGTCAGGCTGTGCGTTAGCGTGTTAGTGGAAAAGCGAGCAGCATCGCAACAGAGAGAAGAAGCAAGAGGGCAGCAACGCTCATCATTAGTGGGCCTGAAGCGCACTCCGCTACCTGCAGCCCATATGTACACAGATGTTCCTGCGGCAAAGTGTGAGGCTCCGACGGGAAGGAGGAGGGGGCACACCACATGCACGGGTGAAATAAACAGTTGTCAAAGAAGATTGATAATTTGCAGCTTATCATAATTATATAAAATATATAAAAATATATATTTTATTTATTAATGCACCACAAACAAATTACTTGGGGGAAAAAAAGCAACTTCATGCCATTTTAACAACATCTCAGCACCGGCATAGGGGAAGTGAATTCAGGGCGGATGGACACGTTGGTTAATGTTAAGTTTAAGTTAAGAAATGGAAGCTTTGGGTTTTTGGAAACTGACACAAATTTTTGAGATTGTGTGAATGTATTGTTTAAAAATCTGTAATTTAAAATAGCGTAATTTTAAGGTTTTTAGCTCCTGCCCCTCAGGAGCTATAGGAACGGGTTCTGTCCGTCTGTCTGAAACGTTAGTTTCTGGACATATACTTGCCCCCTGCTGAAGCTGGGGCTTTCAAACTTAATATGCTTGTTCACTACTGAGTGCTAGGATGAGTTTCTGTGTGAGTGACCTTGACCTACTCTTCAAGGTCACAGGGGCAAAACTGTACATTAGGTTTCTGGACATTTACCTGCTGCACGCTGATGCTGGGGCTTTTAAACTTGGTTCGCTTGTTCTATATTGGCATATTATGAAATGGTCCTTTCAGCAGGAGCACCCTTCCCCTGTAGTCTATTTTTTAAATCGGGTCCTTAAACAAAAATTCCAAGGTATTTAAATCTCAAAAATACCCATTTTTTTGTAAATTAGGCCAAAGGAGAAATGTACAGGATTACTTGGGAAAAGTTAACATTTTTTGAGACGTTAAACAAATTTTTTTTTCTGAACTGCTTTTGTCCCCTCCTCGAATCGCCACCTTATCGTGGTGGAGGGGTTTGCGTGTCCTAATGATCCTGGGAGCTATGTTGTCGG
>JAOUQZ010000034.1:3305242-3319231 GCA_028564935.1 Neosilurus hyrtlii
GTACTCCGGTTTCCTCCCACAGTCCAAAAACATGCACAGTAGGTTAATTGGCTGTTCCAAATCACCCATAGGTGTGACTGTGAATGGTTGTGTGACTGATGGTCCTGCGATGGCCTGGCGAACTGTCCAGGGTGTACCCTGCCCTCGCTCAGAGTCGGCTGAGATGGGCGCCAGCCTCCCCACGACCCTAAGTAGGAATAAGTGGTTCAGAAGATGAATGAATGGATGAATAATTGAACAAATTGATGCAATCCTACTGGTCTACTGCCATTTTGTAAGGAAACCATGTGATAATGTGATGCATATCATGAATCATGTTATGGCTGTTTTGAATTATACCATAACTCAGGGAATTATACTCATATCAGGGCAGTGGTGGCTTAGTGGTTAAGGCGACGGGTCACTGACCCGAATGTCAGTGGTTCAATCCCCACTATCACCACTGTTGGGCCCTTGAGCAAGGCCCTTAACTCTCAATTGCTCAGTTGTATAAAAAGATAATTGTAAGTCGCTCTGGATAAGAGCGTCTGCCAAATGCCGTAAATGTAAACTGCAAATGTAAATCTCCCACCCGCCTTAGGTTTACGGCTAGAAACTCATAAAAGTACCCATAAAATTAATGCAAGAGAAACAATCTGACAGAATTCACCCAACCACAAAGAACATGGAGGCCAGACTGTCTAACAAAAAAGTAATTATACAGATATCTAGTTTAAAATATTTTCTATGTATATTTGTATATCTACAGTGCTAAAATTCTGTCTTTGGCTGCATTTGAATGTCAGGCAACAGTTTAGGGGCTTATATCTTAGACAAATAAAACAAACTCAGTATGTTTGGTTCATTTTACACCATAGGGTTAAT
The DNA here is from genome assembly GCA_028564935.1 of Neosilurus hyrtlii. Lineage (NCBI taxonomy): Eukaryota > Metazoa > Chordata > Actinopteri > Siluriformes > Plotosidae > Neosilurus > Neosilurus hyrtlii. The sequence continues at coordinate 3,306,107 of JAOUQZ010000034.1, forward strand.
TCAAATTTGAATTCTCACCGTGAGTGCATGTGCATGCACTCGTTACTGGACATGCAAAAAGTCTTTCATTCATCCCATTTCAGGAGTCAGTTTCATCTACAAATACTACAGAATATGATTGGTTCACATCCTGCATTTGGTTGGATTCAGAGTCAAACTGTTTTGAGATGGACTGAAACCACCGAACTCTCAGACAGCACCCACCTGTAATGATATACTACATACTATATTAATCACGCAAGGGAAATTTGGCCCATCCAAAGTGAGTGTGCGTGCGTGCACACACTCACACTCACACACACACACACACACACGTAAACAGTGAGCGCTCACTATCCAAGCAGAGTGTGGTTCCCAGAGAGCAGCTGGTGGTTAGGTGCCTTGCTCAAGGGCACCTCAGCCATGAAGGTGGAGGAAGGGGAAAATGCTGCTCACTCCCCTGACTGCCACATTTTTCCTGTCGGTTCTGGAATCCAACCTGCAACCTTTCAGTCCCAAACCCGCCTTAAGAGTGGATAACTGAAGCCAAGTGATCAGATAAACAAAGAGGAGTAGATTAAAGATCATTATCTCATAATTAACACTGATCCAACTACTTAAAACTCTTAATGAACCCAAATGGGAAACCTGCCATAAGTGTTACTGAAAAACTTGTGTGAGCAATATTGTCAGTATTGTAAAACAATGGTGCTTATAACAGGCACATCCTGAGGTACCCACCAACATGTCACTCAGTCATCAATTTCAAGATATTCATGTTTTAACAGCAGCATATTTAAGGCTTAACTCGCATTTACAGGCAAGACAAGTCTTTTAAATATGATTGGGCAAATCCCCCTAAACAGCTTGAAGCCGAGTGACATTTTGTCCTCATTTCTGCAACAGTTCTGCCAGATATGATCCATCATTTCCAGTTAACGCAAGTGTTAATTACTTAGGCTGCTTGAGCCTGGCTCCCGATGCTCTGCGCTGAAGCAATTCTCCAACAAATGCTCGACAGTTTCCAGGCTTCATATAAATAGAAATTTAATTTCTGTATGTTTATCCTGACATCCTCAGTAGCAAAGGCACATTCCTGAGTGGATTGATTATTACCTCCGTGAACTTCAAAATACCCTCCACTCGAAATGTTCATGAAGGCAAGAATTCTTTTTTTTTTGATGAGGTCTATGCTGTTTACTGAAGACTTAACAGTTTCGTTGCAGGGTTTTTTCCCTCTTATTCTTTCAGTCTCATTATCTTATTTTTTTCTGATTCAATGTCTTTCCATATTATCTCTTTTTGCACACCCACACTAATCTTAAGGACATGTCAAAACATACTTTATTGAACACATGTGTCTTACACAGATTAATAAATTATGTTATAAGACTAACTATTGTGCATTGCATCATAACAGTATAAGTATACTACAGCAAGACAAGCCTGAGCTACAACAAATGCCTGTTTCATTTTGTCCAAAATACAAACTATAGATCAAGAGATCTTAATGTAGACCAAAAGGACAGATACCTACAAAAAATACCAAAAAAAAAGTACCTACAATTTTATGCCAAAGACATAAAAAAATTGGGAAAAAGATTTGCAAGTTTGCAGATTTTTTTTATCATCTCTGGTCAGATTAGTTAAATGATTGTACTGTTCCATACATACATCCTTTATCCATCCAAAAAGATCACGAGAGGAGCTGGAGCTAACCGCAGCTAAATCTTGGCAGGATGTGGGGGTACACCCTAAACAGGTGACAAGTCCATTGCAGGACTAATACAGACACAAGCAACCATTCACACTCAGATTCACATCTATATGCAATTAAGCCTAGTCAACTGATCTCACGTGCATGTTTTTGGACTGTTGGAGAAAATCACAATACCTGGTAGAAACCTACAAAGCAGAGCATGTTAATTCCACACAAAAAGTCCCTTGGCCACGTTTCAAATTCAGAACCTACTCCGTGTGGTGACACTACTAACCACCCTTAACAAGCAACTTCCTTAGAAGGTGTAAAGGTACCAACATGATGCATTAATCGCTAACAGTACTAAAAACTGCAATGAAGTCATTTAATGTAGTTGGACCTTCACAAACTCGAGTAAGTTTAAAATAGGTCAGTCAGTAACAGAACTCTTAACACTAAATAATCTTTCCCCCCATCATCTTCAGTCAGTGTCTTAAAATATTGAGCTGTTAATCTTGTCTTGTTTTGGTAGGCATCCTGAAACCCACAGATCTGTGTGATGTGGATGTTGTTTCCCAGCAACAGTAACGCATTGACAGTAAAAATCCATGTCGGCATGAAAGGCAAATTGTTATACTATAGCAAAAACGGCAGATAAAATAAAGAAATAAAACTAAGATCATGGAGAGGAAACAGTATTGCTGGTGGGTACAGTCAGAAACAAATCCCAAGCTGCAGGACAGGTCAAGTGTCTTGAAGGGGGACTGATCAAAATTTCAGTAGGAACAGGGTCAAACCTCTGCTCAGACCTTATAAAATATTATATAAAATTATAAAAAAATAAAATTGTGTATAAAATATTTTTATACAAAAAACTTGACTATTCAAAAGATCCATGTCCCAATCCATGGCCTAGTGAAATAAAGCTGGTGCAATTGGGAAAACCCAGTGTAACAGAACCTATGCTCAGTAAAATCGCACTGATTTGTTAGAACTTGGTTCAGGTAAAACAAAGCAGTGTCAAATACAGCAATGACCCTTAATTCAACAAGTCAGCTAAAAACAAGGGATCTATAAAAGATAGCATAGTATATAGATATAAAAATGTGAGGATGTCCATTATTATTGACATTTTAGAAATCAGCATTCCATGAATTATCCATCTAATGCAACTGCATTGTCCCAATCGGCACATCCCACAAAGCTATGCAGGGCACGCATGGTCACATGATCACATTGGTTCTTGCCAAGTCTGCAACATCACCAATAAATCATCTGTACTTCTGAAATGACCAACAGCTTCGAATCACTACAACTGACATGCATAAGCCCACATGATTACACAATCCCATTATAAGCATTAAAAAAGATGCCACACACGACGCTGTGATACACACTGTCCAAGAAGAGGATCAGGCAAGACGGGCATGTTAGCTACCTTTGAAGATCTACCGTATTTCCACTTAAAATGACATCTCAGGAGCTGCTAAAGAGCTTGTTATGTTTCACTTGACGCTTTTCCCATGGCCAGAGACTTTGTATATCAAATTCAGATCTGGTGTTTATTTTTATTTTGTGAATTTCAAATTTGTTTTATAGTAAATGCATATGTTTTCAGTTTTAAACAGACAAAAATCCATACTGCTGTGCAAGATTTATAATTTAGAAGCAAAAAAAAGAAATCAGTCCTAATTTTCCTTCAAAAGTTTTTTGATCAAAATATTCCGAAAAATTTAAATTGAAGCAAATTGTGGAGCCAGTATCATGAATTACATCGTGACCAGAGTGCATCACTACCCCAACTAAATACCAAGGCTGCATTTGGTTTGGTATGGTATAAAGCTGAAGGATTCAGGACTGAGCCTGGATAACCCTGGGGTTAGATCTGTTTACCATCCAGCTAATATCTGTTATTTTCCAAATGATATCTGCAAATATTACTAATTCTAAATTCTGGGAACGAAATAATGTCTAGTATGGTCTGACATGTTCAGTGGGTATGAATGCACTCAAACATAATCCTTTAATAAACCCACTGACACTGATCACCGCACTACTGTGTAAAAACTCCACACTGCGCAATAAGAATCATTCTCTCGTGTTAAGGACTTTCAGTCTATATGTTCCTTTTTATATAATAAAACGAACATATCACCGCAAAGCTCCTGATGTTCTACGACTAAAGGACATGTTCTACAGGAGAAGAACGTACAGGAAACAGCCCTGGGCAACTGCTAAAAAAGAAAGGCGCCAGGAACACAAGAGAAGAGGTAAGGGAAAAGGGCAAGAGCAAAATGAAGGAGGCAAAAATGAGCACATGGAAGAGGTCAAAGCTACATGGAAAGAGAGATGGAAAGTGTGAATCTGTGATGGAGGTCAAAGCTCAAATGTTACTGGAACATGAAGCTTCACTGCTGACAAGTCTCCAGGGATATAAGAGATATACTGTATGCTGGGAGTAGAGTTTCGATACCGTCTCAATAGCTAATATGTTTCATAAGGCATAAGAAGAATTCGGTCGAATAAAATGAATGTACACAATAGTTAAAGCTACATTACAGATAAGGTTGCTCTGACAAGGTTTACATGAAGAGCCCTAGCATGATCGCACTGATGGCAGAATTAAACTAAAAAGCTAAAGCTCTGCCGCATCAGAGCTCTTTAGGCAGAAACGAAGTCATGGCTACGACTAATGCTAAGTGGAATGCAGAATTTTAGATCTCCAACTAAAGAAACAGCCCCTCAACTTGGCGTTTGTATTAGCATAAGCAGTTTATTTCGAACCTTGAGAACAAAAATTATAGTATTTAAAATTTTCAACGTCCCACTTCAGAAGTTAATCAAATCCAAGATAAATCCCACTACACTATCAGCAGGTAGTAGAACAGGAATTTAAAAATTTCAGGAGAAACTCACTTAATTACAAAACAAATCTTGGATACCACTGAATATAACAGAGTAAACTTGTTTCTCGGTGGATTTTGCCTTTAAGTGAGGCCTAGCAGTGAAAGACCCTTCAGAAATCCTGCATGGGTGGACGTGTGGGTTTCCCTGGGAAAGACACGCAGGGTCTTCCGGAAAGGAACCCCACCTTCGGATGGCAGATAGTACGCCGCACCATTGCCAAGGTAGTGTGGGTGAGTGGGCAGCAGTGCACAGAGACGACTAGCAGCCGTGGGCACTGCCAGGCTTAGCGATGAAGATGCCGTCCGTGTCGTAATCATAGGCAGTGAGGGAAGAAAAAAGAAATACGGAGATTCACTAAAACAGAATAAGAAAGGGGGGGGTCTCACATTCAAATCCTCTCTCTCAACGCCCCCACACAGGTTTAAGCAGAGCGTATAAAATCATTCACAGGGAGAGGACGAAAGAGAGAAAGGGAGAGAGAGAAGTGAGAGAGAGGAGAGAGAGAGACAGAGAGAGAGAGAGAGACAGAGAGAAAACAAGCTTGAGCAAAAAGATACAGAGGTAGTGGTTAATGCCAGCTTGCGCAGGAGATCGCATCTTGCCATTTCTAATCACTGTGATGGCTTAAAAACCTCATCTCACCCCAGAACCAAATAAACTAGCACCAGTACTGACAGGGGTCTTTTAAGTCTTATAAGCCAAAGAAGACTTTCAACATGCCCTCAGGGACTGGCAACCAAAAAGTTAACACGCTTTCATTCCAAGGCACCCAGTAAACGACCCAGTAAAACCAGCGAGGTTGAGAGATTAGAGACGCAGAAACGCTCTGAACTCCTAAGATTTTTAAATGTCATGTTGGAACGAAGTTTTCAAAAGGAAATTAATTTGTGCCAGCAGTAACACTTTCACATCAAACTTATTCCAAGTCTGCTCACGAAGTTCAGGACACTGAGTTCACTGCCAGTTAGGGCTCAAAGTCCTCAGACTAACAGGCTTCTCTTTAGCTATATGGGAAAGTGGGATACATTAACATGTTAATCTGTGCAAATGTTTTTGATGGACATCTAATTCAAATCTATTTCTGTTTACCGAGTAACAGACTGTAGAAGAGCTGTAAGCTCGTAAGAGCATTTTAGATATGCAATTCTTTTTGAAAACCACTGATCAGGTCACAAACTCTCCATAGATTGTTCTAGGACTTGAGATGTAGCCTGGAGGAAGACACTATGTGATTGTCTGGGTGTTGTTTTGGGCTGAGTTTTATTAGGTTTTATAGTCATGTACTTTTTACCTTTTTTATATAGACTTTGGCTAAATCTGACACATTTACATCATGAATTCTGAGACTGATTAATGCATATTGTTATAGATAAATGAATAAATTAATGAAGTATGTAAAGGCACATTTTCTCAAGTGTTTGTCTCAGGTATGGTTAGAAAATTATCAAAAAAAAACAATTTAACAGGTAGTTTGGTAAACTGTGGCTAAATAAATTACAGTTTTTACAATCCATCAAAAGCTAATTTACGGAATAACACAAGATTGTCGTGGTATTATTGCTGCTTATTACAGACTAGGACTGTAATATCTGCAGACTTGACATATAATCTGCATTATGACACATGTTTATTGCATATTTCTTAAACCCGTCACACTATCAAGTTTTGGTACACCCCTCACTGGCCTTCAGTGTTATAATAAAGCACTCCTGAACACCAGACCTTAAAGACTTGGGAAAAATCTTTATGCACCTGCATAGTGCTTAATATAGGAGCTGTATGGCCTCTACTGTTGGCCTATTATACAACCTGTTGAATATATCAGTAAAACAGACAGAAATACAAAACAATAGTACTGCATTGAATGATATGCTGCTTCCTTACACTCGTAATACCATAATATATCTATTAATGCTTGCATTACAAACACGTCAATACAATTAAGACGCACAAGAGAAAGCACACAGGCTGGAAGGTGGGTGTTTTGAAGGTATCGTTAGATGCCGTTGTTGGAAGCTTTGACGCTTATAGACTTATTTATCAGTTCAATTGAATTTAAGAGTAGTGTTGATTCTTTAACATCTGCATAAAACAGAGCGACACGGCGTCTATATTTGTTCTGACCAATCACCACAGAATATTTTGTACCACATGACCTGGTGCATGCACAAGAAGCACAGTGACTTAGTAGGTTTACAAGGGAAAAAAAAGAAAAGAAAAGGAAGAAACAATGTCAGAAAGTAAATTTTTAAACATCCAGTGAAAAGAAACACATTTGTGACCCATCACAGCAAAGTGGGTATTAAGTCAGAAATTTATTTTAATACTTTGAACTTTAAACGTGATTTTCTCCGAGGTTGCAGGCTTAAAAGGCTGAGAATTCTTGGCAGGTTTTGACTTGTTACTCCTAAATTTGACAATTATATCAGAAAACTTGGTATCTTTTTAAAGCTTAGGATATCAGCTACAAAATGGTACCAATAACACAAAATTAATAATTTCCAACTTAATACCCACTTTGATGTGACGAGTCACATTTGTCTGAAGCCAGTCTTTATGTACTGAATAGTAAAATCCTAATTACTAGACAAACAATGACGAATGTGCTGAGTGAGTCGCCTGCATGTGCTGCTTCCCACAAAGCACGGCTGTGATGAATTACACATAAGACTCATTTTAATCAAGATTTTAGGGCACAAGAGCTGCTAACGTCACAAAAGCAGAGACATTATTCTCAATATGATTAAAAAAATTAATAATATATATATATTTTGGAAATGATTCGGGTAAAATTATGGATCCAGTCATTTTTTTGTGGGATAGTTTTATTAATGACATTTTGGTTGTTTGACAATATGGTTTGCAGAGGTTTGCGCTCTCTAAGTGATTTTTTTATTAATATTATATTATTATATAGCTATCTATAGCTACATTTTTTTAAACTAGCTATTAGATTGCTGATCTTCTTTTAAAGTTGGTCACATGCTCTCACAGCACTCTGAAATGTTTTAAGGATTTTGGCTTTTATGGCGGAAATATAAAGTAAATTGGTAATTTACTAATCAATATTAGCTATAAAAATATACTACAGCTATCAAAGACAAAAAACAAACAAAACAATGTAGAATCTTAATTCTAAGCTGAAATATATTATATACACATATATATACATATACATATATACATATATATATATATATATATATATATACACACACACACACACACACACACACACACACGCTGTTATTCCTATTTCATCAAAATTTGTCAACCCTGAACATTTCTTAATATCGCTCTAGATTGATGGTAAAACACTTGGCCTGCAGACAGAATTCACTGAAAATGCTATTACCTCCATCCTGGACATGTCATGGGTATTTTTCCAATTTGCTGAGATAACACATAACTCCCACCATAACCATCATTGAAAATGCTTACATAGCTTCCAAATTTTTGAACAAAAGACAACACAGAGGAAGCAACATAAATCCTGTAATTTCACTCGCTATGTCAGATGAGAGCATCTGATTCACTGTGAAAAACAGCCAACTGACAAAAGTCATTTTTATTATCTCTGTGCGTCAAAGATATTTGAGGATTTGAAACATGGCACAAGCGGAACACCACAAGTGTTGGTACACAGTATGCTGCCAATTATCTGTTCCCCAAACTGAGAACATGTGGTATCATTGCAAGAGACAAACCAAGAGAGTTTAACAAGGATTTAATACATTACCATGACTGCTGAGAATTACACACGCTTAATTCTCTGTTGTTGTTTTTTTTTTTCTGGCACATGACCAAGATTTTTTTCCAAAAAGGCATTTAAGAAGTTTGCAATTAAAGAAAAGATGGCGTGAGGAAGGAGAATGATCACTTTGACAAATGATGACATTTTACATGTTGGCGTGTAATAAATACATTATCACACTTGGATTAAAATGTGCCTCTCTTTGAAACTTCACATTTGAGGAATATCAATGGAATGAATATTGCTCCTGGAGGAAAAGATAAAACTATCCATGTGTTTAACAAGTGTTATTAAATTCATTACACCTTCTGTCTTTTTTGTGGTTCTTTTACAGCTGAAGTGTCTTGCTGATCTTATTTCGGCACTTTTTTGTAATGTCAGAGTCACTGGATCTGGCCCTAATTAGATCTGATTGCTTTTAATAAAAATGTTTTATCCAAAAAGAAACATTGATTTTGTAAGTTCTAGTCCTTGCTTGATTTGGCATCATACTAAATCCTCTCCCAGAGTGTTCTAAGATATGTTATTGCTTTCTACTAATTTAACAAACACCAATTACTAATTTGGGCAGTTGTCAGTGAAAACTCAGTACAAGGCTTGGGTCTTAGATGCTTTCCAGCTTCCTTATTATTGGACAAATTAACTGGAAAAAAATTTTCTAATTGCCTTGCTGATGTTATATTTTTTGTTAAAACAACATGTCCAGAAGTGTCTATCTTGACTAGTCTTCGGCAGATTTTTTGGTGTGAAGATTTTCAGATGTTTACTAATAGTTAGTTCCAGTCTTAATAAATAGTTCCTGATCATTAAGTAAAGCAAAATCTGCCATCTGATCAGAATCTCATTTCAACTTTAGAAAACCTGTTGTATTTGCACACTTGACAAAACAAAATAAAATAAAAAAAGACGATTTGATTATTATTGCTGCTGTCTGGCATCTTTATTTGCATTGATTGTTTTTAAATGTGGGATTAAAAGCTGTTTGAAGGATTAACATCAGCGCCTGCAACTCTTCACTCGGGCATTAACTACACCACACAAGGTCAGAACATCTAGACGCAACACTGAGAACCTTCACAAGCCTGAGAAAAACACACAAGTTTGAAACTGTTGATATAATGAGATAATTTTATCTCTCTAACATGGCTGATACAGAAGTGAGGAGTGAGTAACCATCATTAAGGATCTAAAAAAAACCCAGATCGTACTCTTCTTCACCTGCTGTTCTAAAAGCTGTGAGAATTTTGACCTTTCCTCTGAAAACCAGAGTAAACAGAGGGCTGTTTGCTGTATAAAAAGCTTTTAAAATCAATATAGACATAATTATGATAAATAATATATAGTATTAGATGAATGGTCTAAAAAAATAAAAGAAAAAATGCAGCACAAATGCAAAGAAAACACTCACATATATCTGTAAGGTCAGTTAAAGGACACAGGTCTGCAAATATTCCAAACATATCATGTCATCATTTACTGATAATTTAATCATTATTTATAATTACAACATAATAAATTCCTCTCCAACGCTAGCTTCTTTTCATAAATACAACAATTCAACCATTGTTTGGATTCTCACTCAGTTAAATAATAATCTTTGACTCGGCTTGAAGGTTCTGAGGGCGCAAATCTTCTTCTGTTAATAAATAGTCACATGGTCACCATCACAACTATTACGATGGAATGATCCTCAGAAATTTGATTTTCAGTTGGAGTTAATAGCAATCTGTAAAATTAACCTTTCACGAGCGATGAACACATCAAACCATGCCTTTGTTGACTGGATCACCCACCAGATTTAAGTACCTATATGAACTTCTCTCAGACATCACACAGAAATTACGCTGTGCATATGCATGGTCCCCCATGTAAAAAAGCCCATCCACCTAAGGTCAGCTGGCCTTCCATATGCGGTAAAGAAGTCTGATTTTTTCCTTATTAGGAAAGACTCATTTACTTAATTAAAAATATTGTCGACGGGAACGCGGTAAGTTACCCAGGAAAAGTCTGAGAAAAAACACTTGAGGTAACCTTTTTATTAAGTTTATCGACTGATTGAAAAATCATTTTAGATATCTTAAAAAAATGACTTTACTGATGATTTTTCATAAATTTTTAATGCATCAATTCATCAGGCATAAGAATAGTGAATGGGTTGATACAATAATGGGCCGATGGATAAAAGCAGCAATAATCTGATTTAAAAATTTTTGAGCTCATTGAGCTTGTAATTAATGTAATTTTACCATCATAAAATATCATCAGAAGCAATATACAATAATAGGGAAAAATATTAAATGTACAGAGAATCTCATTACCTTGATGGCACTATTATGATTCCTAAATGCACTGCGATAACATATGAGTGCTAGAAGTGGGAAAAAAAAGTGAAACCAAGTTCAAATCATGTGGAGGGTTTAGTCATTACTTCAAGGGCTGAGATAGAAATCTGTTGTTTAGCATGCCCCTTTGCTTTTGTTTTGGGTAATGAAAGCCCATTGAGAGGCGGACATGCTGGACCACTGCCCATTCCGCTCCGTTTCAATTACCCAGCATGCTTTCAGTGGAGTAATGAGGTGGGTGTCACCACAGGGGCAAAGTGACAGCCAGTGCCTGCTGCACTGCCGCTTGGCCTCTCGTTTCCGCAGTGATCAGCTGCCAATTGAAAGGGTCGAGAGGGCAGCCGAGTGAAAAAGATGAGGAACAACAGGAAAAAAAGAAACGAGACGAGAAGGAAGACCTACCGCAGACCAGCGACAGGCTCACACAGAGTCGCATTTTCTCAGTAGACCTCCAGCTACCGTATGTTTTCATAAGAGTCTGTAAAAAAAAAAAAAAATAAAACGTGGCAGGGAAAGGGGAGAATTGCGTTTCAAAGCCCAGTAAATAAAGTTGGTATTGATTTAATCGCACGTGTAATTCGTTTTGCTGTCTGACACCAAGTCCAGCAATAAAAGAGAATCATGTAGGACAGCATAACAGATAATACCGCCATACATCAATTGAGGTCCAGGAGACATTAGGGCGATAGATCACCTTCAAGCCAGACTGCTTAGCTACGGAATTTATAAACTAGCTCCAAAAACTGAAGTGGCCTTCAATTTTAGTTTTCAATTTATAGATATGCGACGGTACTTTGCTGCTGTTCTCCTCTAAGCTTGATTCCATTTTAGATTTAGTTTACTGGAATGATTCTACCATGCCACTGCTGCCACCATGTAGCCGTGACACAAACTCAACTGAAGTAATCCAACGTGGCGAGGGTTAGTATTTGAGTGACTTTTCTGATACAGGGTGCCTGTCAAGGCGTCATGGCGATACTTGCTTCTCAATGTAATCCAGGTGCCTTTTAAATGGAGAAAACGTTTGTTGATGGTTGGTTGTGTTTTAACAGTACAACAAATTTGTAAGAATTAAAATTTTTCTTATTGATCATGCACTGACAAACACACTATCCAGCAAAAACTTTACTTTTATATTACAATAATGGAAAAATAAAGCAGAGAAAAACTACAGATTAGCTTGAAATGCTCACAAATATGCCGAACTCCGTAAGAGCCATAAGCGCCATGGCATCGTTGTGACAGAATGCATTTTAGAACATGTTGATTTGTTTACTGGCAAATGTCACCCAACTAATTTACAAGTACCAAAAATCACTGAAATTAAAGGCTTTACAGAAACACTGCTGTTTAAATATTACCTTGCATTAGCACAGTTGCATCTCCTTGACTGATTTCTGCCCACCAATCAGCACCTAAACCGTTCAGTCCGCCCCTTCATCCACCTGATTGGAGCTTAACAATTAAAAACAGCATGGCACAAAGTACAGAAAGAAAAAAAAGGACCCCAAATTCAGCTATTTAGTTTTTAAAAAAGTGTGATCTGCTTGTAGATTCAAGACCTGTCAAACCTGGCTTTAAACTTGTTCGTGAATACAAAATATATACGGTGAATATACAGTACAGCCCTTAACGCTATACGCTCTAGCACTGCTGACAATAAAATGTTATCAGACAGAAAGAAAAGCTTAGTGTACTGGTTGGAATGACATTTACAGTTTAAAGGTTTGGAAAAGTATATGTTTACATGAGTGTTACTGAGATATAGTCAGGCCAGGCGAAGTGCTAACAGTATCAAACGTGTTGCTTTTTCCATCCAGCGTCCCTTCCCCTCCAGTGACTTCGCTGGCTTTTTGTCTGAACGCTGCTTTAGCTTCGTTTAAGTTTCTCCTGAACTTCACAGCAAGAGTTCCATATCATAAATATTAGGGTTAAATCAAAAACTCTGGGATTACTCTGTATTTTTTTTAAAGCCGACATTTCCTAGTGGCACACTGGTAGAGAAGGACGATCTTGTCGTATTCACGGCAGACATTAGTTTCCAAAACATGTATCTAAGTGAAGTGTAGAAATATCCTAAAGAGCTTTCATTTAATGTAAGAAAGATAAAATCAGAACTGACAAGCAGTATGAAGTTTTATACCAACACTAATAGTTTTATAAATATGCGTATGTGAGATAAAACGTCAGTCCAGTCGCATGTCTTCAAAAACAATATAAGCAACTTTGGATGTATACAATAAAATATTTTTTAGTATACAAATTAAGGTTAAGAATTTTCCCCAGAAACCCAGAAGGAACCCTGTATTAAGTTACACTTAATAAAATGTTGTACTCGCTCTTTAACTGTATATTTGTCTGTAGAGGTCTGGGTACTGTACAGTATAGTGGAGTTATTCTGCCACCTTCTGGCCAGAATATGGTAAAATAAATTATATATATAT
>JAOUQZ010000034.1:3331296-3349486 GCA_028564935.1 Neosilurus hyrtlii
CTTTTACAAAAGTAAGGGGGTGACATTATAGAAAAATGTGTACAAAGTGTTATTCCTCTAATACCCCAATAAAATAAAATTGCTACATTATTCATTACACAACCATATTTCTAATCAAACTAATGAGTAATCTAAGTTGAATAGTTAAATTTTTAATTTAATTTAATTGTAATAATGCTCTGCACTTTTAACATAAAAATTTTTTTAAAAAAGAATTTTTTGGTAATTTTTTTTCTGAACCTTTTTTATTTAAACAAGAAACTAATTTACATTATTTAAAAGACAGATATTATTCCCAGTTCAGACATTTATTTCTCATTTCAGACACCATGTGTACGAACATGTGTAGGAGCACGAAAGTACAAGTCCCAATCTTACAGTGGGGTCCACTGGTTAAAAATTTATGGAATAACCCATTAGCCAAACAGAGTGAATTTACATATTTAAATTTAAAGGCATACGCCCTAAATATATCAGATTGTTTTTAAAATGTTAATATTTTATAACGATAATTTTTTTAACTGTCTTTTTTTTAATTTGAAAAAGTGTTCAAACAAGCATCTCAGTATAATAATATGCAAAAATTAAAAAGGGTATAATACGTCTCCTTTAATGCTGCACTTAAATTGCATTAAATAAGCAGTGCCAGGTACAGTTACATTTAGCGCTGTGTCTTCTGATGTATGTACATACAGTTCTCTCTCTGTGTTTGGATGTGTGTGTACCTGTTAGTGCTACCAGGTGAGGCAGACAGAGGCGGTTTGCAAGAACAATGAGCTCCATGGCATCCAGGTCTGGCCGAGAACAGAACCGGCCTGTGTAGAGATATTCCAGCACCGCACGCATGCAACTCCGGGTTGTGTTTGGAAACAACACCTGAAAAATAAATGTGAGGAAAAAAAAACATTTTTAAATTAGTTTTACACGTTTTTTGTAATTTTTTACATTTCATTCCCTTTCCTAATACACTCACTCTAAGGTACGTAAGAGATCTGCAAGTGAACCCCTAAAACTCACCCCTAAGATCAGAGAAAGCACTCTGTGATGCCTAGACTAGTACAACTTGTATTCAGTCCAAAAAGCAGCTTTATAGGAAGCCATTTTTCAAGAGTCAATACAGGTTATTCAGTTATTTGCCAAACTGGTTTATCCTACTAGGGTCACGGCGAGGCTGGAGCCCACCTCAGCTGACTCTAGGTGAAGGCGGAGTACACACTGATTAGCTTGCCAGTCCATTGCAGGACCAGCACACACAACCATTCACACTCACACCTAGGGGCAATTTGGAACAGCCAATTAGCCTAATGTGCATGTATTTGGACTGTAGGAGGAAACTAAAGTACCTGATGGAAACCCACACAAGCACAGGAAGAACGTGCAAACTCACAGAAACGCCCTCGTCGAGGTCGAGACTCAAACACAGAGCCTTCTTGCTGTGACGCAGACATGCTAACCTCTAAATACTGTGCTGCCTTTAATGCTGATTACAAAACAGAAAAGTAAAGAGCTTTTACGTACCTCTTTAGTACAGCTCTCCACGAATGGTCCTCCAAACATGGCTGCCATCCAGTCACAGCTTGAGATGAGCAAAGGCTTATGGGCCATTATTGTACCATCATCCAGCTTGAACACCACATCTACCACAAAAACGTACAACCAAACTTAAAACTACACTAATATTATAAGTGTTAGTATAATACATACAGTTGGAGATGACAAATTAAGTGAAATAAATTTCATTAAAAGTTTTTTAAAGTTATTTTTGTCAGTCTACAAATCCCACAGTATAAAAGCTTAAGTAGAGTACCAAAGTGTGAAATAAATAAATAGTAAAGTCCTAAGCTTATGTAAGCAATAGGAAACAGCTAGTTCAACAAAACAGCTTGAACCCAAATTCCAAATGTGCTGAAAACACCAAACATCGCTCGCTCCTCTGATGGATGTCTGATTGCAAAAACATAAAACATAAAAAGCCAGCTGGCGAAATACTGAGCACTTGTGTCCTTGGGTGGTGGATGAACGAGTTGTTAAATATCATGATGAAGCAGAGAGGGGGATAAAAAAGCTTGATTTGGGAACATTTACTTCTGCTGAAAAAACATAACTAAGATCCCCACACACACACACACAAGGCATTCTTGCAGAGCAGAGAATATAGTGCTCAGTTGACTGCGGCAAAAGTACACTAAACACATATACACGTATATAAGCGAGAGAGAGAGGGAGTTTAGATAATAAAATCACCACCATACAATCTCTCACTCACTCATTTGCCGAACCGCTTACTCCTATTAGGGAGCCTATCTCAGCTGGCACTGAGCGAAGCTGGGTACACCCTGAACAGCTTGACAGACCATTGCAGGCCAACACACACACCCATTCACACTCACATCCACACATGGGGAAACTTGTAGTTTTTGCCAATTAGCCTACTGTAAGGTGCATGACTGTGGGAGGGACCCTGAGGAAACCCACTCAAGTACAGCGAGAAAATGCAAACTCCACACAGAAATGCCCAAGCCTAAACTCGAACCCACACCCTCTTGCTGTGAAACAGACGTCCTAACCACGGCGCCACTGTGCCACCCACCATAATATATTGTATGTGGGGAAAAAATAACAGTACTACAATTTCATCCCGTCAAGCCTGTTTCGTGGTTGCCCACTCATCAGGGGATCCATCAGGCTAAATCTCCTGATGAGTGGGCAACCACGAAACAGGCTTGTCGGGATGAAATTGTAGTACTGTTATTTTTTCCCACATATATATTTAGCTCTACTTCGATGTATCGAGCACTGTTCTACGGAAAATCGACTCAAGATCTTGTTGAGGGTGATCCTGCCTTTGGCCAGAACCGGCTGAGAGGTTCCAGCCTCCCCGCATCCCTAATAGAATTAATCGGTTCATCGAATGAATAAATGAATGAATTACACAAGCATTATAGATGTAGTAGCTTAATTTTTCCATTTCTTCCTTTATTATGTGCCGAATATTACAAACCTATGTAAGGGCATTTTTACATCTCTTTTACATCTACTCTAAGCATGCTTCTTTGGTTACACACATGATACACACATTTTTGGCACGTGCACTGACAGTTTGTATTGGACCAGTCACACAATTTTTTTTTTAAATGATTTATCATATTATGTTTATGTATAAATTTATGACTCCAAATCATTGACTTGAATTAAAAGCAGTTATAACAAACAGTCTCCATGTTTGGATTACCTCTGTGTACGCAAGAAAATGACATGCACACATACATGGAATTATAAGATTGCTTAAGCAATAAGACTGGAGCGAAGTATGATTTGCTGAAAATGAAAAAGTCGCAACGAATTCAGGATTCTTTTGCTTCATGTGCACAGAAAAACAGGACTGCCAGGGATAAGAGATTATAGTTTCTTTCAACTGTCTAATAAGAGAAAAGCAATTATATAACTTATTATATGTTTCTGATAACACAATAATATTAATTATAATGAAATAATTAAAAACATAAATCAACAAAATTATGTCTTTTCTATCCCCATGAAGGATTAGAAAACAGTTTTCCATGTTTATACCATCAGAAAAGACAACAGCTCCAGGAGACTAACCATATATAATTCAAGATATTTGTTTGCATTTACTTTAATTATTTTTATTTATTTATTTAAGTTTCTTTCCAGGCGGGTGTGGTATCTCTCAGCATGACTCCGCACACTTTTAAGATTATTGCTAAAGGAAAAGTGAAGAGATTGAATATACAATTGTTTACATGGACGTTAAGCACTGTCTCACTGTTGTGTGCCAATAATTCTGTAGTGTGTATATATGTGTATATATAGGTATATATAGTATAGTATGTGTGTGTGTATTCAGATCAGTCCTTATTATAAAATACTGTATTATTTGATGGATTAAGAGATATATTTTTATCATGTAGATTTCTTTCCTCAGATAATTCGGTTTCATGTTGTACTACAAAATGTGAAATTTTGAATAACAGTCTGTATGACTCAGAAATCTCTCACCAGAGAAGGTCCCCTTAGCCAGGCACTCCTTGATCCTGT
Organism: Neosilurus hyrtlii; assembly: GCA_028564935.1. Taxonomy (NCBI): domain Eukaryota; kingdom Metazoa; phylum Chordata; class Actinopteri; order Siluriformes; family Plotosidae; genus Neosilurus; species Neosilurus hyrtlii. The sequence continues at coordinate 3,335,356 of JAOUQZ010000034.1, forward strand.
TGGTGCGCCTCACGTGGAAGGCCTTGGTGATCTCCTGGTTCATAAAAGCTTCATCATTCAGAATATTCGCCACCATCATACGGAGATCGAAAACCTCAAGCAGCTCAGCGATATGAGCCACCTGCATCAGTTCCTTCTCATGTTCATCCAGCTTCCCTGTGTAGAGATAGCGCAAAACAGCACGGAATGGCCCCAGCTGCATGGATGGATCCAGATGCACCACAGTCATTGGCCTGGAGTTAAAGGTCAAGGGATCATCCACCAATTCCTCCCGCACACTGACAAAAGCTCGGCTGAATGCAGGGAGCAGACGGCCTCCTTCACCTCCGCGAAGTGTCCCATCACTGGTACAGGCGCGCAGGTTTGCTCGTTCTCTTTCATCGCTACTCTCACAAACATCGAAGCTAGCTGCACGCATCAGTAGCTCCCGACCAGAAAGAGCCACCCGAGCCCGCTCCTTCTCTTTTTTCTCCTCAGGAGTCCGATGGTCAAGCAGGAAAAGGTCGTAGAATTTGGACGAAGCTGTGGCGAGGTAGACACGGTGAGCGAAGATTCTTTGGCTCTCCTGCAGCACAAGCAACACGTCAGCGCACAGTGGGTCCTCCAGCAGACGCCCTGGGTGCTCCTCCATGCTGCTGGGTGGAGGTGGCAATGTGATGATGGGTGGAGGAGGCTTGGGAGGAAGGAACGGGGCTTGGAGTAGAGGCCGCTGGACATTGCGTAAATGCGACTTCCAGAACTGCAGGTGACGGCGTGATATCAGGGCGGCGCGGATAGCATTGTCAAATACATCCTTTATACCAAACTGGGCGACCACACTGGTTTCGTAATATGGAACACCGAGCTCTTTTGCTACTTCACGGCCTTTCTCTGGTGGCAAGATCTCGTTAGATTTTATGGGCCTGAAATGAAGAAGGGTTGACAAATTAGTCTGTGAATATGGAATTAGTGATAATGGGCCTTATTCATTCATTCTTGTCTCACTAACTCACTTTTCAATCCCATTCAACAATATTTCCTCTTCTGTTATTTGTTGTTGTTAGCCAGGAACACTAAAGAGCACTCCTAAGCACACACTGGTGCCGAAGTAATGTTGCCAAATCTCTAATATTTTGAGTAATAAATTCAAATAAATTACAGCTTGTGCAGGAAGGAGACAATGCATCTTCAAAGATACATTCATGGAAACGGACTTTTAAGTCGTTTTTAGCTACCAAGTGGTTTTCTCATGGAGTTCGGAGACCAGGTGGGTATAATATCACTTGCAGCCACATCATTACGCAAGTCCTGACAGCTTTTAATCAAGAAATTATATTCTGTTGCTGCTCTAGCCAAAATTATAGTCTCAGTAGACTGTACACACTCTCAGAGTCTCAACCATAAACAGTACCACTCAATTAATATCCAAATCACCTGCGAGGCTGAGAAACATCTGTTAAATGTGGTGTCCTGTTTTTTTATTACAGTGACATGCTAAATCAGGAAAGGCACTGGATGTGTTTGAATACAGTACATAAACTTAATTCAGTATATATTTAATACAGTATGTAAAATATACAGCCAGTGGTAAGCTGCTTTAGTTTGTACTACTTGTAGACACTTGTAGTTGTTCTTATAGTTTTTTTAACTTCTCCACTATCCATTTTATTGAATATAATATCTGTGATTTATGTCCTGCAGCAGAATTTCTACCTCAGAGGAAATACAATTCTTCCTCCTCTTAGATTCTGCCACTTCTGTTTTCTTGAGAATTTGTGTGCGCACATGACCCTAGGTTCAAATATTAGAGCAACTGGCACACGCTTTCAATTTACAAACAGCGAACAAACATTAGATTTAAGATCACGTCATGAATCCAATTATTAAAAAATATTTTTAAAGCAAAAAACTTTTTATGAATAAACTTACAAAGAAAGTGATGAATGAGGCCCAGTGTTCAAAGGCTAAGTGAATACACTGAGCTGGTAGTATATTAGTTACTTGATCATACCTAATAAATCAGTAAATCAGAGTTTCATGAAAAATCATTAGTTAGATGTTGCAGGAGTTGCAATGCCTCACTTCTCACATTGACCACTTCATCTGTTATAGGGATAAAGTTTCAGTAGTTTCCAGGCAGGGAACAAAGCTAATATTAGTTTATTTTTTGCTTGTAGTAGTGCAGCATCAGCACTGACATCAGGATGATTTTCTACTCTCACCTCGCCAGTGGGCGTCGCGCTCTGTTCACTGCCTCAAGATCGGCATATCTCAAGTCCAACTGGCAACTCACAAGGATAACAGGAGCTCGGGGGCAGAAGTGTTTGATTTCAGGGTACCACATAGTCCTTACATGGTGCAGTGAGTTTGGGTTAGCGATTGAGAAACACAGCACCACCACATCAGACCTGCCACAAGAACCACAGTGAGTGATGCAACGTGTCTACATCTGCTTTAAAAATGCTGCAAACACAGCTTAAAACACGACACTTCCTAATTTAATAGCAAGTTATATACGAATGGCACGTCTCACCGTCCGTAAGCAAAACGACGGTCCTTGTGATGATCCCCGAACGTGTCCCAGAGCCGCAAGGACACACTGACGTCATCCACCACATCCCTAGATCGCTCTAGAACCTGGTTGGAGAAACACACCTATCACATGCATGGAGATTTACCCGGATATTTTACTTTATATACATGATTATTCGTATTTCTATAACCCAATTCATGTCGTGAACATAAGTAGCCTCTGTGGTTGACTGTCCCATGAAAGATGCAATATTTCCTCACCTCTTGGCACACTCTGTATTGGTCGATGGCCCAGACTGTGGGAACATGTGTGGCAAGCAGCTGATACTGGGTCAGAGTGGCGTTGCATGCCCGTGCACAGATGAGTCTGGTCTTTCCCACTGCATTGTCCCCGACAACCACACACTTGATGGTCTCGACATTTGGCCGCTCATAGTCCATATCAGAATCCATAAAATGGGACCTACGAAAAAATGGGAATCCATAAGCTGGTGTAACATATTTGCCTGGCACACTCTGTAGTCAGCATGTGGGATCAGACGAGCATCAGTACAGCACTTTAGAGGATCGATAGTGCTGTTCACTCTGCATTCTGCAGTGATGCCCCTGTACAGTGTTAACACCTATAGGTTTAAGTGGCTTAAATATAGCTGTGTTTATGTGGGTGTTCACAGTGAGGTGATTTTACTGAAGCATGCACACATAACAGGCAGAATTTTAACATATTGACCCGTCTCAGTGCCTGCATTAACTAACAAGGCAGCATGCTAGTCTAGTCATGTGACTTTTCAGAAAGAATACATTTATAAAATACATTTATAAAAACTAACCTATCAATATACATATTCCAGCAGGTGTAAAACAGAGTGTTAGCAAAAGGAGTTCTATTTTTACTCACGCATCAGTCGCATGCTCATTATGTATCACTCACCTCACTATCACAGTAATTCAATCATACCGCCTTTCATTGATTAAACTATTTTCAGGGGACATGATTTCTGCAAAACCTACGCCCATGTGGTTATATGATTCTTTACAGCTCCTATTTCAAATGCCCTCGTGTCCTCATTACAGGAGCAGAAGAGTATGGGTTGGGTTATGCAGCCACAACTAAAACACTATTGTTATAATCTATATATATATATATATTCATTCATTTTCTGAACCATTTAATCACTCTAGGGTCACAAGGAGGCTGAAGCCTATCTCAGCCCACTGGGTACACCCAGAACAGCTCGCCAGTCCATCGCAGTGCCAACACACACAACCATTCACACTTAACCTAGAGGCAATTTGGAACAGCCATTTAGCCTAATGTGCATGTCTTTGGATTGTGGGAAGGAAACTGGAGTACCTGGAGGAAACCCACACAAGCATGGGGAGAAGATACAAACCCAACATGGACACATCCATACCAAGCCCAAGACTTGATCCCAGGAGCTTCTTGCTATAAGGCAGACATGCTAACATCTACACCATCATGCTGTCCACTATTATTATTATTACTATTATTAATATTATCTTTATTCCACACTATAGGAAGCAGTAATAATAAAAAAAATTATAAATCTCATTCTACAGCTTTATGTTAACCTTGCAAAGTATTATTTATTTTTATAAATACTTGCAATATAAAGGTAATATTAGTGCAAGGACCCAAATTTCTTTCTTTTTTTTTCACTATAATTTTCACTAAAATAATTTGATAGTCTTTTGTAGTTAAAAGGTTGAACACTGTCTGGAATATTCTGTTAGGTAAAAACTACTCCCATTGTTAACAAACAAACAATGAAAGTAATATTTTTACACAAACAATAGATACTCATGTTCTGATATCATTAATATTTGGGAACTTTATAGTGTGTTCCTCAAAGTGACTAAAATGTGACTTAAGAGGTTTTTTTCGTGCCCAGAGAGTAAACACGTCAGATTGCTCTTTCGTCACATTCATTTATAAAAGCTAAACACGAACTTAAACCAAACAACCATTAAACCAAACAACCCGATAATAGACTGAATCAATGCACTCTCACTCAGCTCATGAATCGTAGCTAATTATGCTTCATTAACTGAGAAAGAAATGAATGAGCCTGTGATGGCAATGGAACAATATTTATACTCCAGCTATTAAAGGGGAGATATTAAGGTTTTGAGAATTTTTGGACCCATAAATGTTGTTACATAGTTGAAAAGCCACGTTAGATGACAGTAGAGTGTCAAACAACGGGTTTCAATTTTCCCCCTGGGCTGTATAAGATGGCCATAAACACAAGGTTTTCACCAATTTTTATTTGTCTATTTTTAGTGGGGGGGTATTTTGGAGGTGTACGGCATCCCCCATAGAAAGGGGGGAAAGCCAAACAGGCCGTCCAGCATGCACACTCAAAATCAGCATTTTAGGGAGATGAGAAATGTTTATTGAACATTTATGGAAGGAATAGATACTTATTTTAGTTCTAGAATATAGATATTTTGGACATTCATGGCATATTTAGACTTAATAGACTTTTTGGCAAATAAATCTGAGTAAAAATCATGACACAACTCCTTTAATAGTGCAACCTTGCTTTGTAATAAACACCCCATTCACATTTTCAGCTGTAACTTTCCTAAACTGAAACATACTCCTATATGTTAGTGCTGCATCCATTTATCTCTTCTTGCAAACTTATTCATCTCCTCATCCATGCAGAAATTCAATCCAGCCATGAATCAGTTAAGTAAGTGCAATACATTCTCCAGTGTCTCCGGTGTTATCAGCTGCTCTAATCAGCTGTGATACAGACCTAAGTTTAGCCTTTATGCTTTAATGTCAGCTCATCATAGAGAACAGCAAGGTGCTGCAAGTAGTGTGTTTCTCTTTCAACTTCAATATATTAGTGTGTGAGAAACACACCAGATGCAGGATATATACGGCTTCCCAAACACAACGCAACACATCAAATCATTCATTCTTTAAGCTCCTTCGGACACCAATTAATCAGAATCCAAACATAGGGTGGAATTTACATAAACGTTAATAGTTAAAGATTTATGATTACTTTTCCTACCCGCATTGTAATTTTTACCTTCCTTTTAATTAAGCCTCAGTGGAAAGGCGTGAGACAGCAACAGAACGAGGTCCGTCTTCTCCAGTGCCTTGCTTATGAAGGATGTTGGCATCGCAACAATGGTCTCTGGTTTCCATAGAGACCTGGATGACTTCCGCATCCGATGGGTGGCTACGTCCCAAATCCCATACTCCCACATTAAGCGCTATTTCACTACTGGTTACCAAAAGACTCCAGTACTACTGTAGTAAAATACAGTATGCTGTTTCTGCTCAATTGTTTTATACTACTTGAGTAAACACCTGAGTATAGGGAGCACATAACCCCTCTACAGTAAAATATCTCACCAAACACTGCTTTGCAAGAGCATTCCACATCATGGAAAGAAATCCAAAATGCAATACAACACTTCAGGCTAAAGTGCAAATCTATTTCCAATAATAGCTTCCAACAACTTGAAAACAAACACAGAGTCAACTGATATCCGTAAACCTGCTATTGCTTGCCCAGCTGATGTTTACAGCGCAGTCCATTAATATAAACCTATCGCCTCTTCTTCCTGTCTATCAGGAGAGAAATGCGATTACGGTAATGTTACCGAGATAAAGAAAGCCCTGTTTACTTGTGCTTAGGAGGCTGAACGCTGAAGGTGACCCAGCTCCGGAGTTTTCACCATGTCCAGCAGAGTTGGGTTATTTTTAATGTGTATGGATAAAATGCAGCTATTGTTGGAACAGCCTTCAAAAACAGCCAGCTCATGGTAACACGTTCTGATTCATGGGCACATTTTATAAATCCCCAACCGTCTTTAATTAAAATACCCACAGCGCTGAAAAAACTGCATGCACTTTTAGTGCTGTCCAGGTTTTTGTTCAACTCTGTGCAATTTGTTGTTTGGGTTAAATACACATTATCTTGCAAATACCCCAGTGTTTAAATAACACTCAAGCTGCAATCTAAGGAGAAAAATACTAAACTGTACCTTTTCATCAACACTTTAGGCAGTAGACCTTTTACCCCTTTAATTTGTACTGTTCCTTTTATTTGAGATGCTGTGCTCATACTAGTGTTTAGAACAAAGCTTTAAGGTTAGTTGAATGGTCCTTCACCTTAAAGGGTACCACTCCAGTGACAAGTGGGTGTACTTTGGCACATTTAGTTCTGAGGGTATTTGTTTATTTAAATTCAGGTGGATGCATGTGAACACTGTAATTAAGTATAATTCAACACGATGCTCTGAAAGTGTTTTTAAGGATGCACATGTTGTAGGTTTAGTATGCATAATTTATCTAGAAAAGTGGATGGGTTGTAGCATTAATTAATTTTGCAATAGTGGCCCTACCGCCTTTAAAGGTGCAATATATTTTTTTAAATACTTGTTTTAATTATCTAGAAGGTATATAAAATATTATTAATAACATTTAAGAAAAACTCTGCAGAAAGCTGATTGCCAGGTCCTGAGTGCTTGTTTTTTGTTGGATCTCCTGTCACACATTTTATAGACTATCAATTTGACAGACCATGAGACATCATGGGGGTGGAGCTTCAATTACATGGATGGGAATGAGGAAGTGGAATCAAAGGAACAGAAACATTTATCATCATCATCATCATCTTCTGCTTAATCCAGGGTCGGAGGCAGCAGCCTAAGCAGTGAGGTCCAGATGTCCCTCTCTCCAGCCACTTCCTCCAGCTCTTCCGGGGGACGCCAAGGCGTTCCCAGACCACCCGAGAGACGTAGTCCCTCCAGCGTGTTCCGGGTCGACCCAGAGGTCTCTTCCCGGTCGGACATGCCTGAAACCCCACACCAGGGAGGCGTTTGGGAGGCATTCTAATCGGATGCCCGAGCCACTCAACTGGCTCCTCTCAATGCGAAGGAGCAGCGGTTCAACTCCGAGCTCCTCCCGGATGGCTTAGCTTCTCACCTTATCTCTAAGGGAGAGACCTGCCACCCTGCGAAGGAAGCTCATTTCAGCTGCTTGTATCCATGATCTTGTTCTTTTGGTCACTACCCAAAGCTCATGACCATAGGTGAAGGTGGGAACATAGATCGAATGGTAAATTGAGAGCTTTGCCTTTTAGCTCAGCTCCCTCTTCACCACTACGAACCAGTACAAGCTCTGCTTTACAACAGAGGCTGCACGGATCCACCTGTCGATCTCCCGCTCCATCCTTCCCTCACTCATGAACAAGACCTCGAGATACTTAAACTCCTCCACTTGGGGCAGGACCTTGTTCCAGGCCTGAAAGGTGCATTCCACCCTTTTCCAACTGAGAACCATGGCCTCGGACTTGGATGTGCTGATTGTCATACCTGCCGTGTCGCAGCTGCGAATCGTTTCAATGAGAGCTAGAAGTCCCGGCTATAGGGGTCGGGTGTGTTGTGATTTGGTTGGCAGCTGAAGGTGTGGGTTCTGTCAGATCGATCCTCGGCTACTGATCCTGGCTCTTGGAACATGGAATGTCACCACTCTGGCGGGGAAGGAGCCTGAGCTGGTGTGCGAGGTTGAGAGATACCGACTAGATATAGTCGGACTCACCTCGACACATAGCTTGGGCTCTGGAACCACCCATCTCGAGAGGGGCTGGAACTTATGAAGAAACATTAATTCTTTAATCATTTATCAAACACTGAAGAATCATTCATTCATTCGCTGAAGCGCTTAATCCTATCAGGGTCGCAGCAAGGCTGGACCCTATCTTAGCCAACTCTGGGAGAAAGCGGGGTGCGCAGGGCAAATACACACAAACACTCACAGTTGCACTCACAGCTAGGACCAAGTAGCCTAATGTAAATGTCTTTGGACTGATGGAGGAAACCAGAGTACCTAGAGAAAATCCACACAAGCATGTAAGAACATTCAAACCCCACAAGGAAACACCCTTGCCAAACCCAGGACCCTCTTACTGTGAGGCTGATGTGCTAACAGCTGCATGAACATACCTCACAACAAAGAAAGGTTTAAATATCAGACCAACCTATTTAACAATTTCAGACATAATCTTGGAAAAAAAAGATAGCTCTGACTGAATGTGCATTGAAAAGTACAAACATGTCTCACTGATGTTACCACCTTAGCAGTAAGTAAAACTTGGTACCTTTAATTCTTGGTACCTTTAATGTTAGGTGAACACAAGGCGTTGGGATTCTGCTGTGTGACAGATGATGTGAATATGATGATAAGGGTGTGGGGCTGTTAGATTTCCGCAACTGATGCAATGAGAGGAGAGAAAACAACAAAAAAAGGAGGATAGAAAGTCGCCTGTGAATTCTATTTAAAACTCCAAGAAGAAAGAGAGAGAGAGAAAGAGAGAGAGAGAGAGAGAGAGAGAGAGAGAACCCTCTGCATTCAGCAAAAGTGCTCAGGCATTAATCAGCCTGCTCTGACGCAGCCACTTTTACGGTCATCCTTGCGGTTCAAACACAGTCGTGTAAAAAGAAAGGAAGAAAGAAAGAAAGCAAGCGCGTGCCTGCTGATAGTGTGCCCTGAAGTAACCCCGCTGCACGCGCCCGTGCACTATAGGCCTTGATACATTTTAGAAATTATGTATCAAAAAGATAAGTTCCGGTCTGTGAACTATAGAGTCTTTGTAGCTCTTTGGACACCACATCCTGTTTACCGTCTGTTTATGTTTTCCTAAGGAAACAATACCGGCACGTGCGGCTGTGTTAAAGACAAACCTGCTGTGAGTGACTCGTGCATTATTAATATGAACCTCTCCGTTCCCAGCCGGTGCGTTTCTGTGTGTGTTACGTAACGGCCAGGTCTCGCCGAGCACTACATGTCGGCTGAATCCGAAACCGAACACCGAGCATTCGCAGACGAAACATCCTGTGTCAATATCTCCTCTCCTCTCATCTCCTCTCATCTTACCGCATCAGAGGGAAGAGGCGCATCCGCTTGGCTGCTGTCTGAAAGCGAAAGGCGGAAACGACATCCATGGGTCACCGCTCGAGAACGAGACCAGGCGGTGAACTTCATTTTCCTGTGAAGACAAGCTGAAGGCAGATATTAGGAGTCGATTAAGGGGCTGTGGAGGGTCCGCTTCTGCTTTCCAGCTGTTTTATGGCTTTTGAGGCCCAGAGGAAGCCTGACTCCTCCCTCACTTCACCGTCCCGAGGTATAAACAAGCACCCGACTGCCCATTCATCTCATCTGTACAGATGGCTGTTGCGATTCACTTCCCCTGAGTCGATTCTTTCCCGGACTCGTTCTGCGCAGGATTTGACTCGTTCGATTCAACCATTCAGTTCGGTGTCTGTCAAGAGCAGCCCTGCAATAACAGGTTCAGGATTCAAAACGCGCTTAAAATATAACCATGACGAGATCTAATGTGACGGAATCAAAAGGTAAAAGGACACAACATTTGTATCGTGCTCGTGAGCCGATTATTTAGATGGATTCAATTAACTGAGTCGTTTAAAAAGACACGTACGTATTTCTGAGTCAAAACATGTTCAGCGCAAATAACTTGGCATTTAAGGTAAAAAAAACAATCTGAATTAAAAAGTATCAACCGACAATAGGTTACACTGAATTACAGTATGCAGTGTAATGTTTAGTGATTAAAATACACTAGACTTAAGATAAAAGATTTAACATCCAACCGTAATTCACACCCAAGCCCAGAAATCGAACCCAGGCCTTCTTGCTGTAAGCCGAACGTGCTAACCCCTACACCAACTTAGCAATCGTCATTACAAACAAATCTACAACACATCCGCCTCACAGCAAGAAGGTCCCGGGTTCGATTTCCAGGCTCGGGCGTTACTGTGTATAGTTTTCATGTACTCCCCGTGCTTGCATGGGTTTCCTCCTGGTACTCCGGTTTCCTCCCACAGTCCAAAAATATGCACAGTAGACTACTAGCTGTTCCGACTTACCCCTGGGTGTGAGTGTGAATGTGAATGGTTGTGTGTGAGTTGTCGCTGCAATGGCCTGGCGAGCTGTTCAGGGTGTACCCCGCCCTCACCCTGAGACAGCTGAGATTGGCACCAGCCTCCCCGCGACCCTAACCAGGAATAAGCGGCTTAGAAAATGAATGAATGTATGAATTAGAAAATTAGAAAATGAATGAATGTATGAATAGTGGTGACAATGTCCGCATCACCGCAAAAAAATCCTGGGTTCAAGTCCCGGGTTTGGCGAGGAAGTTTCTGTGTGGAGTTTACATATTCTGTCTGTGTCCATGGGTTTCCTCCTGATACACCAACTTCCTCCCAAAGTCCAAAGACATGCACATGTTCCCACTTGCCCCTAGATGTGAGTGTTGTGTGTGTGCTGGCCCTGTGATGGACAGGTAAGCTGTTCAGGGCGTACCCTAACTCCCTACAAAGTTGACTTAAGTGTTTTTTTATGATAAAAAAATCTGTTTATTATTAGGGCCCCATGGTGGTGTAGTGGAGGGCAATTCTGCCTCAGTAAGGTCCTAGGTTCGAGCTCCGTGCCTAGCAAGGGCATTTCTTTTTCCCCTGTGCTTGTGTGGGTTTCTTCCAGGTCCTCCCATAGTCCAAAGACATTAGGCTTATAGTTTATTTCAAATTGCCCCTAGGTGTGAATGGTTGTGTGTGTGTTTGCCCTGCGATGGACTGGTGAGGTGTTCGTGGTATGCCCTGCGTTCGCCCTGAGTGGGCTGGAATAAGCTCCAGCCTCCCAGGGAAGCTAACAAAGGATAAAGCTGTTCAGAAAATGAATGAATAAATGTTTACTAGGAAGCTAGATTATGTGGAGTATCTGTCAAAGTCTCCATAAATTAATAGTAACTATAGAAATTAAAATGTATTTGTTTTTAATGTGAACCTGTAAAAAACATTATTTGGTTTACAGTCAAAACTACTGCCAGGGCTGCTCTTATAGAAAATGAATCACATGGTGCTGTTAAACTAATTACTGCAATTTTTTTCTGTGCTGTATAATAAATCGTTCTGTACATAACAGACTCAGAAAATGGTCCCAAAAGGTACCTTAATCCTTGTGGGTGAAGACAACAAAATGCAAACCTATTGTGCATCAATCCTTTAGAGCAGGGGTGTCAAACTCATTTTCACTGAGGACCACATCACTATTTTAAAGGTGAATAACCACTGAACATTTATTCGAAAAGGGCTTAACAGTGACAAGCTAGCATGCTATCTTTCTTTAGTCATGAAGATAGCATGCTAGCTTGTCACTGTAATATACATACATACAGTGTCAACCTGCGCTTTTTTATTTTTGCAATTCAAGAAGAAAATTTTGGCCCATTTCTTGCACGAAGGCAAGTCTAAGCAACTTAAGAATATATGTATTCTATGTATTCATGCCAGACTTTTATATATAAGGTGTGAAATGAAATTCAACTTGCATTAATAAAATGCTATTACAGCAATATTGATTATAATGTGTGGTAAATTGTACTAAATTTAATAAAGAATAATTTCACATGCCTCCCAGTGCAGCTAACTGAGTTATCAAATGCCAGCCATGTTTAAATTAGATTAGATTCAACTTTACACACTTGTCATTACACATGTATAAATACAGTGTAACGAAGTACAGTTTAGCGTCTAATCAGAAGTGCAGAGAGCAGCAAGTGAAATATATACAGTAGTAGTACAGTTGGGAGCAGTTATGTACAGATAAGGGCAGTGAAAAAGGTGGTACTTGTACAAATGTACAAATTATGTACAAATAAGTTATATGAGCAGTTATGTACAGATAAGGGTAGTGTAAAAGGTGGAAATAAATTAGCATTAATTTACAGAGGAGCAATATACTGATGAAGTGTGGTAGATTTTCTCTTTTCATCAAGAGCAGGCTGCATTGCCATCAGCATGTTTCTGCCCTGTGATTGCCTGGCGAGCTGTCCAAGGTGTACTCTGCCCTCACCCAGACTTGGCTGAGATGGGCACCAACCTCCCCCTTGACCCTAATTAGGATTAAGTGGTTTAGAAAATGAAAGAATGAATAATAATTTCACATCCACTATTTACTACAAAAACCAACTGTGTGAAGTATATGATCATGAACAAAGGTTACATTTAAAAGAAAATATTGACACCTTGTTAATATTTTTATATGCATGTTAGACATTAGGTCAATTTAATGTCTAAATAAAACTTATTACTTAATAAGTCTCTGAACCAGGTATAAACCTTAATATATTTCATAAATATTAATTATATATATAACACGAACATGTGCAAATATATATATAGGATAAATTTATTGGTGCATTGCTAGGTATATTTAATGTCTATATACAGGTGTATGTATCTATAGAACACATATTAATATACATGTATTGACAAAGCATCAACTAGTAGTTAAATAGATTAAATATAACACACATTAAATGTATTGCATGCAAACATCACAGCTGATGTTTCTCAGTTCTAACTTTCACTGAACAGCTGATGTGTGTGTATACATGTTAGCTGTGGTACATACAAAATTACACTGTGGATTTTTTATCTAGTAGTATTATATTCAAGTTATATATGATATCTTATATATTATGGTTTGATCCTCACTGGTATGATGAAATATAATATCAGTTTATATTTTAAGTACAACGACTGCTGTAAATAGCATAAATCTTGAGTATATATATATATATATATATATATATATATGAAAATTGGCATGTGATCAAGTGTCACATGATCTGTCAGTATAAACACAACTTTCCTGAAAGGCCCCAGAGGCTGCAACACCATTAAGCAAGAGGCATCACACCATGAAGACCAATGAGCTCTCCAAACAAGTCAGGTTTCTTGAAATAAGAAGGGTCGCTTTGAGTTTGCCAAAAGGCATGTGGGCGACCCCCCAAATGTATGGAGCTAGGTGCTCTGGCCAGAAGACACTTAAAGTAAACCTTTTGGCCATCAAGGAAAATGCCCAAGAACACTATCCCCACAGTGAAACATGTTGGTGGCAGCATCATGCCGTGGGGATGTTTGTCAGCAGCAGGGACTGGGAAACTGATTTGAGTCGAGGGAAGATGGATAGTGTTAAATACAGGGATATTTCTGAGCAAAACCTGTTTCAGTCTGCCTGTGATTTGAGACTGGTATCACTGGCAGCCTGGGATTCACCTTTCAGCAGGACAATGACCTGAAGCATTCTGTTAAAGCAACACTCGAGTGGTCTAAGGGAAAACATTTAAATGTGTAGGAATGGCCTAGTCAAAGCCCAGACATCAATCCAATTAAGAATCTGTGGTCAGAATTGAAGATTTCTGTTCACAAGTGGAAACTATCCAACATGAAGGAGCTGGAGCAGTTTTGCCTTGAGGAAAGGGTGAAAATCCCAGTGAGAAGATGTGGCAAGCTCATAGAAACTTATCCAAAGCGACATGCAGCTGTACTTTCTGCAGAAGGAGGCTCTCTCTTTTTGGGGGTGAATAGTTATGCATGCTGAAGTTTTCTGTTATTTTGTCCTATTTGTTGTTTGCTTCACAATAAAAAAAATCACATCTTCAAAGTTGTAGGTATGTTTTGTAAATGAAATTATGCAAACCTTCAAACAATCCATTTTAATTCCAGGTTGTGAGGCAACAAAACATGAAAAATGCCAAGGGGGGTGAAT
>JAOUQZ010000034.1:3352207-3374924 GCA_028564935.1 Neosilurus hyrtlii
ATGAGGATGGGTTCCCTCCTGAGCCTGGTTCCTCTCAAGGTTTCTTCCTCGCGTTGACTGAGGGAGTTTTTCCTTGCTACTGTCGCCGCGGGCTTGCTCATTAGGGATGTGTAGGGGGTTGTAGAGAAAAACTTTCAGATTCCTCCCTAATTTAATTTTACTATGTAAAGCTGCTTTGTGACAATGTCAATTGTAAAAAGCGCCAAACAAATAAAACTGACTTGACTTGACTTGAATGGTAGTGTGTGTGCTGGCCATGCAACGGATCGACGAGTTGTCCAGAGTGTACCCCGCCTCAGCCAAGAGGCTCTTCCCTCCAGTCTCGTTGCAAACCTTAATTGGTTCAGCAACAGAATTAGTACATAGGACAGTGGTGGGTGTGTTAAACGAAACTTACCTGGTTATTACAGAAATACAAGAGTTTTGAACATGTTTAAGAAAAATTTCCGTCTCATAGATAATTCATGCCATCAGGTCCATTTCCTAGGTCTGTTGTATAATGCGCTATGACATCCTACGGCTGCGTTATAATAGACATGCAGACTTCATACACTCTTTGGGTCATCTGATGAGCTCAGAATCATACAATATTCTTACAGAAGTCCAATGATTGCCCTACATTAAACCCAAAGAGCTTCCTTACATACCCACGTGTATGGTATACTGTACATAATGTTACATATCTACAGATGTCATCTGTCAACCAATCATACAAAGATCATATTACTTTTGTATTAGCATCATATGACTTGACTCACAGACCCGACCTACTTTTCCCCCCAGGACAGACATAAAACATATTAAAAATGTGAATGCAAGTCCACAGCTTCCAAATCCACCCCACTCAAATCTACGCCATTCCCTTCTTTTGTAATTCTACAACAACAACAACAACAACAACAACAACAACAACAACAACGCTTTACATAAATATACTGGAATTCAGAGTAATTGAGTTTGGCGTGTAAAAATATTTACACAACATTTAACTCAGAGGATGACACACAAGACCCCATGGTATTTGGAAAAAGAAAACTTCTCCAATTGGCCAAGCTATATTTATCAAGCAGGACTTCATCATTATTTGTTAGCGTGCACATAAACTGTATTTTTTGTCAGTACCAGGTGCTAGTCATTAAATCGTGAGTTAGTCACATGGACATGTTAGTGTTTGAATGAAATATTAAACCCAAACATCATGGAAAGAATGAAGCAAACAGGATATCGGAACACGTTTCATTTTCATATAATTATCAACAGGCTGACAATTTTAGTTGTTTTTGATTACTGATGAAGAAATAAAAACCCTAACTCAAGATTTTCGACCCTACTGTTTGTATCTCTGCCCAAATTCAACCATGTCACATCCCGTTTCCTCGTCCCTTCTTAGCATTCTTCAGGATCTTCTTTTTTTCTTTTGTTTGTTTTTTCCTTTTTCCTTCTGTCAACCAGTCGTGGCCTTTAGTGCATACATGTTTATCAACTGTAACGTTTGTGCCTTTGTCTGTTTGTCAGTATGTGTAAAGCTTTCCCAGTCAGTGAGCTCTGACGATGAGGAGAAGGATATCAACGTCAGAGCTCACTCTTCATTTCCTTCCAAAGCAGGAGATAGAGCAGCGGGCACTATTGTTGATAAAGGTTAATGGGCCATGAGACACAGGATAACACACACACACACACAAACACACACACACACACACACACACAGTGACATCAGGGATGAGTCAACATAGGACTGGGTGTAAAAAGGTCAGCGAAAGATCTCTCTCACTCACACACACACACACACACACACACACACACACACACACACACACACACACACACACACACAGACCACAAATAAACAAAAATTAGAAAGCTCTGAAAAAATAGTTTTTTATTCTTTTTATTGATGACTGTTCATACTTCCACCTGCTGTAACACCAGCCACCTCCACCATATACATTAACCATTTACACACACACACACACACACACACACACACACACACACACACACACACAGATAGACACTACGGAATAACCAGGAAGCATATTCCAGGCACACTAAAAGGCAAATTCAGACGCAATCATCTATCTACGTGTGTGTGGGCTTACCTTAATTTGCAAAACACTCATTTCCAGATGATATGAACCAGGAAGCTGCACTCCTTCTCCACCTCGTCGCAACCAGTCAAGCTTCCTCTTCTGGCATACTTTGGCTCTGATGTGTTTAAGTGTTTCCTGATGGAAAAGGTGTAGCATTTATAACACCTTGTAGAATAAACTATTTCTTCCTTATCTGATCTCTACTGCAAGGAAGGTTTACACAGGACAGGCAGGTCTTTAAAAAGCTATTTGCCCACATAAACATGAAAAGACAGCGATGTATGCGGCCAAAAAAATGTCTGAGTTTCTTGCCGAGTTAATCTTAGTGGTGCAATACAAAATATGTATTTGTACTGCTGAAGGTTAGACGTGATGCGTTACTCAAATAGTCCTCAAAAAATCCTGTGGAATTTTTTTGTTTTGACATAGTCAAGTTGAAGGTGGGGTGAGAATACTTCTGCAAGTCATTGTAAATGATGAAAAAGGTGGGAGATATACTGCAGAGAGGACTTCTACGCCTACACCAGAATAAATCCTTGCTAGTAGGATTATGGCTAGCTGAAATTTGTCAAAAAATGAGGTTTTGGAGTGAAATGTACATCTCAAATGTAAATATTTCCAAATTTCCCATCCATTCATATAGTTTAGGAATAACTATAAACAGTGATGAATATTCAACCAGATGGCACCGATCCAGATTTCTTGCATCTGCATGGAAACACTAGGATGTGTGATCCAGATATTTATTTATTTATTTATTTATTTATTTTTTGAGACCATCTTTTGTAAAAGGAAAATTTGCAAATGAACACAGTAGCCAGTTAAAAAAGTGGTAATCAGGTGGTTGACACAGCACTTTTCAAAGCAGCTAAACTTTCAGGGAATGGCAGTCACGCCATCCTGTGTCTCAAGGGAGGTCCCCAGCGCTAAAGGAAATGCTCAGAAAGAAGCAGCACAGTGACATAGTGGTTAGCATGTTCGCCTCACAGCAAGGTTCGAGTCCTGGGTTCGAAAAGGGTGTTTCCTCCGGGTACTCTGGTTTCCTCACACAGTTCAAAGACATGTACATTAGGCTGATTTGCTGTTCCAAATTGCCTGTAGTTGTGGATGGGGGTGTGACTGTGCATGGTTGTGTGTGTGCTGACACTGCGATGGCCTGGAAAGTTGTTCAGGGTGTACCTCTCCTTCGGCCAGTGTCGGCTGAGATAGGCTTCAGTCTCCATGCGACTCTAGTAGGAGTAAGCGGCTTGGAAAATGAGTGAGAGTCAGTGAGGGAGTGGTCAGAAAGCTTTTTGTATTTGCTGTTTATAGGGGCTGGCTCACACTTCCAAGAATCCAATTCAGTGCATTTGTTTATATACAGAGCACATAGGACAGCTGACAGCTTCGTTACTTTTCTTCATGTGTGTGATGCAGCAAACTCTTAGTGATCTCTTTGCATTCCATCTCTTTTCTTCATTCAGATGTCATGCACTGCCCAGGTATTATCCTCTATTACAGCGTGTAATCGCCATGCCATTGTTTCAACAAAGTTTAGCAACATCACACCATTCATTTCCATCCAGTTTTGGATTCATTTTCAATGACAATTGATGATGAATTGATGATGTGAAAATTGAACCACTCTATAAAATCTTCTCCAGCACATCCCGAAAACTTTCAGTTTGGTTACGTTCAGGACTCTGGGGTGCCAATATATATGTGAAAATGGTTCCTCACGCTCCCTGAACCACTCTTTCATTATTTGAGTCTCCATTTTATATCCGTGCCATCAGGGAAGAGAAAGTCCATTGATGTGATAAGCTGGTATTTCAGTATATTCAGCTCATCAGCTGACTTCATTTAATTGCCACATTAATGTTGCTGAGCCTTGACCTGACCAATTGGAGCAATAGTGTCATGGAGATGTATGTGCTGTAATCAAGACTAAAAGAGGTCCCACAAGGTATTAGAATGCAGCCTTTTTTTTGTGTATGAAAGCTTTGAACACAGTCAAGGCAAGACACCAGTGACTGATTTAGGTCGAGTACAATAAAATAAAGAAAATGGAATAGATTCTTTAAAAGACATTAAACCATGCATACGTTGACAAAATAGCTCCTGTCTGACGTTGCAATGTAACATCTGTGGTCTTGGATGTTGTGAAATTGCTGAAAAGTTTGTGTTAATATTTTTAGCATCAAAAATTTTGACTTGCTCCTCAGTGCAGAGGATTCTGGGAAAAATGACGGGCACTTTAATATACTTTTATTGTCTCAGTAAAATGTACATTTCCCCCCAGATTCATGTACTTTGGCTGATGTTCCATGTCTGTATCTCAATGTGGGTATGAAGTTCTTCTGACTCTTCTTTCTCCAAACATGCTGAGCTGAATTATTGATAAATTACTGAAAATTGTGATACAGATCATTCCTAATTCATTCTCTTTCGTCCACAAAACCTGTGGACAATAAGTGGAATCCTTTATCTTTCTATAGAACCCTACAGCAGAGTGCTTTCCTAACAGATACATGGAACTCTTTAAGGAGACCTTAAACTATCTAAGGAACAGTGTTCTCCTGGAAGCATATGGTAGTACTTAAGTTGTGTGTTGGATGAGGAGATGAAGGAAAGAGTCTAAGAAGAGGGAAACATCACTTATTTGCTGCTAGAATGAGTTAGCACTTTATTCCAAACACTCCGAGCTGTTCTTAATTGGGCTTTAAAAAGAAATTAGCACCCTTTGTTCTTTAGCCCAAGTTGTCCATTACCCAAAGCAAAACAGGATCACCCCACGAAAATCCCCTCATCCCCTATTCATTTTCTTTCAACCATGGACGAAAACATATTAATCAAATGTTGGAAAGTTTTCGATCTATCCATTAAATTGAATTTTTCTCAGAACGAGCCAGAACGTCATGAACATTTTGTCTGCCGTCCGGTACATTCTGTGCTTCTCCCAGCCTCGTAGGGTTAAGCTCATTAAGTCTCAGTGATGGAGGAACAGTGACTTTGTGTGTTCGTAAAGAGTTTTGGCACTCACCGGAGGTTCCTCTGATCCCGCACTTCCCTGGGAAAACATTCCTACTGCCTCTAAGAGAGTGTGACTCTTGCATCGCATAGTAGAAAAAAGCCATGAGCCAAATTAGCATCAAGTTGAAGGAAGTGTTGAAGTACACTACTTGGAGTACACTAACAAAAAATATAAATGTTAAATATGGTCTGAGAGTAACAAAAACTGGAGAACAGAATATACACTGAACAAATTGTGCAAAAAACACACAAATTATTCTTTTCAAAATATTTTCAGACAATATGGAAATATTTCAATATATTTTATTCTTGCCTTAATATTGAACCAAAAGAAACATGACTAACAATTTTCTGTTCACAATTCATGAGTTATCACAGCCTGAACCAATCAGGGGTCAGTGGACAAAGTTTACAGTACCAAGTGTGTCCACCCTCTGAATCACGTAAAGCGGTACATCTCTGATGCACAGAGTTAACAAAATGATCCATAGTGGCCTGTGGAATATTGTCACATTCCTCCTGCAGCACAATTAGGAACTGGGGCGCGTTTTCTGGAACTGGAACACGTTGTCTCACCTGCTAATCCGGAACATCCCAAAGGTGTTCAATTGGTAACATATCAGGTGAATATGCTGGCCAATTGAGACCAACGACATCCTCGTCATCAAGAAACTCAGAGCAGATCTGGGAAACGTGTGGCAGATTTTCTCATGACTTGTGTCATCTGTGGCATTGGGACTAGTGAAAGGGTACACATTTCGGGGTGGCCTTTTATTGGCCCTGCTGCAAAGATTGTCTGTGTATTGGTCATGTTGACTGACCAACTCAGTGTTATGCATTATGCCACTCATGGTTGGATAACTCAGTGATTGTATGATCTCATAGGGATGTGGTATGAGAAGTAGGTAACGAGAATTCAGCAGAAAAAATAATTCAGTTTCACCAATAAACATTATTTATGAGCATATTTCTTTACAGATCAATTTAACTCTGCATTTTTGGTTTGTGTGTTTATTTTTTTCAATTCAATTGAATTCAATTCAGTTTTATTTTTTTGTATTGCCCTTTTTACAATTGACATTGTCACAAAGCAGCTTTACATAGAAAAATTAATTTAGGGAGGAATCTAAAAATTTTCCTACAACCCCCTATTTTTGTTCAGTGTACTCGTGGGTATGCTGGTAAAGGTAAATAATCAATGACACATTGGTGTGATGCATTTTTACTACCAAGTTTCTGCATGTCTTGAAATGTTTTTTCATTAATTTATTAATTCATTATCCATACCGCTTATCTTGTTTTAAGGTTGCGATGAGGCTGGAAGTAATTACTGCCGATTCTGGGCTAAAGGTGGGGTACACTGGGTACGCCGGTCCATTGCAGAGCCAACACAGACACACATTCACACTGAAGTACAATTCACAACAACTAGTTAGCCTAATGTGCATGTCTTTGGAAACCAGAGTACCAAAAAAACCCAGCGCGAACATTCAAACTACACACAGAACCAGCCTTGCTGACTGTCATTGCCCACATTGTCCCAAAGGAGAGCACCCTGCATCACACCCCTTAGGAACTCCAAAAAGGGTGGGTACACTGAACTGTCATTTGGTGCATAAGCGCAAACAAATTTTAGGACCCATCCCCCACCTAGAGGTGGAGGGAGGCTACCCTTTTGTCAACCGGGGAGAACCCCAATATGTTGGCATCGAGAGGGGGCCACAAGGATGCCCACACCGGCTCGCCACCTCTCCCCATGAGCAACTCCAGAATGAAACAAGGTCCAGCCCCTCTCAAGATGGGTGGTTCCAGAGCCCAAACTATATGTCGAGGTGAGCCCGACTATATCTAGTCGGTATCTCTCAACTTTGTGCGCCAGCTCAGGCTCCTTCCCCGGCAGAGAGGTGACATTCCATGTCCCAAGAGCCAGAGTTAGTACCCGCGGGTCTGTCCACTGCACCTGACCCGTATAGCCCCTCCCACAGGTCGTGGGTCCATGGGAGGGCGGACCCATGTCTCCTCTTCGGGCTGGGCCCGGCCGTACTCCATGGGCAGAAGTCTGACCACCAGGCACTCACCTTTGAGCCCCTCCCTCAGGCCTGGCTCCAGAGGGGGACCCCAGTAATCCATGTCTGAGCAAGGGAAACTAAGACCTTGCACTTCTTTCTCTCATATTTATTTTTTTTAGGTTTTTTTTGTATAGCGCTTTTTACAATTGACATGTTTGCAAAGCAGCTTTACATAGTAAAAGTAATTTAAAAAGGAATGTAAACATTTTTCTACAACCCTTACATCCCTACGCATCCCTAATGAGCAATTCCGTGGCAACAACGGCAAAGAAAAACTCCATAAGCTGACAAGAAAAAGAACCAGGCTCAAAAGGGAAACCCATTTGGGTGAAACCAAAAAATACAAACCATATAAAAGAAACTTCATTACAGTTCAACATTTAGTCCGGTTGGTTATACCACAACTGTAAGTCCTAAATAATTGTGGCAAAGGAGAGTTTATAAAGAGTTTAATGTATAAAGAGTTTATATCACTAGTTTTATTGCTGGGTGCAAGCAGAGACTCCAGCGTGACTAACTACGGCAGTAGGAAGGCAGACATGCGGGCACCCTGTGACATTGGCCAATCAGCCACTCCACTGTGAATGGACCTGAGTGAGCATGTAGAGTGAGGGAGTGACAGCATCCCAACATCACAGTTTAGTAGATCTTTCTATGCCTGAGAACCCCCAGGTCTGCTCATTTACCTAATAAAAGACTAATAACAAAATGCTTGACTAAACAAGTTTTTAGTCTAGTCTTGAAGACAGAGAGTGTGTCTGAGTCCTGAACATAAACTGGAAGGTTATTCCATAATTTTGGGGCTTTGTAAGAGAAAGCTCTGCCCCCTGCAGTAGTTCTCAGTATTTGAGGAATCACTAAGCAGTCTGCACCTTTTGATCAAAGGGGACGAGCTGGATCATAAACAACAAGAAGTTTGCTCAGATAATGTGGCACAAGACTATTAAGTGCTTTATAGGTTAAAAATAGCCATTTATATTCAATTCAAAATTTAACTTGGAGCCAGTGCAGTGTAAATAAGATGGGGGTGATATGCTCGTGTCTTCTGGTTCTAGTAAGAACTGTTGCTGCTGCATTCTGGACTAACTGGAGCTTGTTTATGCACCTATTAGAACATTGAGACAGTAACGCATTACAATAAAGTAATAAATGCATGAACAAGTTTTTCCACATACAGTGACATCATATTTCTTATTTTAGCAATATTTCTGAGATGAAAGAAGGCTATTCGAGTAATATTATCAACATGAGCTTCGAATAAAAGATCAGGGCCAATAATCACTCCGAGGTCCTTTACTGCCTCACATGACGAAACTGAAACACCATCCAAACTTAATACATAATCAGAAACCTTATTTCTAGCTGCCTGTGATCCGAGTACAAGTACTTTTGTCTTATCATAATTTAATAAGAGGAAGTTAGTAAGCATCCAGTGTCTATTGTCCTTTATTAAGCTGGTGTCTCTCATCTGGCTTTGCTGAAATATATAACTGTATCATTAGCATAACAATGAAAGATAATACTATGTTCTCGAATAATATTACCCAAAGGGAGCATGTATAGATAAAAGAGCAGTGGGCCTAGGACAGAACCTTGTGGAACCAGTAAGTGCAGGCCACCAGTAAATCATTGACCACCTTAACAAGTGCTGTTTCTGTTCTATGATGAGGCCTAAATCCGGACTGATACATTTCATGAATGTTATTCCTACAAACATAAGAACATAACTGCTGCGCTACAGCTTTCCTAAGATTTTGGAGATAAAAGGAAGGTTTGATATTGGTCTGTAGTTGGACAGTTGATATGGGTCGAGGTCGGGTTTTTTAATCAGAGGTTTGATAACTGCCAATTTAAAGGATTTAAGTACATAACCAGTGCTAAGGGAAGAATTAATTATATTTAATAAAGGGTTGATCAGTTCTGGTAGTACCTGTTTAAAGAAACATGTAGGTACTGGCTCTAGCACACAGGTTGATGATTTAGATGAAGAAATTAATGCGATTAGTTCTATCTCTTGAATGGGGCTAAAACACTCTAGTTGCTGATCTAATGGTGGTGTATTATTATTTACTGTTTTAGTTAATGACATATCTGACTTTAAGTTTAGGGAATCGATTTTTTGCCTGATTTTTTCAATTTCTAACATTAAAAATGTTCATAAAGTCATCACTGCTATAAGTTAATGGTCTGCACATTTAATGTATGGTCTTATTCCGAATTAATTCTGCAACAATATCAAATAAGTATTATGTATTATTTTGCTATCTTCTATTAGATCTGAGAAATATATTGCTTTAGCAGCACTAAGAGCTTTTTTGTACTCAAGGAGACTCTCTTTCCATGCTGGAATATCATTCATTTGGATTGAAGCCATTTTTATTCTAATTTTTGTTTTCTAATTTTGTTCTGTTTTAGTGTGTGTGTGTGTGTGTGTGTGTGTGTGTGTGTGTGTGTGTGTGTGTGTATTATCATTATACCAGGGTGCTCATTTTTTCTTTATGATTGGTCTTCTTTATATGGGTAGCATAGGGGTCTTCTGAACCACACTAGTGTGGACCTTCACCTAGGGCCTGTCTGCCTTGGATGACCCTACCAGGGACAGAATGCCCCCGACAACATAGCTCCCAGGATCATTAGGGCAAGCAAATCCCTCCACCATGATAAGGTGGTGATTCAAGGTTTGTCCATCACGAACACCATGTTCAAACATAAGGGTGTCCATAAGTGCACTTGGCACCAGGACACCCTAGGATGCAGTTTAGTGATCGTCACCAAACTTGTGGCCACATGTTGTGGACACTCAGGTAAAGAGTGAAGCTGAACTGTCAACCGATCACCACCTGGTGATGAGCTGGCTCCGATGGTGGTGGAGGCTGCCCTACAGACCAGGGAGACTCAAGGATGTAGTTAGGGTCTCCAGTCAGAAGGGCCTTCAACTCCCAGCTCCAGCAGAGCTACAACCACATCCCATCCCAATGGAGGCTGGGTTCACAGAGTCCGAATGGGCCAGGTTCCGGGTCTCCATTATTGAGGTGGCCGCCTGTGCCTGTCGTAGTGGCAATCCCCGAACCAGGTGGTGGACACCTGTGGTGAGGTGGGCCGTCAAACTGAAGAAGGATGCCTCTTGGGTCATTTTGGCCTCTGGGACTCCTGAGGCAGTGGACAGGTTCTGACGGATCAAACATGCTGCAGCCTGGGCTGTCGCCAATGCAAAATCTTGGGTGTGGGAGGAGTTCAGTGAGAGCCTGAAAAAAGACTATTGGTTGGCCTTGAAAAGGTTCTGGACCACCATTCAATGCCTTAGGAGGGGGAAGCAGTGCTCCACAAACACTGTTTACAGTGTAAGCGGGGAGCTGCTCACCTCAACTGGGGATGTTGTCGGGAGGTGGAAGGAATACTTAGAGGTCATCCTCAATCCCACCAACATGCCTTCTGTGGAAGAGGAAGAGCCTGGGGGTTCGGGAGGGGGTCTGCCCATCACTGAAGCAGAGGTCTCCTACGAAGCTAAAAGGCTCCTTGGTGGATAGGGTGCATGGTCATTGGGGGCCATACCTATGGATTTGGAAACTGGGGTGGTAGTTTCCCTTTTTAAAAAGTGGAAACGGAGGGTGTGTTCCAACTATCGTGGAATCACAATCCTCAGCCTACCCGTTAAAGTCTATTCAGGAGTACTGAAGAGGAGGATCTGGCCGATGGTTGAACCTCGGCTTCAGGAGGAACAATGTGTTTTTTTCCTGGCCACAGCACTCTTGACCAGCTCTATACACTTTACAGGATCTAAAGGGGGCATGGGAGATTGCCCAACCTGTCCACATGTGCTTTGTGTACATGAAGAAGGCTTTTGACTGAGTCCCTTGGGCTATCTTGTGGGATGTGCTCCGGGAATATGGTATACTGGAACATTGGTATGGACCATTCATTCTCTCTATTGCCGGAGCCAGAGCTTGGTCCGCATTGGTAACAACATGTAGAATTCGTTTCCAGTGGGGGCTGGACTCAGCCAAGGCTGCCCTTTGTCACTGGTTCTGTTCATAATATTTATGGATAGAATTTCTAGGCGCATCCAAGGCGTTGAGGGGTTTTGGTTTGGTGGCCATAGGATCTCGTCTCTGCTTTTTGCAGTCCTTTTGGCTTCATCAAGTCGGGACCTCCAGCTCTCGTTGGAGCGAAGAGTGTGAAGCCGCCAGGATGAGGATCAGCACCTCCAAGTCCAAGGCCATGGATCTTTTTTCAGGACCTTAAAAAAGCAGTCAACTCTGCTCTGAGATGCTGGAATCAAACCTGAAATTGACACTCTCACTGCACCACTGAATCAAGAATTCACAGCAAATAGACATCATTCGTTTTTTTTTAATATACCGTTGAATCATGATGATTCATGACTTTTAAGCTGGTGAGCAAATGCATGCTTGCGGAGTTGAGCCCGTGAGAAATGTATGACTGGTGAAGGGAGAATTTCCTGCAGCGCTGCATACTTTTCACCACCACTCCTAGTTTATTAGCTAAAGTAAATCACGCGAGAATGTTGTTATTCACATCTCATGCAGTGTTTCATGAGATCTCGGGTCTTGATTTTTATTGCAGCAACTTCTTTGGGAAAAGATGATTGTCCGGTGTATCAGTTCCAATTTCTATGGGTTTGGATGCTTTAAATGTATTTAATAAATAAAGTAATAAAATACAATAGTAAAATATAACAGTGTGTGCCTGAGTTCTAGAGACTGATTGGTCAGGAGATGCTTATTTTTCTAGAAAATTCCTTAACAGCAGCTCTGTAAGTAATCCCCCCCACCACCCTTGATCGAACTTGCAATCTCTGGGTTGATAGTCTCGCACCTTGTCGATGCGCCACTCGGGAGCCTCTGATAGTAATTTTTATCTCTATTTTAATTTCAGGTGTATATTAATGTGCTTCTTTTAGTACATTATTATTTCTTACATAAATACAAAATAGGTCACATGGTGATACATGGACCAGATTTGCTTTGAAGCGATCCTCAAGCGATACTATACTGCAATATATCCCCGGCCATACAAATTTCACGTCTTTTTTCAAGATAGCCTCCACAAATAAAAAAAACTGGAAAAAAGTATTGTCACTTCAATCAAAGGCATTTGCTAAAATATTACATAATGCTAAAATTAAAAATTCTGTCTGTTTAGTATTATGGTTTTTAGCATGGAGGAAAGACAAACAGTGTTATTTTGGATGAAAGGTGATTTTATAATTTTACTATAAGTTTTATCTGGGCACTCCGATTTCCTCCCACAGTCTAAGGACGTGTTAATCGGCTCTTCCAAATTGCTCCTAAGAGTGAGAGTAAATGGTTGTGTGCACACGTGTGTGTGTATGTGTGTCTTGGGTCTGTGATGGACTGGCAAGCTGTTCAGGGTACACTCTGCCTTAGCCCAGAGTCGGCTGACATAGGCTCCATGCTCCCTGCGGGACTAGGAAGTAGGATTAAGCATCAAATGAATAAAAACGAATAAATAAAGCAAAAGAATAAAGCACAGAGACTTTTGCACTTGAGAGAGAGAGAGAGAGAGAGAGAGAGAGAGAGAGAGAGAGAGAGAGAAAAGGCTACTGAGGGAATGATAGTTGCTGTAACTTGTTATAACAGGAACAGACTGATAAAAAAAGGTAAAAAGTAAAAAAAGTAGAGCATTTCAGTCTTTAATATACAAAAAATTGTAAACTTTGACAAATCACTGTGGTATATAAGACGACTATAACAATTTGATATGTACTCGTAGTGCTCTGACTCCCAGAACGGCATTCTCATTAAGCTAGATTTTATGGCACCATCTGCCAAAATAAAGTTTCTCAGGTACCACTACATCAAGTTGTAGTACACCTACATCACTACATAGTGTGTGGCCAGATGTAGCCCAGAATTTCTGAGAATTCCAGCTGCCTGCACTACAGTCAAACCGCTTCTTGCCTGTAGGATATAACAGAATCATCTGCATTTCACTACAACTTTCCTACTTCATTGCTAACAGGCACACAAATGCCAGGCCCTGCAAGCTTCCTGACCTCACTGAACTGGATCTTAGCACGTTTCTGAAGTCACTCTGGGCCCCTCATGTCCTCTGTACACCATGTGCACAACAAAAGTGCGACACTTTGAGTCTTTTAGTCTTTCAGGCTTGGTGGCTAGGTTTGAGCAGTCAGGTCTATAAAACCTAATTGACCCAAACAAAATCTTGTAACACCATGGCACTTTGAGACCTCTGAGGAATGGTAATTTTTTCCCACCCTACTTTGTAAGATGAGAGCTCTGCATTTCTGTCTTGCAAAAAGTTCTGTTCCTCTTCTCGCTTTGTTTCTCTCCAATGGAAAAATTCTTCCCCAAGAATATCGTTCTGCTAATGACAAGCAATGCAAAGAGAGAAGAACGAGAGCAAAAAAAAAAAAAAAAAACAGCAACTTGAGGGTAAAAGCCAAACATTTCCCAAAATTTCATGTGACTATTTATACTATTTATAGTGCGTGCGATTTGCTGAGCATGTGCTGACACTTTTTAATAACAATTTTATTACCAAATGCTGGAATGATGAAAGCACGGATAAAAGTGGGTTGGAAGGAGAGGGGTGAGGGTGGGGGGCACTGTCATTTTGATTTAATTAACTGTATTGACCTCTTTCAAGATCCAAGATTCAAGAGTTTTATTTGTCACATGCACAGTTATGCACGTACAACTTGCAGTGAAATGTTAGGTCTTTAGGTCTTTTTTGTATGTTTCAGAAACAGTAATCAGGCCCTTGCAGATGGTCCTCATGGCCTGGTCAATCAATACGTCATGAAGGATAGTATATACCAATTTACAAATGATAATAAAGGAGGTGTGTTATGAGGTTATCCAAATTCAGTTGCCAAAAAGTCCTGTGTATATGCCATGCATGTCAAAAAACTCAAAATCAAAAAGAGTTGAGTGTTTTTGCACGTAATATGGAGCAGAAGGAAATTAACTGCAACACTGACTTTTGAAATCTTGTTGGGCTGAACAGTTTTCAAAGATTGAGACTGTGCTGCAAACCCCGAACACACTTAATGTATAAACCCATGTCTCATGTCTATAAATTCATGTCTAATATTCTTCATCTCTGGGCAATTTTTGGAATCCTTTCATTGGACATCCATGTACAACGGATGTCCAGTGAAAGGATTCCAAAAACTGCCCAGAGATGAACACCATTAGGCAAAAACAGGAGGGACAGGAAAAAAGCATCCTGGTGTAGGACAAGTGAAGCTGAGCTTAAAGAGATAGTCTCTCATGGGGACAAGAATCTGCCCTTGTCCAAGACTGGGTAAGGTGGAGACAGCTAGTTGGATCTCGCAAAACATGGCACTTGATGGCAAAATACTAAATTGAAAATAAATTTATTTCTAACCTTTGATTTATTTATTTCAAAGGTATTGGACGATATTTAGCTGAGTTATGATGATTTTACCTTTAGCTAATGCTTATATGGAAACAGAGAAAAAGTATTCATTTATTCATTATTTTATTTCCCCCATTTTTTCTTCCCTAATGTTTAGTCGTATTGAATTCCCACCCATCAAGTGATGCCCTATCGCATACAACCACTACCAACAGGGAGGGTCGTAAGCCGAGACATGCAATGCTGCCACCCGCCTCTTTACGAACTGCTGCGCATTTGGATGCAGCCTAACACATTCGCCCCTTTTTTACAAATAAGCTCACAGACACCTATGAATTGGCTGGTGATCGCTATGAGTGACAGGGGAGCGTATGCTATCCCTCCCTCCTTTGAGAGCTCGGCCAATTAGCTCTTGTGGACTCCTGGTCGCAGGTGGCTATGACATCAACCTGGATTATAACTTGTGATCTCCAACAGATAGTTACACACCCTGTCGATGCGCCACTCGGGAGCCCGAAAAAGTTTTTTTTTTTTTTTTTTCTTATTAATGTCTTATTTCAACATTCCTTTACAAACTCCACAGCAATGGTGTCAATTGTAAAAGCTATAACCATAACAATAACCATAAGAACACACAAGCAAACCACTGGAGAAGAACCTCCCATCTGCCACGAAAGCCTGTGCAAGGAACTAATAACCATGATGGACACCACTGCGCACATGTAAACCCTCCTACTTGTCACTGACTGTGTTTGGACTGCAAGTTGTGGTCCAAACAAAATGTTCTGGAACAACTTTTTCTGATCAAAAAGTGGAGCAAGTTTCAACCACTGGTGTGAAGTTGTTCTGGAACAAATCTTTTGCACACTCAGTTGTGACGAGAACCCTTGTTCCGGTTGTTCTGGTTCAAGTGTCCATGAGCAGTTTTTGTGTGGAGTTCTGCTTGTTCTAACCTTGTCCTTGTGGGTTTCTTTCAAGTTCTTCAGTTTTCTCCAACATCTAATACTCTTTATGTATGCCTTTTTGGTCCTTCACTGGATTAGTATCCCATTCAGGAACTGTGATAGATGCTTGAACCGCTGCAGTCCTGTCCAGAATATATTTTTACAAATGTACTTTTACCATAAAAACCGCTTCTCGAAGGTCAATGCCATGGAAAATCAACTTGATTAAGAACTTTATGGGTACAAACAATGCAGTAAGATATCTCACCAACGGAAAACCTTGTTAAGGTACTAAACAATAGGGAGCAATAAGAAACAATGTTGGTTTTATGCCCCGTTCTCCAGGTGAGGTCATTTGGAGGCAGATGTGGTGTCTGTATAAAGAGGTTATTATGAGGTTTGGATGTACACAAAATGAAAACGTGTTCTGTTTTTTTATGGTGTCCCATAGCAATACTTAATTATATTTATAGAAAGAAATCGAGAACTGAAACGATTTTTATGTAGTGGGATTTAGGAACAGTTCTGGATCGAAAGCTGTGCAATAATGTGTAAATCTAACCATAAACGCATGTCCAGGTCGCTCTGATGTTCGCACACAACAGCTTTATGAGGTGTGTGGGAAAGCGGATGTGTAAGCTCTGTGATTTACAAATTTTATCATGGAAACTCATCATTCCACTCATTCCATTCTTGAACGAACGGTTAGTTAACTTTTCCACTGCTCCCATAGTGTGTCATCACCACTGAAAATCATCATTTAAAACCTGCACGAGTCCATCCTCACACCTCAATCCTCCTTCCCAAAAGCCACCATCGTGACTAGACATGATGTTGGTGACATGATGTGGTTCAATCACATGGCTTACATTAGTTTAAAGCTGAGTATATATATTTTTCCTGATCCATGCATTTTCTAAATAAAGAACATTTATATATGCCATAGTAAATGCACTTATATAAAAAATAATTAGCTGGGGCTTTGTCCTTTTTGTGGGGAACAATTTTGGTATTTTAATTACCATTTAACCTCTCATTGTGGCATGATTTTTACTTTAATATTACGTTTAAAATAACTTTTATCGTTTTACTTCCTTGATGAACTTTCCTTCAAGCCAGTAAAAATATCTGAGCCATAAGGCCGTGTTAAAGATGCGCCTATAAAACAAATGGCAAGTAACAACAATCCAGCGTGATAGCCAAATCTGGATTCTACTCTTCTATTTATTCTTTTGATGGCAGATGAAGTACGGGTCAATGTCCAGAGCCATGATTTACAGAAGTGATGACAGGGAAGGAGAATGGTGGAAATGATGAGTTACATGTTTTGGAATCAAGTGAGTGGAATATTTGGAAGACAGACATCACAGAAAATGCCGTCCTACACACCTCATTGTTTTATTGCCGGAAAAAGAGCAAGCAAGTTGATACCGAGCAACAGATATGATCAGAATGCTAGTTTTCAGCCCTGTCATCATTACATAGGCTGCAGCAAAATTAGGAAATTTGGTATGTACTTATAGGTAAACATATATAGTCATTGACAAAAGTCTTGTCACACATGTGGACATTCATGTATAAAAGCCTATATCTCACCAAGCAATTAATCGATTTTATTCAACTATGCCTTGCATTAATCCTACAGATTGTTTTGTAAAAATTATATATAATTTTTAAAGATAATAAAAGATGAATATATCTGTTCTAGGCTGGACAAAAGACTTGTTACAATCATGCAACATCAAATTCTGGATCAAAGTAATTAGTAAAAGTAGTAAAAAAAAAAAAAAATGAAAAGTGCTTATTAACTAAATATACATATACAAATATACATTTATAAAATCTTTTTGCAAAAAATGTAGAAACCTTCAAGATCATCTAAAAGCAAATTAAAATAATTTGCAAGCAGTACTAAGAAATTTCAGACCCCCTTGGTACACATAGGTAAGCTCGTTCATGCAAGGAAAACTTCACAAAACAACTGGCTGCACAAAAGTTCCCCTCCTGATGACTCCCTCAAAAGCTCCATTAGGACTCATAGCTAGCGATGTCTGCTTCAGCATCAACTCTACATCATATTTCATGCAATGGTCACCATCCACCATACAGGTCCTGTATAAGACACAGCTAGAACCCCATGACGTGCTTCCCAAGGCCCGAACATGTGGAAACTGTTACTAGCAGACACATGGAGAAAAAAAATTATATTTGGGATGAATTATTAATACAATATCATACTGCTACACCAGCAAGGTTGTTACTGTCCATCAAAAAAATTGCTGGACCCAGAGTTCCCCGAAGAGCAATCATGTATGAAAGTGAAACATCATGATTTAAGGTCACCTCCAGTACATAGGTATCACAAAGCTATATTACATGGGTGGGAACATTTACCAGACGCAAATATCAACAGATTATTGCTTCCCATTATGTTTTAAACCTACAGGTGGCTCCGATTTCTCACCACAGGGTTGATAACAGACTGTTTTCTGACCATTTAATAAACGAGCTTCCCTCTAAAATAGCTTAGTTGTGTATTAAAAATGGATTACTAGTGTCTTGAAAAAAACAAAAAAAAACCAAAAAAAAACCCCAAGTGTCTTGGGTGTCAAGAATTTTTAGTAGCACTTACAAATTTTTATTATTTGTAATTTGAACATATTGAAAGTGTCTGATTCTTTTAATATGGTAATTATTCATTATGACAAGCACCTGGGAGTCTGGTACGATCATGGCCATGTTTGCAGAAGAATAGTATCTTATATTTGCTACAATATCATATATTTAGCTATAAACAAGGCCAACTTATTATTTTTCTGTAATAAATCAAGTCTTGAAAGTGGAATTATGTTTTTGTGACAAAAAACAGTTTTTTTACGTTTTTGTGACAAAAACCTTTGTGCAGGCAAAAATGGAAATGTTTATATTTAAGCAGCTGTAAAGATTAGAAGAAATTTATTTTCAATACTGCTGCTAGCACATATTATTCCGTACCATCAGAGGGTTATTTTAAGTAAGAGTTGATTAAAATCGGTTAATAGGTTGGTGAGATATGGGCTCATGTGCAACAAGACTTTGTCAATGACTGTATAGGACACATGAAAACTTTAAAAAATGAAGTAATGATTGGTCCAACTGCTTAAAAACGTGTAAACATGCGTAAAATGCCCATGGACATAAAAAATGAAAATGTGAGGTTTTGGGTCATTTCAAAGGGCTGTTATGTGGAGAAATATTTGTGGAAGACCCATAAAATATATAGTTTCCTTTTGCATTTTATATTTTATATTTATATTCATATGACCTTTAAAAGCCTTAACTGACGCTTAAATCCTTTAAAAATCCTTTAAAAATTTTAGTTATTGTTCTTTTCTTATTGTTGCTTTGATAGTTTATTCTTACATTTTGGACAGTCGTACTAAGCATTTCATTACATATTGTACTGTGAATAATTTGTATGTGACAAATAAAATTTTAATTGAATTAAATAAAAGTGTACAAACTTGAGTACCTCTGCTCCTGCTCTTTCAAAAGAGACTATAATAATCAAATATTCCCAGAATTAACAGGATTACAGCCAGTGGACACTATTTATACCATGGGGTAGTTTTAATAAATCTTACCCATATGGTTTTTAATCTTTTACATGGCTTTTACATGGTGTGGTATAAGAAGACACTGGATGCACTGTTACATAAAACCGCAGGGTAGTAACAGTAACAGTTAAACTTCATTATTTATAGACAGTGCATGTCTATGTTTCTTATGTCAAATGACCTTATTAATAACTACACTAAAAGTCTTCTGGAAGAGTTGACTGAAATTAAAATCCTGGTTAGTTTTAATACATCATTAATAATTAGGACCCTTCGTTTTTAATGGCTATGCACTATTGTTTGGAAAAAGTTCTCTCTCGCTCATACTCATTTGTTGAACCACTTAATCTTACTAGGGTGGCGGGGAGACTGGAGTCTATCTCAGCCGACACTGGGTGAAGCCGGGGTACACCCTGAACAGCTCACGAAAGCATTGCAGGGCCAACACACCCAACCATTCACACGCACACTCACAGCTAGGGGCAGTTTAGAACAACCAATTAGCCTAATGTGCATGTCTTTGTATTGTGGGAGGAAACCAGAGTACCTGGAAGAAACCCATGGAAGCATGAAGAAAAACTGTAAAGCTCCAAACGGCAATGCCCTTGCCAAGCCTGGACCTTCTTGCTGTGAGGCGAACGTGCTAACCACTATGGCACCGTACCACCCTGATAAAGTTCATGAAAATTTTATTTGAAGCTTCTGACCAGGAATGCATTAAAAATGTATTTATCGCTAGACTGAAGATATTAAAGTGGTTTTAAACATGTGTGTACCCTAGGTAGATGCTTTATAGTATTCACACACCATAAATATCCAACTTAAAATCCTTGTAAGGGCCTTGTAAAGGCAACACGAACCCATTTTAACATATTGGTTTAATTACACTGGTTACACATCCTGACAGAAGAAGATGCAAATAATGTCAGTAGTAAGAAGCAAATGGGGTACAAATGCAGACCTGGTTTTAAAAGCAAGGGTTTAGTGGTTTCTAAAGCAAATTCTACAACAGAAAATGTTTCCTCCTGTGGAGAAACAGCATCGGAAAGCAGAGGACAAGCCACAAGTCCTACTGTTTGGAGTTGATATTGAGTGAAAAACCCCAGGGAATTTTGTTCAACTAATTACTGCACTACTTGCATTTGAGAAGCAACCATCTTTAAAATATATTAGGCAATAAAAATATTGCTATTCAACCCTGATTCCAGCATTTCAGGATATTAAATGCATGGCAGACATAAGACCTCTCATGGTGCTGGAACAGACCTTGCATTCTCATTGTAAAGCTCTATTTAATGTCAATTTGTTTCAATCAGCATTAAGTCACCACATGCACACACCTAAACACATTACATGGACGCCATACAGACTGGTTTACTTGGGAAATGGAAAAAGGAATGAAGAACAGCTGCAATTAATCTCACAGCATCTTGAACACTGACTAATATTAAAGATCAAGCCAAAGACACAAGCTGGCTGAGGCAGCGAGACCTCCTAACAATGGTGAAGGAAAAATTTTTGGATCTATGAGTGAGTCACTGTTAGCTCGTATTCATCTTCATACAGCTTTACCTTAGTTTCGGGTTCGCAATCTCAGTGGGAGAATAATATTTAATGAGCTGCCGGGGTGGGTGACTGTGTGACACATAAACAGATGGGATGTGCGGGCATCACTTCCTGCTGCATTGGTGCATGCAAATGGCATGACGGTAATCTATAAGTCCAAGCAGCCTAGTTGCAGCTGTCTTCTCCGGTTGAGAAACATCATGAGGTGCTATGCTGATCAAGCATTTTCCCAAGCGCATCATATGGCTCATTATTAATGAGCAGCGAATACTTGAATTTTTTTTTTCGGTGATTAGGGAATGGATTTGGTCAGATGGGTAATCTTTTCGTG
Organism: Neosilurus hyrtlii; assembly: GCA_028564935.1. Lineage (NCBI taxonomy): Eukaryota > Metazoa > Chordata > Actinopteri > Siluriformes > Plotosidae > Neosilurus > Neosilurus hyrtlii. The sequence continues at coordinate 3,373,202 of JAOUQZ010000034.1, forward strand.
CATTCATAGTATTTTTGGTTGTGGGTGGAGGGAATAATTAAATTTAGTACATTCACCAGTGTTGCAGACATACAGTATATATAAGCCAGATTTTTAAACCCCATCAGTGACTTGGTGACAAAGAAGGGACTTCCGTGCTAAAGTTAGCGACTGTTCTAGACTCAGTAGGGCTCTCCATCTCGCATCACAGCTGCTTGCTATATGTGTTGAGAGAGCAGCCTCCCTTGAGCTCATATCCCTGACAGTCAAACACCCATTCCCATTGTTCCCAGTGACCAGCTGCTAATCACCTCTTTTTCTTCCCAACAACCAATCACTGATGAGTATTTTCCCCAGCTACCAATCAGTAAAATCACAGTTATTTATGCACATGCAAGAATAGTGTGAGGTGTCAGAAACGTTTCCCTTCGTGTTCCATTCTGATAAAACTCTATGTCAGGACACCAGTAGGGCCGGTGGTGTAGTGGTTGGGGTGCTGGGCTGAGAGATTGTGGGTTCAAATCCCATTTAGACTCCCACTGTGCTAAGACCCCTGGGGAAGTCCACAAAACCAATGTCCACCCAGCAGTAAAAATGGGTACCAGTAAAAAATACTGGGAAGGTAACCTGTGATGGACTAGCATCCCATCCAGGAGAAGCTGAACTCCTAATCGCATCATGCTACAGAAACCGTGGATAAGCTCCAGCCTGATGAGATGCTGGGCCTTATTTCAAACATACACCCTGAACAGCTCGCCAGACCATCGAAGGCCTACACACACATAACCACTCACACCTTGGGGCAATTTGGAGCAGCCAGTTAGCCTACTGTGCATGTCTTTGGACTGTGAGAGGAAACCCATGCAACCCAACTTGAACCGTGGACGATGTAACAGTCAGAGCACAATTGTAACACTGGTTTACACCACAAGGTGGCGTTTCTTTCTCTTGCATTGTGTTACACTGTAGTAATGTACCTTTTTTAATATGTTACACATCCGGTCTACATTTTTACGATTTCCTCATAACGAGTCTGTGCATTAGGTAATTCGCCTGTTCTTTTACTCATGTGCCTATGAACAGTGTCTGTAGCACCGTAAGACCTGGCTGTATGATTGTCAGCCTCTTTTAACTAAATAAAGTACAGTGTATAAATCTCTCCACTTTGTTTGTCACCTATTTCTAATGCTACAGTGCTCTGCTAACGGCTGCTATGGCTAAGCCTCATCCGCCAATGTGCCAACCATAATGCCTTCTATAACTGTACCCGGGACTATTCTTAGTGTTTTTGGGAGAATATCTTTCTTCATGTAAAACAACAAATATGCAAATGAGTCCATGACATCATCTGCAGGGGGCAAGTATGCATTAACTACTTTCTCAGGAAAGAGTACTGGCAGGTCTGTCAGTGACAAGAGTCTTTTTTTTTTTATAAAAGTGGAACATTTTAGTTCCTGCTGTAGATCTGGTGGTTGATTGGGGCTTATTAAACCTTCTTTAGAGGAGTGTAAAGTGAGGAAGTTTGGTAGTAAAGCAACAAAGGTAAGTAGCATGCTTTTGAGTGCTTGGGGCTATTTTCCTCTGGAAAGGCAACAGGAAACTGCCCCCTCTTGTGCATAAACACGCACACACTCAAACACACAATCAAATGAGTGTAACACATACGAGCTCTTTCTCTCTCTCTCTCTCTCTCTCACACACACACACACACACACACACACACACACACACACACACACACACA
>JAOUQZ010000034.1:3375024-3393110 GCA_028564935.1 Neosilurus hyrtlii
ACACACACACACACACACACACACACACACACACACACACACACACACACACACATACACACACACACACACACACCTTCTCTCCCACTGGGAGCTTCAATCAGCAGCCCACAGTGAGTTTCTGTTATCCAACATTCTCCCCACAACCTGGCCTTAATTAGTAAGGTTAATTACGACCCTGCAAATCAGTTAGATCCAAAACAGGCCTTGTAGAGACAAAACTGAGGCAAACGGTCCTCTGGCTCAACCCTAACTACAAATTTTCCCCACCTGCAGAGGGCCATACCAAACCCACAGTCTCTTCCATAACTTATACCAACACTGTGAGTCTCTGGGTTGATGGAGTCTATTTAATTGGTACAATTCCAAAGCATTTATGACCAATCCTATTCAATTCAGTGGCTTAAAAAGAGTTTTGTGTAATTATATAAATTTCAACTTAAAAATGAAAATAAATTGCAGTAATTACACCTTTTTTACCAAAAGGTCTCAAAAATAGCTATTAATGAAATCATTTTCTGTTTTCTTTTGTTCTTTTTTTTTTTTATAACCATCCGTTGTTCCAGAAACTGCTTGAGAATTTCCTGTGAACATCGTGTTTCAGTTTTTATACAGGAAAGCTGAGTAACTGCCGTTTCTCCCACAAAGAGCAGAAAGAAATTAGGTTTTGGTGGGAATCTAAATCTCGCTCTTTAATAATTAACAATATAAACAGATCCAGAGGACGAAGTGAGAAGTCACATCAGCAGTAAAATCTTTCAGGCTGAAACTTTCCTCTCACAATAATTTCACTATCTTCCTCCACTGGGCTTTAAGTGATGTGAAAATTTGTTGTGGAAACATTTTAAAAATTAAAATATATCTCACTCATTCTTGAAAGTTGGGACAAAACATGTCCTACATAAAAAAAATCTAATTTATAATAAAAATACAGAAATTCATCATGAGTGACACTTACAAAGATGTAAAGGAACTGTGTATACCCATGCAATTTATTTATTTATTTTTGGCAGTTAGTTTTATCTTTCTTGAGAAATTTTATAAAAAACTTTGGTCTGGGTTTAAGAGGCCCATGTTATTTTATTTGTCCCCAGCCAGAGGTCACAATGCTAATCAGCACAAAAAAACTTTAAAGTTTAAAAAAAAAAAACTTCAAAATTGTGATTACATACATTTCAAATTAAAAAGAAGTGTTATAAAAATATAAAACAATGCATAAAGTAAAAATCTAACATTTTCTATAAAAATCCCCCTATCAAAGTTTTTGTCAACTCCGTCAGATTATTCCATAAACTTTATTAAATCAGGCAGTAACATGATCAGTTGTGTCCTTGAGGACTTGTTTTCATATCCCTGGCTGTGCTGAATGCAACACTACCACTCATACTCTGGTAAGTTTTAAACTTTTTGATATTTTAGACAAACACTGTCAATATTCCTATGGTCACAGCTGGGTCATGTCAACTGTCTCTCCATTATGAAAAGTTTTTTTAAATCATAGTGGATTGAATTTAAGCATCTTACAGAGGTTATTAACCAGCTAGAAACTAATAAAAAAACAACAACTAGCTTTTTACTACTTTTCTGAAGGGAAAATATTTGCCCTTATGTCAACTCCATGAAACGTCAACTCCGTCACGTTCCAAGTCTGACAGAATTAACAAATCCACCTATAATACCTTAATGTGCTAAAATAATATTAGTTATGAACTTATTAAATGATCAAAATGTTATATTAGGGTTTTATTTACATATAAATGTACAATTATAGCATGAATTACATTATTTATCTATACTGTATTACCTACACTTCTAACCTGCAGAGAATGGGCAGACTTTAGTCTGCTTATTATTGTGTCACTTTCCCTGCATTTATGTATTAAATAAAAAGGCAGTGTGTAAATAAATGTTAAATGTAAAGATGAAATTATTCTAATACATTTTTCATTACTTCAGGTTGTATTGTAGGAAAGCATGGCAGTTAGAGAAGAAATTGTCAGTTGAGGAGCAAAGGAGAAGAAATACCATATAATAGGAAGAGAATAGATAAAAAATAAACAGTGACCCAGAGAAAATTTGTGAAATGCAAGAGGGGGAAAGACAAAGATGGAAGAAGAGGGTTCAAGACAAAAAGGTAATACAAATAGACGAGATGGGAGACAGGGCAAAGAGGAACCAGAGAAAGTATTGGAAACACAGAAAAAGTCCAGACAGAAAAGGTACCATGAATGTGCAGTGCTGGAGGCATACTGATGGGGGGACAGGTGCATCTTTGTCCACCCAAAATTATAAATTGGAACCAGTAAATATACTGGAATTGTAATCTGTGATGGACTAGCATCCCATTCCGGAGTAGTTGAATCCCTAGATGGTACTGGCTGTACTGTGGCAGAGGTTAGAACATCCATCTCTCAGGAAGAAGGGGTTCGATCTGGGTTTGAGTCCCGGGCTCCGTGAGTGCATTTCTGTGTGGAGTTTTCACATTCTCCCCATGCTTATGTGGGCTTCCTCCTTCCATCCAAAGACATGGACATTAATCTTTCCGGTTGATCCCTCGGGTGTGACTGTGAGTGTGAATGCTTGTGTGCAGTGGTCTGGCAAGCTGTTCAGGGTGTACCCCCTCTTCGTTCATACATGGTGTGGATTTGTTGGACGTACACGTGGACATAAAAACACTTGCAGAATGAATGAAAAGGACCGGATGAATGCAGTGAAAGTGTGGTAACTGCGTGGGGCGATCTGATTGGTCGCTGTAAGATCATAGTAAGGCCAAATTGTATGGGAATATGCCCCCCACTGTGTTAACGGAAGTGTTCAGGGTGCAGTCGGGTCCTTATGGTCTCCTGCTTCCATCTGCACATGATGAAGTTGGAGGAGAATAAAAGCGTGTATTACAAAGCAGAACAGAAATGATTAAAAAAAGATGAGTTAAAATATTCTTGCATTTATTCATCTTTAGTGAATATATTTTGATTTTGACATTTTTAAAAAAATTTAAATATATGTAATTTTTAGATTTTTGGAACTGAATCCGACACTGTGTGTATGTCCAGCATATGCTATAACTGTGGGTTATTTATTTTTTCGGGCAAAACAAAACAATACTGAGACACAGAGAGGTCAGAGTACAGAGAAACGCTTTTATGTGATGTCTTCTTAGAAGTGGGCTAGCAGCCGAGGAAGAGCAGGATGTGATGCTTGAGTACAGCAATCATGTGAAATGTGTCTGCGTGCGCATGCACTACACACACACAAACACACACACACACTGTGGATCGGTGACCACTTAGGGACAGCAAAACAATGGTGGAAAATGTGAATCATTGTTTACGTCGTCTTTATTTCATGTGCTATTTTTAGCTGTTGGATTCATTAAATTTAGCTCAGAGGTGAACAGACATTCTTGAGTCGATTCCAAAGTCTGGGAAGAGCAGATGGGTAAACAACAAAACATGCGCTAGAGAAAACAACATGCACGTTGGGAGCAAAATCAATCTCCCAACAGTGCACAGGGTTATCTTCCAGTTCATTGGAGTCAGGTACTTCAAGCTAGTTTACATTTAAGAACATGTAAAGAACAAGGTTATGATGCATTGAAGCCCTTTTGTGAATGGAAATCCATCCATCCATTCACACGCTTCGTCGTACTGGGGTCACGGATAGGCTGAGGCCTATCTCAGTCACCTCTGGGAGAAGGTGGTGCACTCCTTGAACAGCTCACCAGTCTATCGCACACACACAACCATCCACACTCACAACTGGGGCAAAACAATTATCCTAATGGCTTTGGTCTGTGGGAGGAAACCGGAGTACTCAGAGGAAACCTGTGAGGGGGACGTGCTGTGACCTTCTTGCTGTGAGGGTGACATGCTAACCACTACGCCACCATACCAGTGTGAAGAGAAATGATTTTACAAATTTTTGACACCTTGAGAAGGGCCAAAGTCATCAGCATACAGGCTTTCGGGACACATGTCTTAACTTTACCTATCAATATTACTCAAGGGCATACCTAAAAACCATGAGGGTGATGTCACAGTCAGGGGTCACTGAAAGGATGCTTACCCCAGGCTCCACCAGGAAGGAGGGAGACAGCTGTGCATTTAGGACATCTGTTTGGCCAATATAATCCTTTGGAGAACATCCCGAACATATTATTCATGCACCGTCCCTACCTGTAATGCCGCAGATGGACGGAGAGGAACTAAAGGAAAGGTCTCCGACTGCATAAAAAATGGATCTGCATTACATCTCTCGCTAGAATTTTGCATAGCCTTTTGTCATACACACCCACACTCTCCAGTCATTTCCCTTTCACGTGACCTATGGGAAGTCAGACATCCCTGTTGCTTTCCAACCACATCCACCTTCCTGCCACAACGGGGATGCTGGGGCCTCTGTGTTGCAGGACCAGATGAAAGGAGGACAGAAAAGCTGGCTTAGTTCCAGATTCAGCAGTTACCCATTATGCTTCCGTCAGAAGGCTCATTTTGCGAAGATTAAAAAAAAAAAACACCAGTTTTCCTGTTCTGTTAAGAAGCAAGCATTAGTGAGGATGAATGGCTGATTGTGTTCGAGGTGCTAATAATATTTGAATACAATTTTTTAAACAAAATGTCAGGAAAACACAGAACAAGGAGGTGTGTTGTTTTCGGAGGAAATCTGACCTGTTGTTGGGGACCCACCCTAAAGATGGAGACACTGGAGAACCCGAGATGCATAATGACTTCATTCAGGTCTCCTCGTCATCGAACACAACAGGCCATTCTGGTGCACAGCAAAAACCTCAGGGTTAAATTAGTTCTTGTGTCATTCCAGACTTATATGAACAGATCTGGTAGGACGTAATTAGGTGTTCATTTAACACTGGGATTTAATCGTGCTGATAATCTAAGAATGTGAACAGCTTGGTAGAGATTTTGTTACCTGCATCTGAGCAGCACCTTAACAGCATGCTGATTAACGTCATAACTGTAAACGGCAGGATTGTGTTTCAAATGTCAGAGCAATCCGTGTTTCCTGGTTTAAGATAATGACAAGGAAGCTGTGGCAGGTTAACGGGGATCAGGTATGATGTTGAATGTATATTTACATTTTACCTTTATGGCATTTGGACAGTGGTGGCTGAATAGTTAAGGTCAGGGAATCAAGCTCCAGCACCACCAAGTTCAAGCCCCAGCACCACCTCCCAGTACCACCAAATTAAAGCCTCATCATCACCAACTTCATGCCCCCACACCATAAAATTCAAGCCCCAGGACCCAGTATTATCAAGTTCATGCCTCAGTACTACCAAGTTCATGCCTCAGTACCACCAAGTTCATGCCTCAGTACCACCAAGTTCAAGTGCAAGTTCCACCAAATTCAAGCCCCAGCTTGATCCTGGATAGGATTTCAGCGATCTTAACAAGGAGCAGTACCAATGAAGCTAAAAAAAATGCTTACCATCTAGCTCTGAAAGGCGAATAACAGGAAATAATCATAAAGTATACGGTGTTCAATCAAAGCAGATAATCAAAGTGATATCACAGGGATTGGGTGATAGCCCAATTACCACCAAAGTCATTTCTCAGTAGCAAGAGGTTAAGCCCCAGTACCACCAAGTTCAAGCCCAAATGCCATCAGATTCAAGCACCAGCACCATCAGATTCAAGCACCAGCACCATCAGATTCAAGCACCAGCACCATCAGATTCAAGCACCAGCACTATCAAATTCAAGCCCCAGCACCACCAAGTTCCTGCTTCAGTAGCACCAGGTCAAGCCCCAGTTCCACCAAGTTCAAGCACAAATACCATCAAATTCAAGCCCCATCACCATCAAGTTCATGCCTCAGTACCACCAAGTCAAAGCCCTAGTACCACGAATTTCAAGACCCAGTACCACTAAGTTCATGCCCCAGCACCACCAGGTTCAAGCCATAGTACCTTCAAGCTGCCACTGTTGGGGCCTTGACTTAACCCTCAACTGCTCAGTTGTATAAGTGAGACAAAAATGTATATCACTCTGAAAATGTGTTTGCCAAATATATAAATGTAAAATGTAAATGAATGAACATTTATACATCAGGACATTTAAAAAAAATGTTTTTTTCTGTCAGAATACTGTCAGGATATATTTGCAAATTTACAAGCCACTTTTCTGACACATGCTCACACATAGGCTTGCTCATTCTCCTGCGGGAATCCTAATAATCTCTGAATCTTACTATGCTAAATCCCACTTTCAACACTCTGTGGCACAAGACTGATGCTTTCAGCACCCAGCAAACAGCAGGGCTAAAAATACTGATTGCGTTTCCAGCGGGAAAAGGCCAGCTGTGGACACTAAAAACACTACAAAGCCAGTAGATGGGCTTCAATATGAGCTGGTGAAGAGAGAGATGCTTTCAATAAATAGGAAACCATTTAGGAAAGTGTGAACAAGCGAGGCACAAAACAAAAACTGACTCTGGATGGGATTTCAGGGATCTTAACAAGGAGCAGTACCGATGAAGCTAAAAAAAATGCTTACCATCTAGCTCTGGAAGGCGAATAACAGGATTTAATCATGAAGTGTACGGTGTTCAATCAAAGCAGATAATCAAAGTGATATCACAGGGATTAGGAAACTGTAGCTAAATTTATAGTTTAGCTACTTGGAACTCTGCTATTTGTCAACATAGCTAATCAGGCCAATGCTAGGAATCCGATCTTTTTTCTAAGAGTAAATAAATTTTGCGTGTGAGCTGGGAATAAGCACACAAAGGAAGAGACACGGGGAAAACAATACGGCTACATGACCTGGACAGGAAATGGGGTCAAGTTGAGTAGGAAGTTCGGGGGCTTCCTGGGAAAGCTGCGGATGATTAGCACTGATGACTTGGGCACTAATACACACAATCAATCACACACACACACACACACACACACACACACACACACACACACACACACACACACACACACACAGAGAACTCACATACCTACTTGTAGACACCAGGCTATAGGTCAACAAGGCAGTTCCTCCCAGTTAGCCCCTCCAGATAAATATTAGCTTGCTATGTGTAATTTTATAGATGAGACTTTTGAATAATAGAGTGGGTTTAAATTTAAATTAAATTTTCCTCAGCTTCTTTTCCATGTCAAAAGACCTGTAATGAACCCGACCCCACCCAAAAATAAAAAAATAAAATAAAATAAAAAAGCCAATTCTGATTTTCCGATTCTCTTAATACACAATAAACAATTATTGAATCAGGTGGAGGGGTGGATTCCCCCATTTTTTCTCCCCTATTTATTCGTATCCAATTTCCACCTGCTAACTATTGCCTCCCTATTCTACAATCACCAGCAACCAAGGAGGGGAGTTAGCATGCACGTGCCCCCTCCATGACACTCGATGCTGCCACCTGCCTCTTTGCTAACTGCTGTGCATGCATATTTAGAAGCGGCCTAACCACTCAGAAAGAAAGCGCTTATCTGCCCCCTTGTAAGAATGAGATCACAGATGCCCATGATTGGCTGGTGATCGTCATGAGTGATAGGGAGGTGAGTGTACACCATCCCTCCCTCCCAATTTGTTCGGCCAATTAGCTCCCATGGACTCCAGGTCGCAAATGGCTGCAGCATCGGCTTGAATTTGAACTTGCGTTCTCCTGGTTCATAGTCCTACACCTGCCACTTGGGAGCCCAAAATGTAAAACATTGTTAAGAATTCAGGCACTAAGAAATTCTTATTAAAAAATGTTGTATTTAAGTTTATTGTGGCTGCATAAATGGCTGGATAGAAAAAAAAACCCATATAATATCTGCATTTTGTGGAGGAACATCTTGTTAAGTAGCATGTGAAGTTGTATTGCATGTCTGGGAACAAGAAATTATTACCAGACTCAGATACCTACAAGTACGTAAAAAAATGAATAGCATCATAAGCACAAAATTAAAGTCATATGATGAGTTTATTAGTTTATTAAATCGTGAACCAGCAACAATGGCAATTTTCAAATAACGAATAGCACATTTATTATTGCAACAAAAAGATTGGAACATACTGGCTTTTTTTTATTGTTGTTCACATGAGAAATCAAGTATGTGAGGGGAAATTTTTTTGGGGAAAAAACAAATCTGTCTAAGTAGAAAGTAAATAGACACCCAGAAGCCTTACAAACAAAGCCGTAAAGTAATTCTTTGTGCAAACGGCCTGTGCAGAAGAATATCAACAAGCAGTAATAAAACTCGGGTTCAATAAGAGCTTTGCTGTTGGATGCAAACCAGACACTTCCAAAAAAAAAAAAAAAAAAAAAAAACACCAACACTCCTCGGTTCCTTGGTAGAAACATGCAGCTTGTTATTTCAGAGGAACTGGATTCCTGGAGTTCTTCCAGTTCAAACAGCTGGGACACCTGTGGCTAAGTGCCTACAACTTCTCCAGCCCTACCACAGCTCAATTAATAATGAGTTGTATTAAAAAGCCCATGGTACATTTTACAAACACATCTGTCTCGGGAATTATTTTTAAGACTGCAGGGTTTAGTACAGACTGAGCTTCTCAAATGTCCGCCAATGAAAACTCCACGCTGGGATATCAGATCTGTACATACAGTTTTTGTACACATGTCCATGTTAATGATGTATGTCACATCCCTGTCCAGATCTTTTCAGTCAACCAATCCTGATATCTGCTTTCCTCAAACACCTGTCTGTCTTTTTTCCCCCCTACTGGACACGTCTGTTTGTCCGTTGTTACTCTGAACATTCTTGAGCAACCTGCTAACTTTGGCTTGTTTGTCGGAATTTGTTTGAGCAGATGTGACCACATGAGACGTGCGATGGAAAAACTTCGCTGGCGACAATCTTCGCGGTTGAGTGAGACTAAACACAACTGTGTGGCATTTCACCTCCAGTACTGTATCTACCTGCTTAATGCAAACGATAGTGGACAAAGATCAATACAGTCCCGATGAAGGCACTCGGTTTGTAATGTATGAGGCTTACTGACATTTTATGATATTTATAGTTCCAAACACATTGAAGAAATCATTTCAGTCATTCAGGGCCAAGTTTTGATGAACACAGTAAAATTATAATTAAAACCCATTCTGGAAATTTGAACTCGATTTTAGCAGTACTCGGGGAAAAAAACAGAAAAAAAAGAAAAATAAATTGGGAAATTATGTAGACATTAAAGCTTTCAATCAGTCTAGAAATGTATGCCGTGCACGTTTCGTTCTTCCAAATGGAAAGAGATAGATTGATGATCGGACGGGATGTGTGAAAGACGATGCTAGAACATGCTGCTCTCGTTTAATTACCCGACTAAAGACAGCCTCATGCAAATCCATCAACCCGCAGTCATAACATTAGAAACAGCTGCCGTCTCTTTCCTTTCTCTCTCTCTTGCTCTCTCTCTCTCTCTCTCTCTCTCTTTCTCTAAAGAGCTAACATTAGCTCTTTACATGGATCCAATATTAAATTAGGTCACAGCTCTGTTCATAAACAGTACAGTATGGCTACAAAATAAAAAATAAAAAAAAACACTGAGCAAACTGGACTCGATTAGGTTGGCGAGCTGAAGGAAAGTAAAGTAAAATAAAGTTCAGAGAAGCTGAACATACATACAAAGGTCCTTCAAAAAGTTCTCAGCCTCACCCAGAAAAGGTCACAGATTGTTCTTGCATTATTTTCAACTTGGTCCCCTTTAACTTTAATGCACTTCGTACACCGATCTTCAAGCTGCGCTATCACTTCATGGAAGAAGGTGACATCACATCAACAGCATGTATGACTTCATCACCGCTCTGAAAATGGCGACTATGCATGTGGGATTACAGTTTGGGAAACATGATGTAGGTTGGCTGAGTAAGGTGTGTTGGGTGAAAAAAGAAGTGACAGAATTGTTCTGTTTAACACAATTTAATCTAAATGTTTGACTCATGGCGTTGCGGTGATGTAGTGGTTAGCTCGGATGTTTCTGTGTGGAGTTTGCATGTTCCCACCATGCTTGTGTAGGTTTTCATTGGGTACTAAGGTTTCCTCTGACAGTCCAAAGACATGCACATCAGGCTAATTGGCTGTTTCAAATTGACCCTAGGTGTAAGCGTGAGTGTGAATGGTTCTGTGTGGGTGTGCTGATGGTCTGGCGTTCGGTTCAGCTGTTGAGCTTTCGCCCAGTGTCGGCTGAGATAGGCTCCAGCATCTGCGTGACCCTAGTAGGATTAAACAGTTCGAAAAAGAGTGATGAGAGTATTTGAGTCAACAAAGTGGCTGCCTTTTGCAGAGCACTCAATATCGTTCTGGAAGTTCTTCCCAACACTGTTGCAGTAGTTCCTACAAATCCATTGTACTTGCTGGTTGCTTTGCTCTCACCCTTCTGTCCACTTCATCCCAAACCAGCTTGATGGGGTTTAAGTCTGGAGCCTCTGTTTTAATTTTTTTGAATTTGGCAACCAATTTCCTGTAGAGCTAATTAGTTTAGCTCTCTATAAATTAGCGAATTATACATATTAACACTCTGCATCTGTAAAATCTTATTGTTTCAGAAAAAAACTTTAACCTTATGTAATTGCATTTCAGTCACATTCCTGTCTCCACCTTCATAACTACACTGAGCCGAGACACACTGGTGTTTACAAGCCAATAATGTTCTCCATGGAAAATCATGACCCACACACACACACACACACACACACACACACACACACACACACACACACACACACACACACACACAAAACCCATCTCAGGCCCAGAAATCTGCTTTTTCTCCCTCATCTCACTTTTCCACATAAAAACCCCAGCAGCTCTGTATAGGTGCTGCTATAAAAAAAAGTAAAAAAAAAAGTTTTTGAACTTTTCATCCAGACTTCTTTTACATAAAGTGCCAAAAGTTAGTTCTGCGCAAAGAGTACATAACACATAACCAACACATCCAACAACCAGCATATAACACACTACCAACCATTCATATAAATTACAAAATGAAGAACTCTTAGTAAAAGGCAGTACATTTTTGGAAAAGATGAATAAAAGGATCATTTTCAAGAAGGTTCAGCTGCCGACAGAATAAAACTGCCTTCATGTAGTTCCAGGACTTATTTTTGTGGATAAGAAGACTTCATTGCTCTTTTTCATCTCACTTTTAGAACCATTTTCAATTTATAGTGCCCTTTGCCCAGAAGGAAAGAAATATGTTCTTCATTTGGAAAAAGAAATCTTTTAATTATGAATCTCAAACATTAAAAATAAAAATATTATACAGATTATTGGATGCTTGAGAACCTGTGCCCGAACCCCTATTTTTCTTATACTACAGAAATTATAGGTTTTAAAACATTTATTGTTGTGTAACATCCACGAAGCAAATAAGTTCCTGTTATCAGTTATAGTGGCAGTTATAGTATATATATATTCACCTGACCTGCCTGTGTCATGGTTAAAATATGTGAAAATAATCTATAAATATGTCATTTTAATGTACTTTATTTGCTATCTATAAAAAAAATTCCCACCACCTTCTGACCAATCAGATCTGAAAATGCAATTGTTTAAAAATTTTTAATAAAAATGTACTCATCCTGGTAAATAACTCGTCGAGACCTAAGCGTGAGCTGTGAAAATCCACTACACCTGCACCGGCCATAATGTGACTCACCAGATTTGGCAGCTCTTAAGTGCTGAGCCGTTAATGGACCGGTAATACACTCACCTAAAGCAAACACTGGCCGCAGGAACTGGATGAACAGTGACTAAGACTCATCAAGATGTAATTGGGGGGAATTACTGTACATTGCTCTGAGTCATTTCATCACTTAACATTTATCATTATCTCTCTCTTTCAACACATCTCTTATAGTCCAATCACCGCGTTATTACATTTATGAATGTATATCATTCACCAGCTAGCCGAGAAGTCAAGGACTGTGTGTGTGTGTGTGTGTGTGTGTGTGTGTGTTTGCTTATCAGCATTAGTTTATGATTAGCCACTAAAAGTTCACTGGGGACACAGATAAAAGGCATTTTCGCATTCTTTCCAATATCCAGAGCCTATTTTTCCTATTAGTCACTGCGAGCAGGAATGCAAACAATTTTGTTAACAAATAGCAGAATGTGGTGGATGTAGCAGATCCAGTGTTTATATTTGGAAATTGCCGTGTAATTGTTAGGCATGCTTGCATGAATCTTCACTGATGTTTCATACTTGCTCTATCTGTCTGTCTATCTATCTATCGATCTTTCTATATATCTATCCAGCTAGCTAGCTAGGCAAGGGATCAAGGGATCACGGTGATGTAGTGGGTAGCATGTCCACCTCACAGCAAGGTGTTGAGCTCGAGTCCCGGGCTTGGGAATTTCTGTGTGGAGTTTGCATGTTCTTTCTGCGCTTGCGTGGGTTTCCTGAGCATATCGCTGAACCAGCCACAGTTCTCATGGAGATTTTAACAATCTCACTTGCCTCTTTATTGGCACACAGTTATATTTAAAAAATGTAAATTATTATGTAATATACTACTTTCTTTAGGTAATGTCTGTAGGGGGCTGTTTTACACCCAGGGCTAGTGGCTCATCAGGCCGGAGCTTATCTCCGGGTTTCCGTAGTATGATGCGACTAGGAGTTTAACTCATTCTGGATGGGACGTTAGTCCATCGCAGGTTACCTTCTCAGTACTTTTACTGGTACCCATTTATACTGCTCGGAGGACAGAGGTACATTTGTGTTTATGACCTTGCCCAGGAGTCTCATCACGGCGGGAGTCTAACGGGGTACCAAACCCATGACCTCTCAGTCATGAGCCCAGCACCCTAACCACTACACCACCGGCCCCACACTTTCTTTATTGTCATGCAGTTTTTTTCTGTAATATTTGATTTTGTCCTGGAAAGCTAATGTTTTTATATGTAGTTTTGTATACAGCAAGTCAAATATAGTTTATGACTCACTAATGTACCGTCATACAATAAAGACCTCTAACAAATTTATACTAAAAACAGGCTGTCTAAGACTTTTGCACAGGGCTGTATAATATACTTGGAAATAAAATGATTGAATCGTCTTTGAATTATTTGAACTGTCTAAAATTAAAGGAATCAGAGGCAGAGTGTTTTTGGGTTATTTGAGATCCAAACCTAAATAAAGTACAGCCAGGATGTTTGCTGATGTACATTTGATTTTTCAAGGTGAGGCTGTAGAGTTCACTCTGATGACAATACTAATGACACAAATGAGGCAGCCGATTGTGGTCAGGGCACCCCAGACCCTGCCAAACAACCAAGTGTGGAGGTGGAGATGACTTCACCAAGGCATTTCAGTCAACACCAATAAATAGGGTTTTATTTGTCTAACTAGTAAGCGTGAACAGTATGATAGTGATGGTAGTGATACATATGTATTTAATTCAAGTTTTTCTTGGTGACTCGCAGACCCTCTGTGTGTGCTGAAGAATGATGACTGGCAGAATCACGCTTTTATGTTCCATCAAAAGCCTCTATAAACCTAATGACTTGAAATCTGCCAGCTTTCCATGCAGGGAGCTCGTTCTGTCCCCTCTGTACAACCATGCTGGACACGTATGATCAAAGTGCTTCTCAAAGAGGCAATTAGAGACCTACAGCACACACCAAACGTACAAAAGCTCTCAGCTGGTTATCAATTCAAAGACTACGCCAGGCTTGCGTGTCAGAATCCACAACCCAGACATCTGCACCTTTTCCTCTGTGCAATGTCCAGGAGGTCAGGCAGAGGGGTAATCATCCATCTTCATATGGGAACACGCTCCAAGATGAAGCTCTCAAGCACACACAAACACACACACACTCATACACCACACAGAAAACATCTCCAAGAGGGAGACGCAGACAAAGAAGAAGGCAGCAGGTGTGGGCCCTTAAAATGAATCTATTTACGTTTGCGGCAGTGGATCAAAGCTCCCCACATCCATGATCAAGAAGCACACCCCTCCTTATCCCAATATAAAAATAATAGCAATAATAATAATGAAAAAATAAAAACACCTGAGGTTTATGACTGACAATTACGGTGCGTGCCACAGACAGAACACTTTTCTCAAATACGTCTCTCTTTCAAAAAACAGACATGGTTCCAAAAGAAATGCAAGAACAGACAAAATAAGGCAGCACAAACTAAACATGTGTATTTTCTGCTCACACACACACACACACACACACACACACACACACACACACACAGAAGGTACGTTTTAGAAAATCAATACATTTTAGGACAAAACACTGAGCGTGGTTCACCATATATACTTCATTTGTTGGAAACGAAACTCCCGCACCCTTATATTTGTCGGCCTAACTTTAGTTTTGATAACAGCATGAAATCGCCATGGCATTGTTGCCTCAGTTGGTCAGGTTAAAGCTCAGAAAGATTATGTGGCAATAATATGAAGTCAGCTGACCTGAATGTACTGAATGAGCAGTTTATTCCATATAAGGACTGTTTCCTTCCTGATAGCGCAGATATAAAATTGGGGCCTGGATAGTGATTGTGGTTCAGGGAGCACGAGGAATCATTTTCACATATGTATTGCCACCACAGAGTCCTGACCTTAACCCTGTTGAAAGTTTTCAGGATGTCCTGGAGAAGACTTGACAGAGTGGTTCAGTTTTGCCCTCATCAATTCAAGACGTCGGAGAAAAACGAACCCAACTTTGGATGGAAAAAATGTTGTGATTTCTATCCATCAAGTTTCTCAAAACAATGCCATAGACATTACGTGCTGTAATCAAGGCTATCAAACAGTATATCTGAGTGCACAACATTTTAATAGGGGCAATATATAAATCTTCTATTTTTAAAGTGGAAACTTCACAAAATAGGCTTACTTTATTTAGTCTAATGACTTTTTTTATGTTTAGACCAACTTTAATCTCCTTAAAGTGCCACCAAACGGTGTACACAGCTACCCATAGAGATGCACAGCCACAATGCCGTGCAACAGCGCTTGGAAACATCATGCCATGGATCCACAAAGTGAGCACACAGACATCGCAGCACAGAGTGCGGGACAGCCCCAACATCAACCAGAGAAAAAAGACTACATACACACTTACATTTAAGGCATTTGGCAGAGCGACTTATACTAGGCTATACCAATTAGCCTACGGTGCATGTTTTTAGACTTTGGGAGAAATCTGGAGTACCCAGAGGCAAGCATGGGGAGGACATGCAAAGTCCATACAGAAACAACTGGTTTTGACAATGAAACTTTATGTCCTCTGGACCACTCGACAAATGCCAACCATGAAAAAGGAAAAACATCTCCACTGTGACGTTAGTGGCTATGATGGAGACAGCGGACTTTTGCTTTGTACAGAGAGGTAAGCTGTATCCACGGGCAGTTTCCATTACCTTCTCTTGTAGTCAGCACTTGGTCCACATGCTTCCAACCTCTCACGCTCCACCATAATCTGCTCTCATCCACCCACATGCCTCCAGAGTCAATCAATCAAATGCTCAGTGACAAAGCAGGCGAAACCATGGGCCATCTTGACGCATGCAAAAGTTTGGCAAAAACAAAGCGGCGGACGTGCGTTCTGCAAATATCAGAATAGAAAACACGTGAAATGGTTACGGAGGGGCCAGCAACAAATCTCAAGCTTAATGAAAAGCATTTGCCAGTGCTGGGATCTACTCACGTAGACTGTGGACTGGAGGAGCAGAGGTCGCATGAGATGTTAGAAACAAGGTTCTCCCTGTTCCTGTTTCAGTTTAGCTCTATTTATTTATATTTCTTCTTTGAAGGCAAGTAGAAGCACTGACCTCAACTACTGCAGTTATATTGGCTGAAACTCGAGCATCTCCATGCTATAATGGTTTTAAAGTCTGGTTCCTCTTAATTGGTTATGCGGTAAAATATTAATTAATCATAAAAAAGCAACACTGATTTGTCATCTATCAATCTACAAAATTCATAACTAGCATCTTATGAAATATGCAAACAGAAATCAGGAAGCTAATAACAAAAACGAAAAAATATAATGACATTCATTCATTCATTCATTTGCCAAATCATTTTAAGATAAGATATGATTATACTTTATTACTTATGAGGGAATTATTTTAACATCAACAGAGGATCATGACATAAAATACAATGACATACAGAACAACACTTTATAATACATAGATAAAATACTGATGAGAAAATATATAAACTAAGATATAATATAATAAATATACAGTTATATATTAGATATATATAATTTATATATCCTACCAGGGGTGCAGGGGTCTCTAGCTAACCCTGGGCAAAGGTGAGGTACACCCCGAACAGCTCACCAGTCCATAACAGGGCTTTCAGCCTCACACACAACCATTCACCCTCATTCCTACGGGGCAGTTCGGAACAGCTAATTAGTCTAATGAACTGTCTGAAGAAACCAGAGCACCCAGAGAAAACACACACAAAGATGGGGAGAACACCACACACACCTCATTCGGAAACATCCTCGCCTAGCATGGGACTCGAACCGAGTTCTTGCTTGCTGTGAGGCGGGAGTGCTAACCACTACTCCACCGTGTCGTCCCACTTTCTTTGCAAGTTAAACCTGCTTGTTCCTATAGGAGACTACACTCAGGGACAATCATTTCCACTTAACAATGATGAAATGATCTTATTTGTCTTTCATAGAGAGACTTTGCTTTCTCATTACATATGATGGCGCGAAATAATAGCAGCGTGGGCCTTGTTGCCCCCATTTTAATGGCTTTTTCACTAGAGACCCAAATTTTGCATTTAGATTTTAATGAAAATTGGTAAATAAAACTGGATTTCACATATTTGAATCAAATCAAATTGAAAGCTGGTTTTTCTGAATCGGAACATGTCATGGTCTACCAACACTATGAACTATTTTTTTCTTGGTGTCATCACTAATAATTTCTTTAAATGTACACAGTTTTCTATTATTAAAAAAACATTAAAATATAAAAAATATAAAATATAAAATATAAAAAATATCATTAAAAAAACTTTATAAACCCCTTTGCAGTTATCAGTCTAATTTTGGGGAACACCCCACTATCATTTCTCTGGCTAATTCATATCTTTTTAAAGTGAGAAATGAACTGGGAAAGCACTCTTTCAACATCATTTAAGATCACCTGAATCACTTGTATGTTTCCCTCTTATCTCCTTGTCTAATATCCGGGCTAAACAAAGCACTGGCAAAGCAGAACGGACCTGCTTGTGTGCTTTGCTTTTCACCAGATATAGCTGAAGCTCTGATAGATTGATGGAAAATGCGCAGCAACCCACTGTAAGTCCTCTATTCAGTGTCGGTGGTCCGTAGGTCCGGTGCTGGACTTGTCTTACTATAAGTGGAAAATGCAAATTGCTTTGTTGTCAACAGGGCATCCATTTAAGCATCATGACATGAAATTGAGTCGTACATGAGATGACAGCTGTCGAGGTGCTTAGCAAAGAGTGAGTGGAACTGTTTTATTATATCCACATCCAATGGATTGCGAGAAATATGGCATTTTTATGATCTTAATCAAAAGTAAAAATTATTACTGTTAAAAGTATTATGTGTTATGTAAGGTGAAAATAAACTCAGTGAAAAGCATGGTCACCTATCAGTCCCCCGAATCCGGAAGGTGTCACAGTTGGCAGCCTAGCAATAGTAAACACTTGAGATAAGCGATCTGTGTGCACTAGGAAAATTAAGTCATGGGCGATTTTTTTACATTTAGTGAATATCACACTAGAGGCGAGATAAAAAAAGCAACTGACGCGAATGGCAATTCACGGCTGTCGCTTTTCATTCTCAAAATGTTCTCAAATTTGTCTCACGCCATTTGTGGGATCGCATTTTGGTTGACTGGTTCGTGAACTCACTAGCTAATAACGCACGGATAAAAAGTGAATGGTTTGAGAACTTGACTGATTTACTTTTTTTTTTTCGTCAAACATCCGCAAACCAATTGCAAATTACTCACAAATCAATTGAAAAATCACTCAACATATATATTTAAACTGCAAAATATTCACTTGCATGTGGAGTCCTACTTAGGGTCGCGGGGAGGCTGGCGCCCATCTCAGCCGACTCTGGGCAAGGGCGGGGTACACCCTGGACAGCT
>JAOUQZ010000034.1:3405068-3420249 GCA_028564935.1 Neosilurus hyrtlii
GTGTGTGTGTGTGTGTGTGTGTGTATGTGTGTGTGTGTGTGTGTGTGTGTGTGTGTGTGTGTGTGTGTGTGTGTGTGGTGTAAATATCTTATTAATCCAGGATAAAACACACGTGTTTGTCTTAAAATTATTCTGATGTTTAAATAAAGCAATTTGGGACCAAATAAAAGTCCCCTCAAAGCTAAAACGCTAAGATATCCGAATCTTTATGGGTATATTTGGTTACCTACAAGATTACAAGAAAATGTCCCCACACACAAAAAGGGTCTTTGTCGCTTTTTTAAAATTAATGAATTCTTTCAAGTAGTATTTTACCGCTATCTCCCACTCATCCCTCTGCCCTTCACACTGGCCTACACGTCCTTCACGGCCATTTAAAGAAACCTTATTGAAAACATATGCTGGTGTGAATGAATGACTCAGATATCCATACTCCCACGCATGAACACGCGTATACACATACACTCACATACATACACAGCACCAGCTTCTCAGAGTCTTTTAATTGAAGACACTTGTGAACGGATGTGGGCATAGATCCAGGACGTATTCCTGAAATTCTTGCACTGGAGATGGAACCAGATGGACAGAGAACTCAAACCAGCTGGTCAGGGCAACTGAGGGCTAAAAAGAGTCAGGACAGGCCTCAGGTAGAGCTTCTTGACACACTTAGATGATGGGTCAAGGGGTTTGTTTGACCATTGAACAACTATGTTTATTTATGGAGATTTTGCAGGAGACATGACTAAGCCTTGGAAGATTATGAAAAATTTTTCCTAATTAAACAGTGATATCTGGTCAAGAAATTATCAACATGCTGAACTGTTTTCCTTATTCTAATAGAGCTAACACAAGTCCAAGACCACCAGTGATTTATCTCTACAAATATGATGACGGGTCAAATAAAGTCAGGCCAATAATAGCTGCTCTTCCACCACAGGAATCTTAGTAGGAACCATCCTAACTTCATCACAGAGCCAGGAATCTTTAGACATATTTCCATTACGTGAAGTGAGGATGATTCGTATTCCCGACCCCGACCTCTTCATATTTTTCTGACAATCGCAAACTATTGGGCTTGCAGTATTTACCATCATGCCCTTTATCATAGTTGATCCTCTCAGTGCTGACCCAAACTTCCTATCAAGCTGGAATATACAGGAAGTGTATTTCAGTGTGTATTTCACACCACCCTAATGTGCTGTTGAATGGACCCATTTGTTTACTAATCACAAACCAGTGCTTTGTGAAGTCACTCAGATCCTTAAAACGCTTGCTCATTTTTCCAGCTCCCAACACATCAACTTCAAGAACTGTCTGTTCACTCATCACTCATTTGACAAACTGCTTAATCCTACTACGCCTGCAGGGAGACTGGTGCCTATGTCTGCCGAACACCAGGCGAAGGTGAGGTACACCCTGAACAGCTTGCCAGAGCATCACAGGTTCACATTCACACTCACTCCCAGACTCACACCTGGGGCACTTTGAAACAGCCAGTTAATCTTCTTTCGACTGTGGGAGAAAACCAGAGTACCTGGAGGAAACCCACGCAAGCACAGGGAGAACATGCAAACTCCACACAGAAACACCCGAGCCCAGGAATTAAACCCAGGAGCTTCTTGCTGTGAGACGGAAATGCTAACCACTATGCCATCATGTCACACCTGACTGCTCACTTTCTGCACAATGCATCCCTCTCCTTGGCAGGTGCAACTGTAATGGAATAATGACTGTTATTAACTTCATGTAACTGCCATATAGTAATTTCTAAACAACAGGGACTACTGGGGTGTTACTTGTATGCATTGGTAAGCACCTATGAGCCTTGGGCACCAATGACACCCATGCCAGCTCATTGGTTGTCCTTCCTTGGACCACCTTTGGGGTAGGTGCTTACCAGTGCATACCAGGACCATCCCACAAGACCTGATGTTCCAGCCACAATCAAGTCAAGTGGTCACAATATTATGGCTGATCAACGTATACGTTACTAATAAAGGCTTCTCCAAAATTCCTGTGAATCTGACAGTGGTATATGGATATAATGGATGGATGGGTTCAAGCATCAGACATGGATATTTTTTACATTCATGTCATTTGAGGGGGCAGTGGTGGCTCGGTGGTAGGGTGGTGGCATACTGATCCGAAGGTCGGGGGTTCAAGCCCCACTATCACCAAGTCACTACTGTCACTGCTGTCCAACCAGTGCAGCTAACTGGGTTATCCAAGGCCAGCCATGTCTCTCACTGTCTGTGGTGAGAGGCATGTAAGAGAACCCTTGCTGTCAGCGTGTTTCCGCCCTGTGATGGTCTGGAGACCCTAATTAGGATTAAGCTGTTCAGAAAATTAATGAATGAATGTCATTTGAGGGTAAAAATATCTATATTACTGGGCTGTAAATGGCTTGACTTAAGGTTTGTAACTGTCGGCTTATAGAATGTATACTTAACAGTGGTCTCAACCAGAACAACCACGTCCTTATTCAACTTATCTTTTTATGTTGTTGATGTTTTAGTCTACCCAGGTTGGACAGAAGCTGTGTGGTCTGCTAAAAAGAAAAGGGTAAAAATAGAACAGAGAAAACCAGAAGTGGAAACATGTCCGTCTGGCAGGATTTTATAGTAAATTCTTAGAGAGCTGCCAGCGTTCTTTTTAACTTTTCTAACTAGCCATTCTGCATTTTACTGATGTCATTATCCAATTATACCACTATGTGACCTTCCATAGAGATGCACTGACATCTTTAAACTGTCAGGACGGATTTTTCTGCAGTAATGACCACCTATGCCGAGTAAAGCTCTCAGTTGGAGGTAATAGTTAATAGCTCAGATGGCGTAGACAGTGTAGATCTAAGCAGAGTGGCTCACGCAATACAGCTCAGTGCGTTTCAACTATTTTGCTTTGTAATCCAGTTTAGCATTAAATCAAAGATGTTTCTAATAAGCTTGAACTGTCGTGGTAACAGCAAGTGAGGCCCAAATGCAACGACTGGAAACACTCATCGAGAGGCATCACGACAGCCCATGGGCTATATGGATGCTGGCCGAGCCAAGAAGAAAAGAAAGAGTAACAGACACAATAAAAAGCCTGGGAAAATGGAATAGCAGCGACAACTTTTTCCTGAGATGGTGCTATTTTTGGAACTTTTATTCATGTAGTCGTACATTTATTTACCTTGTGTGTTTGGCTTTTGAAACCTGTTTATTTTGCATGAACGGAATTGCAAGCAAATGGTATTTGGTCGAAACAAACTATTAGATCTTCCATAACACCAGCCAAGTTGCAAATAGGAAAAACATTAGTCATTAAGCAGGTGCAAAGATTTATAGCTGTCAGAGTGATAGAAGAATGATGGCTTTCAGTCTAATTTTTCAAAAGGCCTTGACTGGTTCTTGACATGCAAGTATAAACAATATAAATATTTTCACTAGGCCGTTCTCCGGTCTGATTCTCAGCTCGCAATCTGGTCCCTGGTGAAGAAGAAGTACTGGCAGTTGGTGAGTGATTTCATCCTGGACAGACAGTCACATTTATCTTGAGCAAGCGTCTCTGCAGCAGACATTAACCTGTCTTCTGTTCTCAACAGAGTCAATTAGTTGAAGCACCAACATGATGTTATCCTACAAGTGCAACATGTCATACAAATGATAATTGACATTTTTCAGCTATGACCCTTTAATTCTTGACCCTTAACAGTGTTATCAGTGCAGTAGTTGTAAAACACTATTCACTCATTCATTCATTCATTCATTTTCTAAGCCGCTTAATCCTAATTAGGGTCGTGGAGTGACTGGCGCCATCTCAGCCGACTCTGGGTGAGGACGGGGCACACCCTGGAGAGCTCGCCAGGGCATAAACACGCTGACGGCAACCCATTCGAATGACAGACAGTGAGAGGCTGTGGCCTTTGATAACCCAGTTAGCTGCACTGGGGGTTTAGGGGGCAGCAGTGACAACTCGATGATAGTGGGGCATGATCCCCCTACCTTCAGTAAGGATCAGTAAGCCAACATCTTAACCACTGAGCCACTGCTGCCCTCACTGGTAAGACTAAGGTTTACTAATATAAGTTTAACTATGTAGTGTTCAGCACGGTGGCGAAGTTATTACTACATCAACCTCACAGCAAGACGGTCCTGGGTTCAAGTCCCAGGCTCGGAGAAGGCGTTTCTGTGTGGAGTTTGTATGTTCTCCTCATGCTTGTGTGGGTATCCTTTGAGTACACCAGCGTCCTCAAAAGACATGCACATTAGGCTAGTTGGCTGTCCCAGAATTACCCTAAGGAGTGAGTGTGAATGGTTACACCAACAATGGAAGTAATAAAATAAAAAACTAAACCCATGAAATCAACCCCATGGTACCCCATTTCTGCTTGCTCCCCAGATCTTCTCACTAGCCTTCCCAGCTTAAAGGGAAAATGCACAGCATGTATTGTTAATGTGTTCTGAATCGCATGAGCCTACTGAACATCATACCAAGTCTTGTGATCCTGTGAATATTTCACCAGCTCATGCTACAGATTAGCTAAGAAGGAGAAAAAATTGGATTCACCTCGCATCACGACGTTTCCTACCTAAAAATAAACTTTAAACTAGTTAACATCAGTCCATACAAAGATCTTCAGTAACCTACAGAGCACAGTATGCTAATGTTATTCATTAAACCTAGTTAATTATGTTATACTGTAACCCATATCATTCCCATGATTCTTTTCAGTCATTTTTCTGGACTTAAACACCCCAAAACGTATTTATATTGACTTTTCGGTATCATATTATTCATTGTTCATTTTCTGAATCGCTAATTTGGGTCGCCGGGAAACTGACGCCCATCTCAACCGACTCTGGGCGAGGGCACAGTACACCCTGAACAGTTCGCCAGGCCATTGCAGTATCATATTATTTATTCATACAAATTTTCCAAATTTTCTATTCATACAAAAAATCTGAGCTGACTCTGGGCTGAGGCAGGGTTCCACCTGAACAGTCCGCCAGTTCATCACAAACCCAACATACATCCATACACAAACGCAAAACCATACACACTCACACGTGCTGGCAATCTGAAACACCCAATTATCCTAGTGTGCATGTCTTTGGACTGTAGAAGGAAACCAGAGTACCCAGAGGAAACCCACACAAGCAAACTCCACACAGAAACCCCCTGTCGAGCCCAGAACTGGAAGCCAGGACCTTCTTGCTGTGAGGTGGATGTGCTAAGCACTACACCACTGTATCCCATCCAGATCTTTAGCCCATTCAAAGGTCTATGGTAGTAGTTCTGAATGAGGATTATGTGTGTATATAATACTCAGTAGGTCTGTGTAACTCAACACCGAATAACCGCTATAAGAATACACAAATGTTGAAGTAATTGTGTATATGTTGCTTCTGTTTTGATCTCCTTCGTGTGGTGCAGAATGTTACTAGCAATATATTATTTCATTGTTTATGCAGACCCGACAGCAGATCCTGCTCTGAACATTTGGTCTGTGCCCACAACCAGAGCCTGGGAAAAAAAGAATAATTCAGGAGATGCTACAGGTCTTGCACATGAACAGTTAATTGTTCAGTGTGAATTACAGTGCAACAGATCCTGATGTTCTGGGCTTAGGAGTGTAGGAGTGTTTGTCCAAGAAATACTTCTTGCCATTTTAACATTTGCCTGCATAAAAAATGGACTTTATGGAGGTATTATGGAAATAAATTCTATTTAATTCAATTCAATTCAATTTTATTTGTATAGTGCTTTGACAATTGACATTGTCACAAAGCAGCTTTACATAGAAAAAATAAATTAGGGAGGAATCTAAAAATCTTTCTACAACCC
This sequence comes from Neosilurus hyrtlii, assembly GCA_028564935.1. Lineage (NCBI taxonomy): Eukaryota > Metazoa > Chordata > Actinopteri > Siluriformes > Plotosidae > Neosilurus > Neosilurus hyrtlii. The sequence continues at coordinate 3,410,901 of JAOUQZ010000034.1, forward strand.
CTACACATCCCTAATTAGCAAGCCCACGGTGAAAGTGGCACTCTCATTTGGGTGAACCATAAAATACGAACCATATAAGAAGAATTTCATTACAGTCCAACATGTAGTCCGGTTGGTTAAACCACAACTGTAAGTTAAACTGTAAAGAAAAATCGAATTAACGACAATGCTATTGTTAGGCTTAGTGGGAAAATGCGCTGGGTTGCTGATTACAAGGTCAGGTGTTCAAACCACAGTACCGCCAAACCACCACAGGTGTGTTTCTGTGTGGCATATGCATGTTCTCCCTGTGCTTGCGTGGGATTCCTCCAGGTGCTCCGGTTTCCTCCCCCAGTCCAAAGACATGCACGTTAGTCGAAATGGCTTTTCCAAACTGTCCCTAGGTGTGAATGGTTGTGTGGATGTTGCCCTGCGATGGTCTGGCGAGTTGTTTAAGCTGTACCCCGCCTTCACCCAATAGGCACATACTGTAGCACTCTTGCAGTTTCTGTAACTTGATGGAACTTTTTATGTGGTGGGGTTGTAAGCACCACAGCCAACCCCCAGGGACCAGGTGCTCTCATTTCATCTGGACTCTTGCCTGAAACCTGCCCAGCTTTGTTGGACCTGCCAGCCACCTATAAGACTCCCTCTGGTATAGCTTTCAGGGTCTCACACAAGCTCCATCACACAAGCTCCATCACCATGACAAGGTAGACAGCACAAGGTGGGGATCCATTTAACGCTAACAGCTAAATGTTGTCAGGTTTTCATGTGGAGCCTTTAATAGAATTGTAATGAAATTTACGCAGGTTTGCGTGCATGCATCACACAAAGAGTGAGAGAAAGGCTAAAGCCTTTGATGTTACCACTGAACCAGAAGAAACCAACACCAAATGAAACCAAGCTGTGGTCCTTTCCTAATAATTAAAAAATTATGAATAAATAAAGGAAGAAGAAATGCCCCAAAATGTTTTGGTTGTTGTTTTTGCAGTGATTATTGTCTCGAACGTGATTACTTAAATTATCCACGAATTGTGGGGGTTTTGAGAATTCTCTTGTGGTCAAGAAATTGTATTTCTCTCAAAGCATCCTCACTGACTCAGCTTTAATACTTTTAGGATCTCATATCTGCTCCCATCTCAGCTAGTGCCGCTGTCATGCTGCGCAAAGTAGCTGCGTGATGCCTTCCAGACATCTCAGTGCACCGTATGAGTCATATGTGACGCACATTTTAACACTCGGCCCTGAGCCTGAAATGCACCTCTGGTTTTCAACACCCATCTCTGGAATTAGAGCTAAAAATACCTGCCAAAAAAGAACATCTGCTCCATAAAGCTCTTGCGTGGTCCGCAGAATTTAATAGTAATGGTCTGCAAGGGCACAGAGCGTGGGCCACTAAATCTGTCCTAATGATTCAGTCTGGGGTTTTTTTCTTTCTTTTTTCTTTTTAATGCCTCATTCTAAAAATATGTATTTAAGTGTGACTGGAAGAGTCCTGGGAAATATCTGAAAGCTAAATTTGCCATAACTGTGTGTAATGTTATTACTTGTGTTATAACTGCATATTCACATTAATCAGTGTTTCCCAGCTCCAATTATGGGATATTTTGGCTTAATAACATTATAATGTTTACTGTACAATATACGGCATTTGTAAATATTAAATCCACAATATACACCCACTGACCACTATTTTAGCCAATAATGTGGCAATAATGCACAAATGATACAAATTATTGTTCACATCAAACATCAGAATGGGGGAGAAGTGAGATCTTAGGGGGGACCACACTAGAGGTTCTATAGAAAAGCGACTGACATGAATGGCAATTATTCTAGCATTGCATTTTGGTCACATATTTGAAATTTCCACAGTTGTTGCAAAACGAGGCTCTGGTGTATAGTAGTCTTCTCAAACAGTCCGCACGTATTGTGAGAAGTTCACAAAGTTGTCATTTTGCTCGCAAATTATTCGCTAATTTTTGTTTGCAAGTAAAAGAGACAAGTTGGAGACTTCCACATGGAAAGTTTCAGAATTGCTGCCATCCACCATATTCCATGTATTTTGCCATCATTCGTATTTTATTCGCATTTTGTTTGTGCTAATAATGTGAAAATAAAAGCGAATGGTTAAAAGAATGAAACATGACTGATTTACGAGCAATTTCTTTTTTTCAAATTACTTAAAAATCAGTTGCAAACTGTCACGCGACTTGCACGCGATATAGGTTTTTAAGCTGCAAAATATTCGCTTGCGTATCGAGTCGCAAAACATTTTGACCCGAATTTCAAAATTTGCAGAAAAATCACCTAAAAAAATCAATTCAGTCAAGATTCAAATCAGTCACTTTTCTAACTCATCTCTAGTGTGATCACCCCCATATCGACGTTGACCGTGACACAGAGTGAGCGAGAATTCAATGTGAAATACCCTGCTGATAAAAGAGAACAAAGGAATATGGAATATGGACATGGTACAAGTTTCCAGGCATGATTTACCATCACACTTTACAGTTGTGAGCAGAAAAGCATCACAGCATGCACACAACATCGAAGCCTGCGGTGGATGGACAGCAACAGCTGAAGCCCACACTGGGTTCCAGTCCTGTCAGCAAGATTTTAGAAAATACTGATTTGCTGATTTTTCTGCACAAGAGTCTAAACACAAAATGGTGCGAGACATACATCTAGTGATCAGTGTTATGCCCCACGCGTGGGCCACTCATTCATTCATTGGCCGAACTGATTTATGGTCAAAATGAAGTCAATTACTACACACAAATGTGGCTGACTTGCCCCTATGCAGAGACCCATAGCAAGCAGAAATGACTTACTGATGACAGCGGTCAGCTTAGAATATGTGAATTGACTGGGGCCGACAGGAAAGATGCAATTCATCACTCTTTACAAATGTGCTGAACAAAAAAGAAAACAATGGCATGTTTACATTAATATGAATTAGCAGATGTTCATACCCAGAGCAGCTTAGACTTTAATCTCATTTATACAACTAAGAGATTGAGGGTTTCTGAGATTAAGGAGACTCAGGAGATTGAGGAGACCCGGCCTTGACCACAGTGGCAGGTTGGTGGTACGGGGGTTCAAACCCCCAACCTTCTGATCACTAACCACGTAAGTAAGACGTAAATACCTGGAATGACTACAGGGTAGACCATAGTAGACTGTTTTGAGTCTTCCAGGGGTCAACAGGCATTATGCTGTAGGCCTTTCAGGTATTTCCGTTCGACCTGGAGGGTTGCTTTGACTCTGGGAGGACGTGGAAACTGTAAATAAATTTGGGAAGCATACATCACTTACCAGATGTTACTGTAGATTTCCCTGGTGATGGAAATATACGACTGTCACATGTGCATTACAAGTGTACATTTCTTCCAGCCATATTTCTGTGTGAGACCGCCTCTAAATTCACCTGAATGGTCATGGAGTGGCCACGGTAATCCCAGTTGCGGTTCTCATGTATCAATTGGCTATGTTAGAGCTAGGCTTTAACCCCTGAAGTACCACTGCCCATATGTCACATCAAACCTTGAGCTGGATGGGCTACATCAGAGGAAGGTTCTAGAACACAGGTGTCAAACTCAAAGCCTGTGGGCCAAATCTGGCACGCCGACTCATTTTATGTGGCCCTCAAGAGCTTTTAAACGAATATGACTATCGTACGTTCTTCACATCCACCATTACCGTAAAACCTAATTCATCATCCTTCCACTAGGTGGCAGCAACCTATTTCAAATAAACAGCTAGTAATTCAGTGATTATTTAGCCCTCGGTCATCTTTAGATTTAGTAACGTGGCCCTCGGTGAAAATGAGTTTGACACTAATGATCTAGAGGAGTACAGAGTCACTGAAACTGTACAAGTTGTTGAAGATTGCAAAAAGATGTTAACTGCTCTGGTATGTGTTTTTAAGAGATGAATAATAAAAATTTCATGCATACTGATAAAGCTATTCCCTCCATCCATCTCTCTCTCTCTCTTTCTCTCTCTCTCTCTCGGTTCCAACCACAATCACACGCTTTAGTGCCAAATAATCCGCCTGAACCGTATGATTAAATCTATATCTATTTTATGATGTGATATAAGATATTCGCCTCAGTTTACATCCCAGACCTTCCAGGTCTCCATCTTAAAAGTCAAGAGAGCAAGAGATTTAATGTTCCTGGCATCCTACTTGTGCTACATTCCTGCCAACAAAGGTGTTGAACACATTATAACACATAAATTTTGCCCCCGGTTTTCCTGTGCAGCTTGGCAGGCAATAACAAGGAAGGATGGATTTTAAAAAAAAAAAAAAAAAAAAAAAGCATTTTCTCTTTCCCAGAAGTTGTAACTCGGAGCCGGAAAACTCTCACGACTCCATTACTGCTACAGTTATTGGTGTACATCTTCTGTCTTCTCTCTTTGCCAACCGTGCACTCCATACTTCACGTCGCTTACCTGTGGCCTAGTAATACACACTCCTGACAGACCCTCTAGTGGACACTGGTGTAATTACAGATCATGTCTTTCTTCAATTTCTTTCTGCCTGAATGAAGGAAATCAGTCCCACTGGCTCGGAGACACTCAGTACGATTCATTTTTCTCCACCTGAGGATCAGACTTTGTTTCATCAAAACACCTCATGAATCTTTCTCTAATTACATCATTCAAAGTATCATGAGTCATTTATGAGTCACATGATAAAAAGATTCAATTCAGGGTGACGGGTGTGTCTTCCCAGAGCTTTTCCGAGATCTGTTCTGTTTTTGTTGTTGTTGTTGTTTTGCCCCCCCCATAAAATACAAATGCTGCACAAGATATAAGAGCACTAATACCACTTTCATAGATTGATAAAAATCTAAAATAAAATAAAAATAAAATAAAAATGCTCCTCCTTTGTTTGGGTTCTAACCCCTTGAAATGGCCTAATGAACAACAAACGAGATGCAAAGTGAGAAGCAAGCTGGGAATCAGTTAAAATGCTCTCATGCAAAGCAATGCAAAGCTCCCACTCACTCTTGGTGGCCATGATGCCCTGCCATTGAACTCAGCTCCCACACACAGTACAGTGTGTACAGTATGTCCTAGCACAAAACCCTACACACACACACACACACACAACATGCATTTTGGACTAATTGGGTCCTTTATGTTGTTCAGTTGTTAAAAAAAAACTCAAAGTATTTTACAGTAATACAAAAGTCATTATTGTAGAACATACATATTATATTAGCAGCATACTCGATGATTATGAGAGTACCGCAGTGGTCCAGTGGTTATCTCTCTGTGATTTCTGTGTGCAGATTGCATGTTCGCCCTGTGCCTTCACGTGTTACCTATAGGTTTCTTTAGCAGTCCAAAGTCGTGCAGATTAGGCCCCCGCACTACTCACTATTATTAAAATCAGTAATATTTTAATACTGCATGTGAGTGCGAATGCTTGTGTTAGCTTTGGGATAGATTCCCCACCTATTCAGGATGTACCCTGCCTCTCACCCAAAGTCAGCTGGGATTGATGCCAGCTCTCACATGACCCTGACAGACAAGCTGTATAAATACTTTATAATGTATGAACAAAAGAATCACAAGGATTTAGGATTCATCTTTCATTGTAGCATCAGTCATCTTTTTCTGATACAGTTCTGGTCCTGGATATCCCCCTGCCCTGTGCATTTCAGTGCTTTTACTGCACTGTCAATTAGCTACGCTGTTAATTAGGTAATTAGTTAATCAGGTGCGCTGGGATGCTGGAGGGGTCCTGAACTCTGTTTGTGAGTTACTCAGTATGTTCTCCTTGTGTTTAGGTGGGTTTCCTCCTGGTGTCCTATTCAGGGTCTATCAGTACTCATATTCATTCAGTATTTCTATCCAATATGACCCTGATGAGTGAACAGTGTTTAATAAATTAGATCACTAAATTTCATTGTTTTGATATGCAAATAGCTTTAGTGTTTACGCCTACGTTTATAGCATTTGGAAGACGCCCTAATCCAGGCAGAGTAACCTGATTTTTAACTTTTATTATTATTATTTTTTTATTATTCAATGGTAGAGAAGTGAAGAAGAGAGTGCAGGCAGGAAATACCATAATATATAAAATAAGCCAGATTGAGGTATATTGGTGGAAGAATGTTGAGGATAGAACTGACTGGTAGGAAGAGAAGGACAAAAGAAAAGATTTATGGACATGGTGAGGGAGGACATGCAGGTGATTGGTGTGACAGAGATGGATGCAGAAGAGAGAGCATTATGGGGAAGGAAGATCCGCTGTTGCGACTCCTAATGGGACGGGAAAAGAAAAAGAAGAATCAAACAACTGAGCAGTTGAAGGTTAAGGGCAGCTTAGTGGTACTGGGGCTGTATATCCTACCCGTTTTAATAGCTGACTTGTTTCCATGGTGCAGTGTCACATTTTACAACAAAAAAAACTGCAGAACTTTTTCTAAGCCGCATAATCCTAATTAGGCTGGTGCCCATCTCAGCCGACTCAGGTCGAAGACGGGGTACAACAGCTCGCCAGACTATTGAAGGGCCAACACTCATACAACCATTCACACTCACTCTCACACCTTGGGGCAATTTGGAACCGCCGATCAGCCAACTGTACATGTTTGTAGACTGTGGGAGGAAACTGGAGTACCCAGAGGAAACCCACGCAAGCACCGGGAGAACATGCAAACTCCACACAGAAACTCCCCGAGCCTCGGAATTGAACCCGGGACCTTCTTGCTGTGAGGCGAACATGCTAAACACTGTGCCACCGTGCCGCCCTGAAGAAATCCTTCTCTGTGGACATTTTTTTTTTTCAATGATTTCCTACAAATACTGGATGAAACACAGTATAAAACCACTAAACTTCATATCTGAGATGTTTAAGGGCCTGCAAGAGTATATAGCAATTCACTGATATTTACTATCTTCACTGACACCTAGGAGTAATTTACAGTCTCTAGAGTCATGTCATGTAAGTCATACTGAGATAATTAAAGAGATTTTGTAATGAGCATGCCCACCTCACACAACAAGGTCCTGGGTTCGAGTCCTGGCCTTAGGCGTTTGTGTGGTTTCTGTGTTCCACTGCTGCTTGCGTGGGTTTTCTCCGGGTACTCCAGTTTTCTCCCACAGCCCAGACATGCACATTAGGGTAATTCCTTAGGCTGTTCCAAATTGCTCCTTGGTATGAGAGTGGGTGTAAGTGGTTGTGTAATGTTTAGCATGGAATGATCTGGCAAGGGTGTACCTCGCCTTCCCCCAGTGTATACTGAGATAGGATCCAGCCTCCCCGCAACACCAGTAGGATAAAGTGGTTTGGAAAATGCGATGAAATGAGAATCGCAAAACACTTAATTTGGCTATTATTATTATTATTAATATTATTATTATTATTATTGTCATCATCACCATCACTGGACCTGTGAGTTCCAAGATAAACAAGTAGGGGAGATCCACATTATATCATTACACTGCATAGTAAGGTTTGGCAGCACAGGCTACTCTTGGCTAGAAAATAAATGGGCTCCACTAAATCATCTATAGCTGTCCTTTTGTTTTGATCTCAGCCTGGAAAGTTATATTTTATTTTTGACAAAGCTGAACCATAAAGATTCCTTTGTTTTTGGCTCTGTTTTGGGGTTTGACTGACCTGGATCAGGCAAAAAAATCTCAATAAAAAAAAAAACTAATTCCTCAACAACCACATTTGCGATGCCATCTGGCCAAAGCAAATAGAGCAAGGAGTTATTTCACATATCAGCACACTCACATATCAGATATCAATGCAAGTATAAGCTTGGGAGCTGCCGTTAAGCTTCATAGTAGTAGAAGAAGAATTTGAGATTTAGAGTTTCCGTTTTTTTCTTTTTCCCCCAATCCATCATTTGACAGCTACCAGTCGGGAAGGGAGAAGGCGAAGATGTGCGTCCATGAAGAAACATCAGTCAAGTCAACTGTGAAAACGCTAACCACCCTCTTCAACATGCATGAGCCCAGAGACACCAGTGATTGACTGGTGTAGCTGTGATTGACAAGAGAGAAAGAATATGCTATCCGATATTATGTTTTGGATAAGTGTAACATCAGCAGGATTTAGACTCACATTCTCCCAATGCAAGGTGCCACTCAGTTCTCTTTGGCATGGTCTCTTCTAGGAAAACCCTCCCTCTATTCATAAAGGACAGTGAATCCTTGGTAACAATTATTAAAATGGCATAAATCATATTCTTTGGGAGATTTTTCAATGTTTTTGGAAAACAGCAAAGACAAAATGAAGGAATATATTTTAATTTCTATTTTTTTAATATATAGTGGTTAAGGTCCTGGGCTTGTGATTGAGAGGTTGTGGGTTCAAATCCCTGCTAGACTCTCACTGTGCTCAACCACAAGTGTGCGTCTGTCCACCCAGCAGTATAAATGGGTACCAGTAAAAAAAATTCTGGGAAGGTAACCTGCAAAGGACTAGCGTCCCATCCAGGAGGTGTTGAAGTCTTAGCTCCCTCTCGCTATAAGTATCAAGGGGTGCTGGCACCGGCCTGATGAGCCAGTAGGCTTGGGTGTAAGATCCAAAACACCTCTCCTTACCTTTACCATTTAAATACATATAAAATCAATGATTTTGAAGCTGTTCTGATGACGTGTGGTGCTCCATCACCTCACCCCGACACTGTTTTTTTATTCCATGTGTACTCACAAGCAGCCCTATTTTAAGCACCCAGCTACCACTATATGTACGATAGGTACAATCCTTCAGATTTAGAAAGCTATAAAGCTTTAATTTCCTGCACAGATCATCACAGGTGCAGAAACAAAAGTGCTATTCACTTAGACTGAGCTAAAAAGTGAAATAAACGAGCACCACTGACAGAACGTGGCACTCTGCCTACATTTTTGTGCCAGAGTAAGTAAACGCTCAGCAAACCAATCATCATTAACTGGAAGCAGCCAATCAACCATCATAATCCGACAACTGCAACTTGTTACCTGCTGTTTTGGATCCATACCAGGTATCAGAAGTAATCTTTTACATTTATTCATGTGAGCCTGCCAATATCTTCCCACTGGAGGCATGAAATTCTTCATAAGCCGAATACTGAAACTAATCATCACTTAATTTCTTGTAAAATTTGTTCTGATTCTGCAGTTGGAATCCTTTTTCCTTTATATTGATGCAGCTCCAATTTCATTTCATTTCATTTTCTGAACTGCTTTATCCTTTGTTAGGGTCGTGGGGAGGCTGGAGCCCATCCCAGCTGACTCTGGGCAAAGGCAGAGTACAGCCTGAAAAGCTTGCCAGACATCACAGGCCAACACACACACACACACACACACACACACACACACACACACACACACACACACACACACACACACA
>JAOUQZ010000034.1:3441775-3454344 GCA_028564935.1 Neosilurus hyrtlii
ACACACACACACACACACACACACACACACACACACACACACACACACACACACACACACACACACACAAAACCCTTGGGGGTGTCTTGGGGTATTGTGCACCTACATGTCTGATCTTTGGATTTCTGCAGTACATTTGTGGATGAATTTGTATTCTGTTTCGTTTAAGTCTATTCTGCCTACTGCTTAGATAATTGCATATTGTTTTTAAAGAATCAGTTGCAAAGGATTTTAACAAGAATGTAATTGTTTGAAAATTGTATTGGTGTGTCGGGCTTTTTGAGGCCCTGGTGGTGGATCGCAGCTTTTTAATTATTTTTATTGTGCCATAATTGATGGTGGGGGGAAAATATACTATTATTGTTATAAGAAATAGTCCCAATTCTCAAACAGTCTTAATTACTGAAAATATCCCTAATAGCTAATCAACCAGCTCTGTTATCATAACTTGTGATTGCGAAAAAATGATAGTACTTTAAAGCATGGGGAAAGAATTTCATCGTTACAATTGAGCCCATATCCAAATATGTAAAGTTTACCATTACTCGTAAGTAAAAATGACTAAATTAAACATAGGGTTGATATTATTATTATGATGAATATTATTTGGATCTTTTCTTCTTTTTTTTGTTTGTTTGTTCACTAATTCATTAAGAACTGGAGTCACTTCCTCTTCAATCCAGGGCACTAAGGACAGGAAAAAAAAAAAAAAAAAAAGCTAGGCTTAATCAGCCATTAAACTGAATGGTACTTTCTCAAAACTTGAAATCACTTAACTCTCTTATATTGTTATTATATACACATGACATATTTTTATTTTGATATCCTGTCACACTTCATTTCTTCTGCCCTTTTGTTTGTTATGCAGTTGATTATTATTATTATTTTGCCTAGTAACTATTTAAAAAAAAAAGAAGAAGAAGAAGCAGGTAAATTTGTTTCGCAAGGCATTCAGTGGATTTGTTGTTCTGATGTCCCTAATGTTACGCATGATAGAACTTTGTGATTGATTTGCACTTTATTATACACCCATGCACATATATCTACACTTGAGTATATGTGACGGGTTTCTCTGTGCTTACAGGTTAAAGGAAGATTCCAATGCATCAACTATGTGTCTTTTACTGTGTAGAAATAAACTATGATCATATCAGGCACATGGTGTCATTTTTATTTTATTAAGGGAAATAAAAATACCCAGAGATTTCATTAAGATTAAGGGTAGGCGGAGGAACATGTGTAGCAGGGGGTGGAAAGGAGAAGTGCCTCAGGTGATCTATTAAGGAGGGGGGAATGGGGGCCGTCCAGAGGCAAAGCCTCGGTGGGGGTGCAAGGGGGTGCTCCTTCAAGCTGAAGCATATATCATGCCATAAAATGCATTTCTAGGCATCTAAGCGAACCTTAAGTCTCGTTTGTCATTACATAATAATATGCATTGCACTTCTTTTATTGCAGCACATATGTCAATTTTATTTAAATTAGGAACACATCGAAATTTATTCTGAAAACACATTGTGTTAAGACTATATATAAGAAACCACACAATATATTAAAACTCTATAAACATTATTTATGCCTCCCTCATCAGGTACGTGGTTTACAGTTAAGTGTACATTATGCATCAAGCAAAATTGTAAAGAAAATCTCAATAATTATGCATGGTGCCATTAGGTAGTGAAATATGCAGCAAGTGTTGGCTGGCATGGAGATCTTTAGCGCTTTGCCAAGCTGACAATTTCCATCTGTTAGACCTTATCCATTTCCCACCTAGCATTGTGAGGCATAATAAAAAAAATGTTTCTCCTTATGGGTTCAAAAAAATTTGGGTAATTAGGAATTTTTTTCCCAAGAGTATATATTGTACCTCACATAAAAATTGCCAGAAACAAACCCTTGCAATATTTTTTCAAAAGTTTGTATATCAGAGTAATGTGTCTCACTGATTAAGGTTTAGGTCTATGAGAGCATACAGTGCACACCTTAAGCTCCAATGTATAGTAATATGTCTTTGGGCATTTTTATTTTGAGTGAGATTTGATTACTTACTCTTTTCTTACTGTTGACACCTGTAGCAGTGCTGGTTGCAAGACCGCTGTCAAACCTGCAGCTATTTCACAATAAGGCACTGGAGTTGGTTCAAAACAATCTTTAGTGAAACTGTCACTACAAATAACAGAACGAACACTGGGCACTTTCCGGTCTGCCCGTGTTCGTTTAACTTCCTAATCCATTCATCACGCGTTTCTTTTTCATCTGGTTCAGGATGGAAAACCGAACAAACTAACACCATCCTGTGATGTTTTGTAACCTGCAGCTATACACCTTTAAGGCAAGGGGAAGCACAGCATTTTTTTTTTACAACTAATAAATCGACCATGTGTTTCTGTGTGTACACTGCTCGTAATCATATGGGCTCCTCCTGCATCATCAAGTCCCATAATTCATTGCGCAAAATTACATACATTGATAATATCCTGGGCTTTGTCCTGTGTAGTAGAAGAACCAGTATCTAACTGGTGTACCTATGTGTGTTTATTAGTCTGGAGTCTTTCAAACACAGTAAAAACTATATATATATATAAGGTCTTGAGTCGATTTTCCGTAAAACAGTGCTCGATACGTCGAAGTAGAGCTAAATATATAAATATATACAAATACAAATTCTTTTTTTTGCTGCTTCCTAAACAAGTATGTCAACAAAGACAAAACAAAGAATATTTTCACCCTTTCTCCTAAAAAGTATGCAGTTGTGAATATATATAAGCACATAGCTGAAACTCTCAACACCTTATAGAATAAAATAATAAGAACTCAAACAGTTCAATTTGAGCAGAAAGCTTTTTCTAATACAAACAGCACTACATACCTTGCTCCACTTAACCAACGGATGCAACTCTATAGACGGCTATCCAGCACGCTAGCTGTTAGCATCGGAAAACTCCTCGGAGTGCCTGTTCACATGAGCTAAACACGACAAAATACATTCACTAACTGTACCCAGCTCCACATTCAATATGCTCTGTTTATAACTGGTAATACAATTCATAAAGAAATGTGGTAATATAAACAAAATAGGAGAAAACGTTGGTGGAAATGCCTGTACAACAAACAGTTCATTTTGCTGTGCCGCATCCCTCGTGAGCGCCCGAAACATGAATAATAACAGGTCTAATGATGTCACTCACCATCACAGGCTTTACAAGTGCACCATCTTGTCAGACTTTCTTGGTAAAAACAAAAAATAGAAAAAGAAAAAAGAGGAAAAAAGTACCCAGCATTAGTTTTTGAGTAGAGAGAGATTCTGCCGGATCTTAATGAAAACCATGTATATATAACCAGATTTGTTTGAAAAACAAAACTATGTATGGCCATGTGGACTCCATTTTCCTTCTTTCCCTCTCCAATTATTTGCAATATATCTTACAGCAGAAATACTTTTGCACTCATAGACAAAATGTCTGCATTTGCAATTGTGAATTTGCAGACATGCATTACACTTAATTCTAATTGTTTGCTATAAACCAAGAACTTGGCTATATTTTAAAACAACCCTCATCTGGCAACCCAGTCATTAACTGCTCTGTCCAACAATAAAAATGTTCATCCAGCAAGCATAGGGTGGAGTAATGTGCCACAGTGGGCCTCTATTACTATTTGATGTGGTTCCCATTTTTGACCATAAGATGCAATAATAACTCTGTGGAGATAAAGGCAGCACAATGATTGCACAGAATCTAGAAGAGCAAAGAAAATCAATATAGTAATATTTTTACTTGTCAACCACTCGAAAGAGATTATATTCATTTAGTATTAGTATTAGTAGGATGTTTATTAAATAGATGATAAATGGTGGGATGACATTGCACTGGTCATGTGCTAAATGTATAGTAAGAAGTTGTCTCAAGGGCAGTCGTGGCTTAGTGGTTAACATGATGGGTTATTGATCTGAAGGTCAGCGGTTCAATCCACTATCACCACTGTTGGGCCCTTGAGCAAGGCCCTTAACCCTCAATTGCTTGATTGTATTACAATGATAATTGTAAGTCGCTCTGGATAAGAGCGTCTGAAAATGCTGTACATGTAATGTAATGTAAGTTCCTGGGGTTTAAACCCTGGGCTCAAAGAAGTGTGTATCTGTGTGGAGTTTGCATGTACTCCTCATGCTTGTGTGGGTTTCCTCTGGGTGCCCCAGTTTTCCTCCCACAGACCAAAGACATGCACAAATCGCTCATTCTCAGTTGTCCCTTGGGATGAATGTGTGGTTGTGTGTGTTTTGGCCCTGGCGAGCTGTTCAGGATGTACCCTGCCTTCGCTCAGAATCACCTGCAATGGGCCCCAGCCTCCCTGTAACCGTAATAAAGGATAAAGTGGTACGAAACATTTGATTAAAATGAAAAAAAAAAAAGTCCGACAGTATCAATTTATAAATATCTTTATTGGTGAAAGGTTGAAGCTGTGATCAGGTAACAGCAGGTATTAGTGGATGAATTGTCTTTTCAGTGTCTTTATCAATAAAGTATGTGATTTCACGAAGAAAATCGTTTTTTTCCTCACTAGGCACACATTTCTTCTTGTCCAACATTATTCTCCTAATTTGAAGAAAATCAAATGCCCAATAGCCTTTCTAATCTGTTCCACTTTGTCAACAGCACTCAAACAGTTTTTTTTTCCAAAATCATGACATCAGCTGTTCCGTCAGGCAACATCAGTCCTGGCTTCTTGTCAAGTATGCGCGAGTGCTGCCACACTTCTGTTACTACGGAGCACGCACAGCGACATGTTGCCTTCTTCAGTGACGTGAACTCTTTGTTTTGTCCTATTGGCTGGGCTGCATGCAGCAGACACCAGTCAAAGATAACACATTATTGTGCAGTGCTGAACTGTGTCTCCACAGGAAAATGGCAGAGTGCAAAGCATACGTCTGCACAAACAACAAGCGCAGAAATTGTGGAAAACATAACATCGGCACAGGCCGTACTCTGAAAACGTTTCCTTTCAGACTCATTTCAGTACTCTGCAAAGACCCCTTCAAGCCGACCTGCTCGGCGTGACCTCCAGGCAGATCTACATGGCATGAAGCCCAAGCTTTTTTTTATTTAGATTTTTCTGTTTCTTTACTAAACTTAGTCGTATCCAATTCCCACCCGTCATGTGTTGACTTCCTATCACATAGAACCACCACCAACCAGGCAGGGGCATAAGCATGCACATGTCCCCTTCAGGACATGCGATGCTGCCACCTGACACTTTACGAACTTCTGAGCATGCGCATTTGGAGGCAGCCTACCACACTCGGATGGAAAGCACTATCTGCCCCTTTTGTACAAATGAGCTCACAGACGCCCGTGCCAATAAGCTCCCATGGACTCTCAATCAAATATCACTTAAATGTGTTACATTACGCATGAATTATGCTGCAGGATGATCAATACCAGTACTCTTTAAACTGACATACATGACCCAGGTACTTCAGATCTTGTAAGTAACAAAAGTCACAGATCAGCAGGGTCTTGGTGATGGAAGCATGTCTTTTATTAGATATCTTGAAGTCCTAGTCCAGATCTGTGTGTGGCGGCGGGGGGAGTGAGCAGCACGGCTGAAGTGCCCTTGAGCAAAGCACCTAACCTCCAACTGCTCCCTGGGTACCGCAGTGTGACTGCCCACTGCTCCAAATGTGTGTGTTTGTGTGCGGACACTTTGGATGGGTTAAATGAAGAGGCAAATTTCCCTTTGTGGGATTAATATAGTATATCAAAAATCAAAAGTCTTGATTTTGAGGATCCACATTTGACTTTTGTTCTTTACAGCGAGGTGCATTCGTCCTTCTGAAACACCGTGGAACCATCTTCCTTAGAAAACTATGCCATATAACCTCTTACAAAGTTCATTACAAATATTAATTGAATCATCCTATCATTATTTAATTAAAAAATCTCTTTGCAGAGAACCTGTCCTTGATCCGCATTATACTGTATTACATGTATGATAACAGGGAGGAAAACTTTCCAAGCAGCTACACAGATTCATTCTTTTTCTCCATCTTTCTCCATCAGCATTTCTTAATTCGGAATCCCGGAACAAGCGTAAGAAGATGAATGAATGAATGAATGAATGAATGTGTAGTTGCTTATGGTGAACAAACTCCTAAATGGTTTATAGCATCTTTAAATCAGTTTACTAGCAATCGGCACTCCTGTTGCCATAAACAGCTAAGAACCCTCTTTTAAATAAACCTTACAGATTAGCTATGGACATGCCGATCTAACCACTGCGTGTCCAGGCAAGCTGTTCTTTGCCTATCAAAGCACTGCTGTGTGTGACCAATCAGCATTATGACGGTGAAGTGGTAAAGAGGAACACGGGGCACTCATGCTTTTAAAAATGAACTTTTCCTAAACTCGGTTGGCGAACGTGCTCAAACTGCAAAGTAACTCTGCTCTATAAAAAGGCCTGGGGAAAGGAAGTGAGTCGTGCAAAAAAGTGAAGCAGTTCCTATCTCTAGCACTGGGGACGGACGTAATTTCATGCCAATTTGGAGAAGTCCTGAAGGCCTTTTTTTTTCCTTTTCAGTTTCTGCACTTACTCACAGGACTAGGTGATGCAGCACAACATTGATTTCATCATGGCCCATTTATATAATAAATTTCATCACTCACAAGTACACAAGTTAATTATGTTACACACAAACAAGAGCGCTATTTCCTGTGGGAAAAAAAAGTTCTTGTTCCACAGCCAAGCCATAAACTTTAAAATCTATTTAATATTGAAATACTTTAGAGCATTTCATTTTTGTAAACAATAAAATACACCAGATTTACAATGTTTTATGATGTTTCCTTTCCAAAACTCAAAGTTGCTTTCAATAACTACTAATGCTTGTTTTTTGTGAATCCATCATTAAAGGGTACCTGTTGTGAATTCGTATTACTAGCTCTTTAAAATGATCGTGTATGACATCAGCAGTTCCATCAGGCAACGTCAGTCCTTGCTTCTTGTGAAATACTGGTGAGTGCTGCCACACTTCTATTACTACGAAGCATACGCAATATGTTGCCTTCTTCATTGGCTGTTCTAGCCCTGGTAGTTTCCGAACCTGTTGAAACAACAGTTAACATCAGCACAGGCCATACTCTGAAGACGTTTCCTTTTGAATGCAATTCAGAAGTCTGAACAGACCACTTCAACCCAACCTGCTATCGGATTGACCTGCAGACAGAACTATTTGGCACAAAGCCCAAGCTTTTACGTCTTAAACCAGATGCTGTTCCTATGGAATTCCTTCATAAAAAGTCAATGGATGAAAACGGACGGGAGCAGCGCCTCGTCAAAAGGAACAGGTAAGAGGTAAGAGCCTTTAGTATGTGGGAAGTTTTAACACTTAAATGTCACTCACTGTTGTTTACTTGTGCTGGATGACCGACCCAACGAGTTCACGTCACTACGGAAAAAGATGGTTGTTCCACATTGATTCAGCACCCACTAGAGGGCTAAGGGCATTAAACTAAGGGCATTTAAGTAAAACAATAAGTTCTGTATCACTTAAATATATTACATTATGCAAACATTACCCTGTAAGCATAACCAATACCAGTCCTCTTCAACAAAAGCACACAAAATCTACAAAATATTCATTCATTCTTTTTTAATTTTTTTTTAAATCTAGCTGTGGCAGGCCCCAGTCTGAGTATGAACAAGAGGTGTCGCCAGCCCAAACTCGATCAAATGACTGGCTTCAGGAACAAAATTAGTAAGTCAACATCAGCCAAACTCACAATTTCACTCGCAAAATGGATTGCCCTGAACTGTAGACCACTGTAGAAGATAAGGGGTTAGAAAATGTGCTACAGATAGGAACATGTGATCCAACTTGTCAAGTGCCGTGCAGAAAAACTATTTCAAGCAAAATTCAACAGATATATGACACTGAAAAGCAAGCAAATAAATGCATTTATCCAGACAATAAAAGAGTTTGAGTTTACAATATTCATGTATGTGTCTATTATTTGACTCAGTCGTCCACTAAAATCGATTTAAATAAAAAAAAAAATTGCTTTTTGGGACAGATATTGTTATGCGATTAATCAAGATGAATTAATTACAAAACCTATAATTAATTAGATAAATGTTTTTATTGAGTCCCACCTCTAGCTATTATTACTAGACATTTGAGAGCTTATGAAAATTGTACTAAAGTAAAGTAATATTACAATTTAGTAACATTCCAGTAGGCCTAACGCCAGGCTCTAATTAGATCATTAGAAGTTCAACTTCGTCTTAGTTAGACAGCGCATGCATGTGTCCAAAGACTTGGAAGAGGAAAGTTTTCAAATTCAAATTTCTCCACTAATGACATAGTAACTAATGTCATAACAGTAGTAATGTTATTAGAAGTATTAACATGAACACATCATTCAGGTAGTGTAACATAATCCATTGTTAGGCCCTATTATACAACAACAGGGATCTGACATTATATATACCAGTTGGTGCCTCGGGAAAGGTCAGTGAACGCGTGTGTTCGCTCCACCAGTCATTATTGTAATCAAATTCTTGAAAGTTAAAAATAAAATACTGTCACACAGCTGCTGTGCAGTTAAGGATGAGGGCTGATGCAATAATGCAGAACTACATACAGGCAGGCAGGCAGATCCAAATCAAAATCCAGTATCATAATCAGACAAGCACAGGTCAGATGATTTGTTAAACAGGATATAACAGATCAGGCAAAGTTACAATCAAGTTACAGTGATCGAATGCCAGCTGTGCAATAAGTCCAGTCATGAAATTTCCTCACTACTAAATATGGACCAAAACTGGAAGCGATTAAGAACGACAGCAGCTCAGCCATGAAGTGGTAGCCACATAAAATGACACAGCGGGGTCAGCGGATGCTTAGGTGCATAGTGCGCAGAGGTCACCGACTTTCAGCAGAGTCAATCACTACAGATCTCCGAATTTCGCGTGGCCTTCAGATGAGCTCAAGAACACTGCATAGAGAGCTTCATGAAATGGGTTTTCATGGCCGAGCAGCTACATCCAAGCCATACATCACCAAGTGCAACCCAAAGTGTCGAATGCAGTAGGATGCAGGTGTAAAGCCACTGAACACTAGAGCAGTGGAGATGGGTTCTCTGGAGTGACGAATCGCGATTCTCCATCTGGCGATCTGATGGACGAGTCTGGGTTTGGTGGTTACTAGAACAGTTCTTGTCTGACTGCATTGTACCGAGTGCAAAGTTTTGTGCAGGGGGATTATGGAGTGGGGTAGTTTTTCAGGAGCTGGACTTGGCCCCTCAGTTCCAGTGAAAGGAACTCTGAATGCTTCAGCAAACCAAGAGATTTTAGACAATTTCATGCTCCCAGCTTTGTGGGAACAGTTTGGGAATGACCCCTCCTTGTTCTGTCATGACTGCACACCAGTGCACAAAGCAAAAACAAGGTCCATAAACACACAGGTGAGCGAGTTTGGTGTGGAAGAACTGGACTGGCCTGCACAGAGTCCTGACCTCGAGCCGATAGAACACCTTTGGGATGAATTAGAGCGGAGACTGCGAGCCAGGCCTTCTCGTCCAACATTAGTGTCTGACCTCACAAATGCGCTTCTGGAATAATGGTCAAAAATTCCCATAAACACAATCCTGAACCTTGTGGAAAGCTTGAGCCCTGAAGAGTGGAAGCTGTTATAGCTGCAAAGGGTGGGCTGGCATCATATTAAACCGTATGGATTAAGAATGGGATGTCACTTAAGTTCATATGCGTGTGAAAGAAGATGAGCGAATACTTTTGGCAATGTAGTGTACGAATAAGAGCTAGAAGTTTATTATAGTTAATGTACAATACTTGTGTGTTTATTGTAAATATATGTGACTATTTGTGTGTCTTCTCATGTATCATTTTACTAATAGTTTACCACCATTGTCTTTTCATTTTATGCAATATATGGATCCCTATTCGTGTTTCCAGTCAACTACAAATGGAGTAAGTTTATCACACCACTTAAAAAAATTATAACATGAAAAAAGTTAAACCTGCAATCCAATATGCCCAGTAGAGGGAGCCTTCTTATTACAGCAACAACGAAGAGCAGCTCTTTAATGATCAATTTTGGCTATTCTTCTCTAAATGGAGCAGTGTATATTATCAGTCTAGTGGACTGACTACTACTAACTGTTGTGTGTGTGTGTGTGTGTGTGTGTGTGTGTGTGTGTGTGTGTGTGTGTGTTAAGAAATCTGGATCTGGTGTTCAGTATACCTGGTGGGGAAAGTGTAAGAGGTTTTTTCCTCGTGACTCTGCTGGTGGAGCTCGCTGGGGTTCCTGCTCTCAAGGTCTTGAATATCCATATAATAGCTTCTATATATAAAAAATGTGGTTTTTTTTGTATATTAAAGAGTTGTTTCCATAGTGCAGGCCATCCCAGAAGTGATTGGTGGGGTCTGTGATGGTGATGTGACCGTGGTGACCCGAGGACTTGATGTTATCAGTCGGTCTATAAATGATATAAAGGAAGCTTTGAAACAAATGCATGGTAATGCTGCAGTCCTGAATCAGTCATGAATAACTTTTTATTTAAAAAAAAAAATTATTATAAACTTATTTTATTTTATACTTATAACTTATTATAAAGTGGGTTTCCTCCAGGTGCTCGAGTTTCATGCACATTAGGATAATTGGCTGCTCCAAATTGCCCCTTGATGTGAGTGTGAATGGTTGTGTGTGTCGACACTGCAATGGACTGGTGAGCTGTTCAGAGTGTACCCTGCCTTTGCCCAGAGTCAGCTTTAGCCTCCTCTCTACCCTAAACGGATTATAAATGAATAAATAAACTTTAATGCTTTATTACTGTTTCTAATATTTCAGTATACGTGGATCCTTCTGTATTCTACGGCATTATGAGGATCTTTTTATCAGGGTAAGTAACTAATATTAAAGCATTTTATTTTCCGTTATAGTTATTCTTTAATTTCTGGAAATGCCATGCAATGACCATGATGTTAATCCAATCAATTAAAGATCACCTTCTGCTATTTCCTATAGTTTATTTCTTGATTTTTTTTAAATCTCATTCTTCAGCTTATTGCTGAAAAAGCCAATCGTGTTTTGATTTTTGAAGTGTGATTTGTGTTCAAATCATGTATAACTGTCAAGCTAAGGTCGTCAGCCTGTTCAGCACTGGTGATGGAGCACAGAGAGCGAGTGCTATAGCAGTCAATAATTTTGCTAGTTTATTAGCCTCACCTGAATTTTATTTGCATAGAGAAGTCCAGCCTTGCCAGGCTGCAAGCTTTTAAGAGGTTTGAAAGACTTTTTTTTTTCATGTGTTGTTTTATGAGTCATATTAGCTTTCTTGTCAACTGTAATTGTCAATAACTAGCAATAATTCCTCAAATCCGGTGTACAGGTCACACTTTGTCCTGGTGTACATGCAATTTTCCATCATCAATTTATCCACACCGCTGTATTGTGACACCGGTGCTTGTTTTAGGTGGAAAGACAACCCATCGATGGCAGAGGGGCTCGTGTATGAGGGCGTTCAGGCTGAACCTATGGTGTTTTCAGGAGGGAGTGCAGCTCAGAGCAGTCTGCTCCACTGCTTTGATGAACTGCTAGGCATCAGACATGAGGAAAAGAGTGGTGAGATACATCGTCTCTATATAATTACTCTTTACAGCCAAATATGAACAGTGCTCTATTATATTTCTAGTATCTACAACATTAAAGCAGGTTTTACCTTAGTAACATTTTTATAATGCTCTATCCACTATTGTTTATGCAGAGACTTAGACAACGTACGAACCACAAACCAATGTGAAAAACGTGCACTTGTTGGTTTGGTAATCAGTTAGCTACTCAGGAAACCCTGTGTGATTTTTGTCTAAACATGCCTCGCGTTGGGGTCGCCATAATGTTCATTGCATCATGGGTATTTTGGAGCTGGTACTACTTTTACATCTGGGGCAGGGCAATCAGGATTCCCTCAGCTACTTACAGTGGTTTCCGCTACTCCCTCGACTGTTACCTGCTACCACCGTTTTCATTAAAGCCAAACATGGGGGCATCCATGGGCTAAAGGTTAGAAAAGCGGGTTTGGGACCCAAAGGAAGCAGGAAAAATGTGTGGCAATAGGGGGAGTCAGTTGCACCTTCCCCTCCTCCACCTTCATGGCTGAAGAGTCCTTGAGCAAGGCATCTAACCCCCAACTGCTCTCTGGGTGCCCCAATGTGTGGCAGCCCACTGATCCAAGTGTGTGTGCTCACTGTTTACGAGTGTGTGTGTGTGCAGCAACCACTGGAAATAGCCAAGACAGTCCCAAATGAATAGTAAAAGTAACTCTATTTAACATTTAGCCATGTCATGCAGCCATGTTGTTGGTTATTTTCCTAGAACAGCTGCTTCCAGTGAGTTTTATTACTTATTATTTATTTCTTGAGAAATTAGTTAACATAAAAAACAATTCCAATCTCAGTAAACTTTCTGTTACATTATTTAAGCACTATATATATATATATATATATATATATATATATATATATATATATATATATATATATATATATATATACATATATAT
>JAOUQZ010000034.1:3474832-3488783 GCA_028564935.1 Neosilurus hyrtlii
CTCTCTCTCTCTCTCTCTCTGTCTCTCTCTCTCTCTCTCTCTCTCTCTCTCTCTCACACACACACACACACACACACGAACATTTTTAACACATCACAGATGAATCACAAGCGGAATTGAGTGTTTAATTGATTAAATTCACAATTTTCTGAAATCCTGTAGTGTGTACTGAAACCTGTAACCCTTTATTTCTATGTTTGTAATATAACCTTCAATAAATATACAGCCATAACGGAGCAATTCATGCATTTATAATAATACATCACTTCATCATCTGTAGACTTCCCTGAGTGTCATTATCTACTGCTCCAATAAACAACACTTTCTTTAACGTTTCTGAACCAGGAGGTCTCAAGGATTCTGGAAATATCAGTTGGCACATTTCATTTCACGAAGATCTTAATTTTACATCAATCTAAAATGAACTTATTACATGACTACATACCAAACATAACATTACAACCTGCTGGACCCATAGGAATGGTTGAATTCCCAGTTTCCAACCCACACTATCCAACCAAAACCAGATATCCCAAATAATTAAATAATTCAAACCATGCTGATGTACATTTTTTTGCCCAGTTTGCTTGAAATGTTTGCATGATCTTAATATACTTAATGTACTTAATATAACTTCCATAGTGTGTACAATTCTATAAAATCCCCTTTCGTTTATAAAGGACCCCATTGATGGCCTTAAACCCTGCTTTTAGACAGAGACTAGCTGTAGTATAGCTCTAGGACACTGATTACACTTAAATTATAGAATAACTGTATAGAACAGTAGCTTTTATATTGTATGTTTAGAATACTGTCTCTGCAGTAGTTCTAAAAATTATAATTCTGTCAATCTGTACTGAAGGTATATAGGTTTAATTATAGTTACTCATTCCCTCATTTGCCAATCCACTTATTCTTATTATGGTCACAGGGAGGATGGAGCTGGCACTGGGTGAAAAGAGGGTACAGTCAACATACAAACACAACCCTTCACATTCATACATAGGGACGATTCGGTACAGCCAATTAGCCTAAATGCGCATGTCTTTGGACTGTGGGAGGAAACTGGAGTATCTGGAAGAAAGTGACACAAGCACGGGCAGAGCATGCAAACTCTACACAGAAACACCCGAGCCCAGGACTCGAACCCAGGATTTTCTTGATAGGAGGCAGATGTGCTAACCACTGCACCACCATTACAGAATATTGAAATATAAGATACTGAACACTGACTACCTTTATTAATTCTAAGATCCTCTCCATCTGTTGTAGCTCCAGAACACTAGACTGCTGTACATTTCTAACTATTTTTTTCATGACAGGCCACCGAAGCAAATGCAGCCCGAAAACAGGGCATTTAAATTTTTAATTTTTTTTAATTTTCATGAGACCTGTGGGTAACTTCTGCAACCAAAGGGGTGAAAGTGCGTACATCAACATTCTGGGAAAAAAATTGGACAAACCTGACCTGCATGTGCGGTGTGCTAGGAAGGAGACTTTCCTGTCCAAAAGAAACTTTAGAGCAAGACTACAGTTTGGCCAAAAAAACAAAAACCTGCAGGCAAAGACTGTCTTCTTGAAACCAAAGATTAGGTTGTTTAGCTACAGTTTTAGTTCGCATTACCAGGAAAAGAACCAAATGTGATGCATGGTGGTGGAACTATTATGAAGTTGCTTCACTGCCTTGATGACTGAGCAGTTTGCACTCTTTCAGTTTAACTATAAATTCTGCATATTATCAAAAAGTGCTAAAAGATAAATATGAGGTCATCTGTCTGAAAGCTGAACTGGAGTTGAAGCTTTCAACAGAATAAAGAATAGTACATAAAGAAGAAATGGTCATAATCTTATTAGGATCGCTGAGATGGTGGAGCCTCTCTCAATGCCAACACACACACACACAAAAACACCCATTATCACTCACACCTGGGTGCAATATGGAACAGCTAATTAACCCAATGTGCTTATCTGTGGATTGTCAGATGAGACTGATGTACCTGGAGGAAACCCACACAAGCACGGAGAGAGCATGCAAACTGCATACAGAAATGTCCTTGCCAAGTCTGGGACTCGAACCCAGGACGTTATAGCTATAAGGTGAACATGCTAACCAATAAGCCATTGTGCTGACAAAATGGTCAAAGTCCAGATTTGAAACTATTGTGGGGGGATTCATGCATGCACGAAAACCCTTGAGTGGTAAAAACAAACAAACAAAAAAAAAACAAATAAACAAATATTTTCAGCTAGGTGATGTCAAAGACTGGGAAGGAAACAATCCTGATACTGGCATCTTCACAAAGGAATATTGCAATTTATATATATATATATATATATATATATATATATATATATATATACACATACACACACAAAATCCACATTTGGGGCAATTAAGCAATTAGCCTTTTTCTCATGTGTATTAACAGCATGTGACTACTGATAATTACACCAGTGATAAATCACAGAGTAAAAAAGTCTTGGTTCAGTGACAGTTATGGAAAGTGAAACTGAAGTGCTTTCATGATGAGTAAACCGTGTTGTAGTTAAAGCAGAAATCTGACTCATGGGTGTCTCTGTGCTGAGGATTACGGTGGAGATACTCTCAAAGTCTCATTAAGGCTGAAGGCAGATAAGGAAAAAGTTGCCTATACGGCTTGGAGCAATATTTAGCAGACTGATAAGAGACATGTACGCGGCTAAGAGCAGTATTTGGCAGCGGGCAGACAGAGTGGAGACTGCAGCCACTTGAAGAGATCTGATAAGCTGTGTGTGTGTGTGTGTGTGTGTGTTGGAATGTGTATGTGGAACATGTAAGAGTTAGACACTGTTGAGTTTGGGATTGTGTATGTGTGTTGGGGGTGAGGGGGTGGGGTATATCTTGGTGGACACCTACAGGGACAGGACTGGGACAGTTTTGATGCGGACACCTTCAACTCTTATTAATTCAAAAAAGACAAAATATTTCTGTTTGGTTCCTGGGATTAAATTAGGCCTAGATTTGGGTGTAGTGTAACATTAATTAGCACTAATTACAATTACGTCAGTGGACGGTCCTCACAAAGATAGTATACCAAGTAAGAATGTGTTTGTGTGTCTGTGTGTGTGTGTGTGTGTGTGTGTGTGTGTGTGTGTGTGTGTGTGTGTGTGTGTGTGCATGCATTTAAGTGAATGAGTGATGGATCGTGTGTCCAAGTGTGTGTGTGTGTGTGTTTGTGTGTCGGAAGCAACATTCAGCACAAGCCACGGGGCAGGTCTACAGGAAGAGATGTGATCTGAGACAAACTCAGTCTGTCAGTGACAGACAGGCTAAGACAATAGAGGCCTGGTTCATCGCAGCACTCTCTCGGCTCTCAGACAGACACAAGCCTAGACACACACTACGACTAGTTGTGCCAAATACAATGCATGTTTAGGAACACTTGAAAATTGCTCTTCTCTTAACAGTAATCATACACAGAGAAGAAGAAGTAATCCATATAATCCACTTTGGATTATACAGACTTGGAACTTTTAGTGTTCACTTTTTCTTTCCATTTTTTTTAAACATCCCATCATGGATAATTTTCCAGAAACAGACGGCCATTTTTTTTTATTCCACTGCTAAAAGACAGCAGTCTTTTATAACTATGCACTGTGTTCTGCACTGCGTCGTTTAAACAAGACACTGACTTTTCACTGCGTCTCTGAATCACATGCCTGTCATCGATATATACAGTATAGTCTATACAGCTTATTTCCAGTCCATGATGTTGAAACAACCAGTAGCTAGCGCCGAAGTCCTGGGGCCCAGAGAGCAAGAGTGGCAGCTTCTAAACACACACAGCATTTTTATCCATATGAAGACAAAACCCCAGCCACAGAAAAACACCACACACATTTAATGACTCACATAGAAGACTGTCTCCCTCACATCCAAAACGTTACAAACTGTTAAACGGAAAAAGACTGGATGTCCAAAAAGAGACACTTGGACCCTGTCAAAGCTGACATCACACATCTGTCTGCACTTACGACGCATCACTCAACTGTCCTTCGTCTATAAACACACTCTTGTCCTCTGGCCAAACATGCTTAAACTTAGCAGAATTCTGGCAAGACGACATCGTTAAGGCCCTCGATGCCGAAAAGCTACTTCCTTATGCCTGACCTTTCTTGCTTCATCACGAACGGACTGTAATTTGCAATCTTCTCTTCTGACCAGATACGGATTTGTGTACATTGCAGATGCAGTAAATAACAATGTAGCATTTCATTTTAATTGATTCAGATGTAGTTTACACTGTGTCGTAATAGCATTATTTTGAAGAACAACCCGAGTTCTATCCCAGAGCAAGGAGTTAACGAAATTATAAACACACTTCTCTCTGACTGCAAACATCCAAAACAAAATGCAGTCGCTGTCCAGCCGACTCGGTCATGAGGGCGAACAAATACGATTCTGACATGAACTCATTCAGGCCCCTGATGTATGTGTAGGGAGAGAACTGACTTGTTGGTGAACAGAGATAAAAATACAATGGCACAGAAATGGACTGCCAATGAGAGCTGCACTTGAGCATGTAATTCATCCTGCTTTACCATGAGAGTATTACATTTCTTTCTATCAAGATCCATGTGTATCCCTTAAAGACAACTCCCACATACCTCACAATTTTGTTTTTGAACACATGTGATCATGTGAGCAGCATGTAAAGACGTGAAGATCCATATCATGTTCTGCCCCTTAAACACCCACACATGAAAATTTATCTACATGTGATCAATTGAGAAAAATGAATGAATCATATCAGATCATATATACAGTCAAGCCCAAAATTATTTATACCCCTGGCAAATTTTTTATTGAAGTTCCTTTTATTCAAACAGCAAGGTTTTTTTTTTGTTTTTTTTACCAGAAATGACTTAGGTTTCTACCAAAAGATAATAAGACAATGTACAAGAGGCATCATTGCAAAAAAAAAAAAATTCTCAGCTTTAATTTATATTTGAACAAAAAGTTGTACATCCAAAATAACTCATCCATTTCTCAATAATCAACAGAAAAGCCTTTATTGGCTAATACAGCAAACACTTCCTATAATTGCTGACCAGCTTTTTGCACGTCTCCAGTGGTATTTTTGCCCATTCATCTTCAGTGATGAGCTCCAACTCTTTCTGGTTGGTGGGTCTCCTTGCCATCACCCTGATCTTTAGCCGCCTCCACAGATTCTCAATTGGACTTAAGCCAGGACTCTGTCTCGGCCATTTGCAAAATGTTTTTGTCCGCTAACCATTTCTTCACCACTTTTGCGTTTTCCTCTTTTTTCATGGTGCCATTTACTGTGATCAGTTCCCTGGTCCATTGGCTGAAGAACACTCCCAAAGGATTTGGTTCCCACCACCATGTTTGACAGTTGGGATGGTGTTCTTAGGGTTGAAGGCTTCTCCTTCTTTATGACAAATGAAAGATATATCATTGTGGGTAAACAATTACATTTTTTAATCATGACATTCTGTCCATAAAAGTGATAAAAGTGACCAGAAGTCGTCTTCTTTATCCAGATGAGCATTTGGCCAAGGCCAAGCAGGCTTTTGTGTGCCTTATCTGGAGAAGTGGCATCCTCCTTGGTCTGCTTCCGTGGAACCCAGCAGTGTGCAGT
The DNA here is from genome assembly GCA_028564935.1 of Neosilurus hyrtlii. NCBI lineage: Eukaryota > Metazoa > Chordata > Actinopteri > Siluriformes > Plotosidae > Neosilurus > Neosilurus hyrtlii. Next base: position 3,480,475 of record JAOUQZ010000034.1, read on the forward strand.
GTCCGTTGGACTGTCTGCCTTGAGACATTGCCATCAGCAGAGCCCAGATTCACCAGGATGGCCTTGGCGGTGTTCCTTGGATTCTTTTTCACCTCTCTCACTTTCCTCCTGGCCAGCACAGGTGTCACTTTTGGCTTCCGTCCAAGTCCTCTGAGATTTTCCACAGTGTGGAACGTCTTGTATTTTTTAAAAACACTTTGCACTGTAGCCACTGGAACTTGGCTTTATAGCCCTTTCCTGACTTTTGAGCAGCCACGATGCACAGCCGCAGTTCCTCACTGATCTTCTTTGTCTTTGCCTGCAGAGACTGCAGAAAGCTGCTGTTTTTCACCTGTTAAGTTGATTAAAACAGCTGTTCCTAATGAATTAAAGTATTTAGGATGCTTTAGAACAGCTTGGACTATTTGGAATGATTTTCCCACAGACTGTGACAGTTTGCAAAGGGTGTGAATAATTTTGGACATAAAGCAACCTTTAGTCCAAATTTTCCAGGGGTATGAATAATTTCGGCCTTGACTCTACGTGTGTGTGTGTGTGTGTGTGTGTGTGTGTGTGTGTGTGTGTGTGTGCGCGCGTTGAAACAATTTGTTTTACTAAATTTAATGAAATTAAAATGAAGAAATGTTACACCACATGGTATGATGTCACACTTCACATGAAGTGAGGCACTGTACAACACTATTAGAAATTTATTAAGTGCTCATAGAACAATGACATTCATTTCTGTAATTTACATGAACTTTGGAAAAAAATACTACCATTTCAATTCAACCCTGGCTCTCAGTATGTGAATTTGCCCAAAAAAAAATCCTGTTTGTAAACAAGAAATATTGATTATTTGATATTTTTTTTAATTATTATTTTATTTTGATATACTGCATTAATCACACAAAGAAAATTATTTTCTCGGGAATCGAACCAGCGACTTTTCAGTCGCAAAGCTGCTTCTCTAACCATTAGGCCAAGGCTGCCCCCAAATTAAATGATTACATTTTGGGAACATCACATTAGATCCATAACCATAAACAAGACACACATGACATTTTAAAAACATTTTCAAAACTAAAACCTCAAAACTTCAAACCATTTGTTCTTAAATTAAAATTTGAACATCAGCCAGTCCAGGTTTGTCAATTTGGCTGCTCTTCCATAGGGCTCAGGCTCTGAAATTGCCCCTATGATGTCACTTCGATAGATACAGTCTGCCTCACTAACTGCCCCTCGTTATAATAGCTTATTTACTTTCTTATTCTTTCCCTAATTATCTCCTCATGCCTGCTTTCATCCTGGTTTATCCTTTCACGGAACCTCCTTGTCCTTTCTTTGCTTGAACTAACCAAAAATACTTTAAAAACATTTCTCACTGACAATTATCATTCCTACAGCAACAAAATGATAGCAATACATTAAGCAGCCTAGATTTTAAAAACAGCAGGTTTGTAACCAGTAACACAACTGACTTAAGCGTGTCACACCACAGGACATTTACACAACTGTAGCCATTTTGAATCCTTAGCATAAATTACTGAATGCTAGCTTTTTGCTAACCAAAAACAATAAATAAATACAGTTTTTAACCTTATTCTGTGATTTTGAAAAATAAACACTTTATTTTTCTCAAAGTAGAGCCGTCACACCACAGGATTAACAAAAATGGACATGTAAATTGCTTGACAGAAAGTATGAAATAATGGGAAGTTAACACTCACCTTCCAACTCTCAGTTAAATATCTGAGACACTTTCTGGTTCTTCTTGACAAAAGGACCCCTATAGTTGTCTATGAAACTTCCTCTTTAAAAAATGCGATCTTCAGTGTCACACCACAGGACAGCATTTTCATTACAAAGGTTAATTTACTGTGATTATAAATAAAGGAGTCCTGTGTGTTTTAAAACCTTACATTAGTAAAGTAAATATGTATGACTTAATGCCAAAAAGCTTTAGGAAAATTTATTTTTAGGAATTGTTTAACTTTATATAAATGACCAAAATTCATACTTCATTTATAAGTCACGCCGCAGGACTTTTTGCATGTTTTACTATGAAATAAAAAAATTATACACGTCATTAATCAAAAAGTAAAATACCTAAATAAAGCATTCTATTTTGCATTACTAACATAAGTTTTGTGGAGGTAGAACACGTATTTTTACCTAATTATGGTATCCACCCACTTTGTATGTCACCCACCCAGGTATATACGGTACAATGCGTGGGTGCACTTTGCTGTTCAGGCCACAATAAGCGCAACGAAATAATAAAAATAAAAGAGAACCAATTTGTGGTGAATAGTAATATGTGCAGCACATAATAAAATAAAGTTAAAAATAAATGAATGATCAGGGGGATCTGGGTTTGATTCCCAGGCTCGGGCGTTTCTGCACGGAGTTTGCTCTTGTGGATATTCGCCCCATGCTTGCGTGGGTTCCCTCCGGGTACTCCGGTTTCACATTCCACATTCCAAAAACATGCACAGTAGGCTAATTGGCTGTTCAAAATCACCCCTAAGTGTGAGTGCAAGTATGAATGGTTGTGTGTTGGCCCTGCACAAAACTGAGTAATTTTATCCTGTGGATAACTAGAGGTCCCTGCGATGGCCTGCCGAGGAGTCCAGGGTGTACCCCGCCTTCACCCAGAGTCGGCTGACTGCAACCCTAATTAGGATTAAGCGGCTTAGAAAAATAATAAAATGAATGATACACTAAACAAGAAGAGAAAATAACAGGATCATGTAACATTAAGTTCATTATGAAAAAAGATCAAATGTTAAAATAAATGAACAAATAAATGAGCAAAACACACAGGAAAAGAAACGATTAATGAATAAAAAGGCACAGGAAAATGAATGAATCTTGAAATAATCATTTGGAAATAACTATGTAATGCGAAAAACAAAAATTTGTAAATCATGGGGGAAAAAAAGCGAAAAATTAATTGCATAAAAAACAGCTGAACAATCACATGAAAGAATTCAGAATAAAATCACGTCGAAAACAAGTCATGTGACGGTAATAAAAAAAAAAGACATTGTAAATCATCCATTCATTCCTTGAACCGCTTAATCCTTCTCAGGTCACGGGGAGGCCGGTGCCGATTTCAGCCGACTCTGGGTGAAGGCAGGGTGCACAATGAACAGCTCACTAGTACATCGGAGGACCAACACGTACATACACACACATTCACATCTAGGGTCAATTTGTAACAGCCAATTAGCCTAATGTGCATGTCTTTGGACTGTGGGAGGAAACCGGAGTACAAGCACGAGGAGAACATGCAAACCCCACACGGAAACACCCTCACCAAGCCCAGGACCATCTTGCTGTGAGGCGGACGTGCTAACCACTAGGCCACCATGCTACCCAAAACCAATTGTTTTAAAAAATAATAATGAATAAATGATAAAATAAGTCCTGTCAAAAATTTTTATATATGTAGGCTTTTATGTATAAAATCTTTTTAAATACTTCTTTTTTCTTACATATAATAATCATTCATTCATATAAAATCATATGGGGAAAATAAATGATAACTGGGGGATCGTGTGAAAATAAGCAAACCATGTGGAGAAAAAAAAAACTATGTGAAAATCACTCTAATATTTATTACACATTTATCCTAAAACACTCCTCTCACAAGAAACCTCAGTGACAATGATATGCTGTATGTACAGCACCTTCAGCCTATAAATGAATATCTTATGACTACAGGTCTGCATTCTTACAGAGAGATCACGTGATCTGAGCTTGTGCAGGCCTTGAGACATTTTGAAAGTTGATATGACTTTAAACGCTATTGAAATTGGGATTTGAAATCAAATGACCTCATTGTAAGGGGTATAAGGTTGCATGGAATACCTTTTGAAATTAAACGAACGGATTAAGATGTCATAACACTGCTTAAGCAAAATGGATTTAATAATTAAAGCATGCACATGCACTCTTTCAGAGAGAGAGAGAGAGAGAGAGAGAGCACCTGCGTCGATGTCCAAGGGCTGTTTATTCAGTGAATGAAGACTTTCTGTCACTCAGGCTTTCACGCTGTGATCTGACTGAGTACACCAACATTTCTGCCTCAACCAGTCAGATGTCACTTTTAAAATAAGCTCTTGGGAGTCTTACTTCATAAGTGCCGGTTCTCTAAAAAAAATCCCACATCATGCTACTAGGATTGATGTCCCTGAGGCCTCCTGAATCCAGTTTGCAGGGAAGTAAACAGGCTATTTCAACACATCATATTGAGGGTGTGCAAAATTCATGCAACATAAATTAAAAAGGGAAGAAAAAAAAGTATGCAGTGTTTGTAAAGTATGAGTACTGAAATGTTGCCACACAGGTCCCTCTGCTGTTTACATGGCAGAAGTACATCATACACCAAGCTCTGTCTAGAAAACAACCCATTTCCATCATCCTGAAAGGAGTGCATTACAAGATCGTTTACAGAGAGTGTGTAATCTCTACACACAGACCTGCGAGTGCAAGCAGTGAGACGATCTTCTGTCACTTATGCATGTGCGAGCCAGCCAAAACAAGCCAAACCCATGTCATGACCGAACACAATTACCTGCTGGAGTACTGCCTTTTGGCAGAGTGCTGACAGATATCGGTTAAGCCCTGTTTAGTACTATTAAAGGTCTTTTGTTAAATAAGATTTCTACTGTTTTAGTACCATGGCAACCATGATCTCCTGAGTAAACAGTGATCACACCTCATATTCATGTCTTCCAGAGGATCAGATACATCTTTTAATATCAGTGACAAAATTCTTTACCACAAAAAGATCTTAAATCTGTATTTATTAATGAGTTCTGTACCAGAGTTCAACACGGACAGCATGTCACCAAAATAGCTTTCTCAATGTGCCCAAGCACTGATCGCACATTAAACATCATGGTGAACTGATCCTCTTTAACATCAGATGATGCCTGGGCTATATTTCACACGAGAAGCTCGAACCTCATAATCCTAAAGAGGAATCATAGATTTTCAGGAGTGCAGCAGTCTGGAGTACTACTTCTGAAATATATATATACTGCCCGACAGGGGGGAAAAAAAAAAGGTTGCACACAAATATTTTCATGGAGAGAATTCAGCCTTGAACACAGCATGTAATCTCCATGGCATGGTTGCTCCCGTTGGTCAGGTCGAGGCTCAGCAACATTAATATGGCAATAAAATGAAGTCAGCTGATATAAACAAATATAAAATGAGGACTCAAATAATGAAAGAGTGGTTCAGGGAGCATGAGGAATCATTTACACATATGTATTGGCACCCCAGAGTCCTGACCTTAACCCTACTGAAAATGTTCAGGATGTGCTGGAGAAGACTTTATGGAGTGGTTCAGTTTTTCCCCTCATCAATTCAAGACGTCGGTGAGAAATGAACCCGACACTGGATGGAAATCAACGTCATGCTGTTCAAGTTTTTTGAAGTAATCGCATGATGATTACATGCTGTAAGCAAGGATAAAGGCGCAACAACATATTTGTGTGGGTGACTTTTTATTTTTGGCCGGGCAGTGTAGTAGAAATGTTTCTGTAAAGTCACAAATAATCCTCTCCTTATTATAAACATCACACAAAAAATGTTGCCGGATATGTTGTTGCTCCACCTATAACATTGGTCACAGCATGTATTCTCTTGCCACTGATTCAATAAAATTAAGCAACGTCACAAATTTTATTTCAGTTCAGAGCTGCAGCTTTGGTGGCATAGTGGTTAGCACATCCGCCCCACAGCAAGAAGGTCCTGGGTTCGATTCCTAAGCTCGGGCATATCTGTGTTGAGTTTGCATGTTCTCCCTGTGTATGCATGGGTTTCCTCCATGTACTCCAGTTTCCTCCGACAGAAAGACATGCACATTAGGTTAACTGGCTGTTCCAAATTGCCCCAGGTGTGAATGTGGGTGTCAGTGGTTGTGTGTGTGTCATTGTGTGTTAGCCCTGCAATGGTCTGAAGAGCTGCTAAAGACTTCTCCAGCGCATCCCAAACACTTTCACTAGAGTTAAGGTCAGGACCCGATGGCGCCAGTTCATGAGTGGAAATCATTTCTCACGATCCCTGAGCCACTCATTCACTACTTGAGCCCGAATTTTATATCTGTGCCATCAGGGAAGAAAAACTTAACTGATGACAACTTTCAGCTTTAGTCAAACAATGTCGCTGGGCCTTGACCTCGCCAACAGAAGCCACCCCCTCATAACACTGCTCCCAGTGGCTTGTACAGGGGCCACTATGCATGATAGGTACACTGCTACCATGACATGCTTGTTGCTATGGAATAAGGTCAGTTATGGACTCATCAAATCACATGACCTTTTCCCAGTACTTTAGAGTCTGATCTTTATGTTCCTTAGCAAATTGTATTCCAATTATCCTCACTAACATGTGGTTTTCTTATGACCACACAGCTGTTTAGTCCCAATCCGGATTTCTGACCAAGTTTATTTGTCATATACAGGTAACAATGAAACATCACTACCGGCAATGAAATTCTTGGACTCAGAGCCCCTTCAAAATTGCACTTATATATATATATATATATACATACTCAAACTAAAAAGAATGTGCCTATATATGTATGTAAGTATATATGTACGCAGTAGGATAAATACAGAACGCTAATGGAAAAATACTGAGGTGGTTGTAGTGCAGAGGTAGTGTGTGCATGTACAGCGTGTATAATGAGTGTACAAAAAGTGTGCAGATTGTCGGTTATTTCATCAGTTCAGTAGCCTGATGGCTTATGGGTAGAAACTGTCCCTGAATCTGCTGGTGCAAGTCCAGATGCTACTGTACTGTCTGCCCGACGGCAGGAGCATGAAGAGTGTGTTGCTGGGGTGTCTGGGATCACAGAGATCACTGCTGGGCCTTCCTCCTACAGCACTGAGTGTAGAGGTGTTCAGTCCTGGTGATGCGTTGTGCTGATCTGACCACCCTCTGTAGAGCTTCGCGATCCAGAACATTACAGCTGCTGTACCAGGTAGTGATGCAACAGACCACCATGTTTAGTTGAAGTCGACAGTTCAACACTATCCTTGCTGGTTTTAACAATGCGCTGGAAACTTCTTCAGCCAATGTTAGTAATTGAAGCAATCTACTTATCTGTTTTATTTGCTCGATGCATTCATGCGAAATGCAGTGAAATCTTCTCCACAACCACGGGATACATCTTCCAGCATGGTTGTGAAAGAAAGGAGAAGGTACTCACTGCATCAGTTAAGGTTTAATTACATGCTGCCAGCTGAAATATATTTATCAAAGCACGATTATCTAACCCAAGGTAACTCTTTCAGCTCATTTAAATCTCGGTGGTGACTTCCTGGCAGGGCAGTGTATTTTCCATGGTGCTACATAACTTTTTTACTATACACGTTTGGAAAATTGGAAACAGTAATATATTACAATACGAGCAGCTGCTGACCAATCAGAATTCAGAACTAAATGGGATGCAATAGAATACTACACTATATAATAATACACTACTTTTCTTTATATGAAACAGCCAGGAACACTGACTAGTGTTCTTGTTATTTTTCTCAGTCCTTAGTTAATTTAGCTGAAGTAACTCCTACTCCGACTTGGTGGATGGACCCTGAATGTTGGATCAGTTTATCACACACAAAAACATTCATTCATTCATTCTGAACCGCTTAATCCTAATTAGGGTTGTAGGGAGGCTGGTGCCCATCTCAGCCAACTTTGGGCGAGGGCGGAGTACACCCTGGACAGCTCGCCAGGCCATTGCAGGGCAGAAACACGCTGACGGCAACCCAATGGCCTACTCTTTACGAACGACAGCAATGGTTCTTTTACATGCCTCTCACCAGACAGCTGGCCTTTGGTAACCCAGTTAGCTGCACTGGGGGACACAAAAACATGCAATGGGTTAATGTTTCATGACCTACCCTCACCTACCCTTGGGTTCTCTGGTTTCTACCCACCTCCCAAAAACATGAAAATGAGTGAAGATAAATGTGACCCAGTCAGGCCAAATGAGTCAAAGTGACCAGAAATTCAAAATTGAGTTAGCCATATCATTTTAAAGCGTAGAATCTCCTCTTTTAAATGGTATGGCTAACTCAATTTTGAATTTTTGGTCACTGTGACTCATTTTTTGCCAGACTGGGTCACAAATGAAAATAAAAATAGGCAAAGGTGGAATCCCTTACCACAAGAGGGCACCAGCTATCTGCTCTTCCATCCTCAGCACTTTCGCCCCCTCAGATCAAACCCCATCTCCTCCAATTATCATATCTCTCATCTGCACCCATTCTCTTAACCCTCATCTCCACCCATTCTCATGACCC